>CM021107.1:209192276-209792276 GCA_007115665.2 Sequoiadendron giganteum
GAATCAATTTAATACTATTGCTAAAGGTTCTAAAGAATCTTCTGTTGAGCTGAATACAAGATTCCAAAAGGCTAGAAAGAGATTGCCTCCTCGTTTGCAATTGAATGATCATGTATGTATGGTAAATTGTTGTGATGATTTTGATGCAAAAATGAGTTACCGCTTGTTAGATAAGAACCCTCGGACATTGAGGAAAGCCTTCAAGATGGTAAAGCATATTGAGAATATCTATAGAGAAACTGGTAAAGTTGGTAGAAGAGATAACACAAAACTCTTCAGAGGGTAAAAAAGGAAGATAAAAGTTCAGGTACAAAAGGAGGAACTATTGAGGACAAACTTGATAACTTTATGAAAATGATAAATGATAAGATTGTGAAATAGGGAAAGGTGAAACCAAAAAATTATCAAATAAATGAAAGACTTCCTCGGTTGCAAGACCACCCATACAATACCAATTGGTATAATGGAAATCTTGTTCCCAATAATCAAAGA
Source organism: Sequoiadendron giganteum (assembly GCA_007115665.2). Taxonomy (NCBI): domain Eukaryota; kingdom Viridiplantae; phylum Streptophyta; class Pinopsida; order Cupressales; family Cupressaceae; genus Sequoiadendron; species Sequoiadendron giganteum. The sequence continues at coordinate 209,192,769 of CM021107.1, forward strand.
AACAACCAAAATAAAGTCCCTTTGGATCCTTTGCAGAAGAATTTAGGAAATTTTGTTGAAGATACCCCTTGGTGTATGACTTTTCAAATTCCACATTCTTCTCAACAATGTGTAGTTACACAAATGGTTGAAGTAGATGAGGACATGCTTGGAGATTCTAGCTAGCAAAATGTGGAGTATATTAATGTAGCTATGGCTATGGGTGACTTTGATGTCACCAATAGTGAATTCTCTTTTGATGAATATTTTTGCAAAGTGGATGTGGATAATCAAAGGTAAATAGCTAGTACATATCATCAACAAGTCTTTTCTGATGAGGATGCCGGTGACAAAGTTGAGGTTTATATTTTGGAAGCAATCAAAGAAGGTGTTTCATTAAGAATACCCTCAAATGAGGATATTGCAAGATATACTGCAAATTTGGCCACTCAGGATAGAAGTTCCTATCATTTGAGGAATAAAACAGTTGGAGGTGAGTAGGGTAATCCTACTGGTCTTTTCATCAAAGAGTGGAATGCCAAGAGTAAAGAACACAAGCCTGATAGAAAAGTGGAAGCAACCAAATCTAAAGAAGGTAAGGGAGATAAAATTTGGGCTAAGAGAGTAGAAAGGCCAAAGGCTACTCAGTCATTCAAATCTCTAGCTACAAAAGTAAAGACACAGAAGCAAACTCCTAATGTCACAAGGAAAGATGCTAAGCATAGGTTTGACACAATAGGAAATCAACAGAAGGTGAGAAACGGTGAACAAGGTATGCTCCTAATTGAATTAGCCAAATATACTCATGTTGATATGTTTCAATTACTTAGCCAAGTAAAGGTATTTGTGCCTTTTTTTGAAATGATGAGAATAGATGAACATAAGAAAAAGGCACTGGCCCTTATCAATGGTTTTTCTATAGCCTATAATGATTTAGTGGAGCCCTCTCCACTCAAATTGAGTGAAAAAGAAAAGAAAGACAAGGAGGTTGAGGGAGTTATTACTGAGATTCCCTAGATCTTCCTACAAAATTTTGTAACCACATGTACTGACAAGATAGACCTGTTCTTCCTCACCCTAGTGGTTAGGGAAAATTCTATAATTTTTTTTATTATTGACTATAGAGCATCTAACAATATCATCTCGGCTAAAATCATGGATGCGCTAGGATTGAAATTTGATAGCACACATGGCAAGTGCTATGCTATTGATGCAAGAGAAGTCCCTGTCATCGGTGTGAAAAATGAACTCCCCTACAAACTAGCAGCCTACCTTGACAAAGATTTCAAAATGAGTATGGTAATGGTGGATATCCCACCTAATTATGGAATTTTTCTATCCCAAAAATGGAGTGCATCTATGGGAGGCAGTATGGAATGTGACATGTCTTATGCCACATTTCCCATTAATGGTAAGGATGTTCAAGTGATGAGAGAACCAAGGGTTCAAAATATGTTAAAGCATGCCCTTGAGGATGAGATAGTTCTTTTCATAGACAATGATATCAATGATTTCAAGATAGAAGAAGTACCAAGAGAGGTTAATAAGTGTCTTGCACCAATACAAAATTAAAATTCAAGATTATCTTATAAAGATGGACTTTGGAAAATGTACTTTAATGGTGCAAGTTCCAAAGAAGGGTCGGGTGCAGATATATTGTTGGTAGCACCTAGTGGTAGTACTTACAAATTTTCCTTCACATTATCTTTTGTCTGTACGAATACTATGGCAGAATATGAAGCTTTGTTACTAGGATTGAGACTAACTAAGAAGCAGAAAATCAAAAAGTTGATAGTAATTGGTGATTTTGAGCTGGTGATTTCCTAGGTAAGAGCCAAATATGTCTACAAAAATAACAGACTGAAGTTGTGCAAAAATGATGTCTAGGATTCCATCGAGCAATTTGATGCTTTTGGAATTGACTGGATGGAAAGAGGACAAAATAGAGTAGCTAACTTACTCGCTAACCTTGCATTGAGACCTAATGACATAAATTTTATAGGAATTTCTAAGGTGGAGGTACAAGAAAGACCTTCTATTCCTGACAATGTGTACAACTGGGAGATATTCTCATATTTTTGAATTGTGCAAATAAATATGAAGGTCAAGAAATTGAATTTGGTGGATTTGTTGAGAATATTGATGGGAAGGACATGGTACTTGGGAAAGAGATCATCCAGTTAAAAAAAAGTAATATCCCCAAAGTCCTTGTAGCTCTTGAAAGGGTCTTTGATAGTCAGGATAGAAGTAAGGTCAGAACAACTACTACTCACCCAAAGGACCTGGAGGAAGTAAATTTGGGGGCTGAAAATGTTCCCAAGAAATTTTACATAGGAAATAACACGAAGCCAAAGGTAAAATAAATTCCAATTTCCTTGCTTAGAAAAATAGAGGCACGTCTTTTCTTGGTCATATGATGACCTAAAAACTTACAGGGAGGAATTATTTCATAATGAGATTCCTCTGAAAGAAAATGCTAAACCTTTTAGGCAAAAGAAAAGACCAATTAATCCTACTGTAGCTCCAAAGATACAAGAGGAGTTGGTAAAGTTAAGATATGCAGGAATCATAAAACCCATCAAGCATTCTTCATGGGTATCCAATTTGGTACTAGTGAGTTAAAATAATGGTGACATAAGATTGTGTGTTGATTACAGAAACCTGAATATATCTTCATTAAAGGAAAATTATCCATTGCCGAATATGGAAGCAATTTTACAAAATGTAAGTGGTTGTGAATTACTATCAATGATTGATGGTATTTTAGGTTATAATCAAGTAAAGGTAAAGGTGTCAAAGCAGTATAAGACTACATTAACCACTCCTTGGGGCACCTATGTTTATGTCAGAATGCCTTTTGGATTGACAAATGTAGGTGCCACTTTTCAGAGAGCTATGGATGTAGCTTTCTAAGATTTTACTGATTTGTTTATGGTTGTGTATCAAGATGACTTGGCTGCTTACTCTAAAAAGGAAGAAGACCATTGTATGCATTTAGAAAAGATTTTTCTCAGGTGACTTGAGTATAGGATATCTCTGAATCCAAAGAAGTGTGCTTTTGGGGTAACTGGGGGAAAATTGCTAGGACATATTGCTTCTAAAGATGGAGTGAGGATAGAACCTGAGAGTGTAGTAGCCATAGATAAGATCCCTTAGTCAAAAATGTCAAGAGCATTCAGTCATTTTTTGGACAAATAATTTTTTTAAGAAGGTTTGTGACTAACTTTGCAGAAATCACAAGGCTTATTTCCAAGATGTTGAAGAAGGGAGAGAAGGTTATTTGGAGTGAGGAGCCTAGTTGAGCATTCAAGAGGATTAAATAGGCTATCAAGGAGGCTCTAGTTTTAAAGTCCAGGAACTTCTCTAAGCCAATGCACATTTTCTCTTTTGCTTCCTTTCATACTATTGTTATTATATTGTTATAGAAAAATGAAGAGGGATTTGAACAACCTATTGCAATTTTTAGTAGGTCCTTACAAGTTGTAGAGCTAAAATATGACATGACTGAGAAACAAGCATATGCTCTGGTTAAGGTTGTGAATAACTTTAGGACCTAGCTACAGTGAGCCACTATCATAGCATTTGTACCAAGTTTTGCTGTAAAAGATATTTTAACTCAACAAGAAACTATAGCCAGAAGTTGTAGATGGATCAACAGGATCCAAGAATTTAATATTGATGTTCAAATCACCAAATTAGTAAGAGGTTAGGGCCTCACTAAATTGATGATAGAAGATAATTTGGAGGCAAATTAGATCAATTGAATAGAAGTGATTGATGTTGCATCTATCTGTGATATGCAAAAATGTGGGTGGTATTAAAAAATTGTACAATACATAGAGACTCTACAATGTCCTGAAGGAATGATTGACAATGAAAGAGGAAACTGAAATTGCATGCCATTAAATATGTAATTATTGACAATGAGCTATGGTGGACAAAACTAGATGGTGTACTTAAATGTGTCGATGGGAAGCAGACACTAGAACTCTTGCAAGAAATGCACAATGGGGTGTGTGGTGGTCATTACATGGCAAAGACCACTGCACACAAGGATTTAAGAGAAGGATTATGGTTGCCTACTATTTTCAAAGATTCTCACAAGTTTGTTAAAACTTGTGATGCTTGCCAAATATTTGCTAGAAAGTTGAAGTTTTTTTGGAAATTTACCACTTAGGCCTATGATAGTTCAAGCCCCTTTCCAATAGTGGATGATCAATTTCATTGGAGAAATACAGGAAAATTCAAGTGGAGGCCACTCCTAGATCCTTGTTGCCACTGATTATTTCATAAAATGGGTAGAAAAACTACCCAAAAAGAAGGCAACAAGCAAGGTAGTGGTGGATTTCCTATTAAATAACATTCTCATCAGATTTGGAGTTCTTGAGAAGATTGTCTCAGATAATGCTATGTGTTTTAGGTCTGATGAATTCAAAGAATTTTGTGACAAACATCAAATAAAAGTTTCTTATTCTTCACCCTACCATCCTCAAGCAAATGGTCAAGCTGAGTCTAGCAATAAGAGCTTGATGAAAATCATCAAGAGAGTGATGGAGAAGAAAAAAGAGGCTTGGGCCTCCAAACTAAAATTGGCACTCTAGGCAGATAGAGTGACTATGAAAAAGGCTATGGGTTATTCACCATTTGTCTTAGTCTATGGCATAGATGCTAGGTTACCACAAAATAACTTATTGAAGATGTATAAGTCAATATAGAAATATGATGAAGAGATATGTGATGATATGCAACACAGGATAAAAAAATTGGTGTAACTAGATGAAACAAGGAGAGAAGCTTAGGGTAAAAATATGAAGATGCAGTTGCCAGTTAAGCATCTACATGACAAGAGAGCTTCTCCTAGAAAGTTTGAGGTAAATAGTATGGTGTTAGCCTAGAATGTGAGAGCTCAAGACAAGGGTAAACATGGAAATTTTGAAGCATTATGGATGGGCCCTTATTTGATAGCTAGTGCACATAGGGAGGATTCCTATTTTCTCAAGAGCTTGGCAGGTGAACTTTTCAAACTACTAGTACATAGATAGTTCTTAAAACCATACTTCTCCTAAGTATGTTGTTATTCCATGTACACTGTAAATTTTGTACATTTTTTTCTATAGGTGTGTTTGTTTTTTGTTGTTTCTAGTTCGGTCTTACTACCTCCTCTGGGTAGTTCCTTGGTTTTCTGATCCCTTGTGTTCTAAATAGTTCGCTTCAATCATTGATTCTAGGATCTCACCATGCCTGCAAGAGACATACATCCCCAGTTGGAGCCACTGATGGAACCCCTAAATTTTTTTCTTTTACATCTCCAAAATCTTGATCATTTTAGGGAGCTATGGGTTTTGTCTCCTGCTATTGTATAAAAGGGTTTAGGTTTACTTCATTCTTATTTGAAAAACCCTTGGAATCTATATCTTCAACTTTGTCTTATTTCTCGGTTCACTCCTTGTGCCAGTCATCTATCCTTTAAGTCATGACTCCCAACATCAAAACTCATTGAGTAACAACCCTTTGGTCTTGTTTTACTGGTTGACCCTGTTGGATCATTATTTTGAAATTTTCCTAAGTCGGGATGAAATTTTCCCACTAAAAAATCTTAAGTCCTTTATGTCGTTGGTGTGGTTTTGTTGCCCTAGTTGTGTCCCTTTTAGGGATTAACATTTTTGACATGTGCAGATACAAGAACCCATGAATGTCGTGTGATCAACGTAGGAGAATCTAAGTCATTGCTCGCCTGCCCATTCCATTTTGTCTCTCATTCTTTTATTCATTTGGGCTCATGGGTGAAGGACATGTGTACTTGATGATTGGTGGACTAGAAATCATTGATAAGGTGTGCATTTGGTCATTTAAAAGGATTAATGGTTGTTGATGAATGAGATGGTTGCATCTGGATTGTTCCCTACATGCTCGTTTTCTTTTGTTGGTTATTAAAATAATCACATGGGCTAGCCGGCAATGGCCACCTGTCTTAGGTTATGATGAACCTGAGGGCTAGTATTGCTGAATTTGAAATAGTTGATGGTTGATTGCAGGTGATGTGGATTAATCTGGATCACTCCCCACCATCCTATGTGGGCCCCATCCTTCCTACCAATTTCCCAATGAGGAACCAAGTGTCTCCCACGTGGATAAATCTTGAGGACCTTAAGGTATGGATATGTGGGAAATATTTAATTAAAATATCAACAGAGGACATGGGAAGTAGTATGTGCATTACTAATACGCATATATTACATGTGCTTAAAAATCTTTTAATCTGAGTTGTATATGTGGTGTGAAGGATAAATTTGCTGCTAGCTAAGGAGTGTGTATGACAAGGCCACAAGATCTAATCTCGGTCACTTCCCATCTTCCCATTGATGAATGTTGCAAATGAATTAGGGCTCATAGGGGTAAGGGAAGAAGGACATGTGGATCATGCCTAAAGAGACAAAGAGGTGGTGGGGCTCGCATACTACAAACAAGTGTTTCCATGTGGCCTCCTGTCATTTGGTGAGTGTTGTGGCTATGCACAGTTGGATCTTTCATAATAAGCTGATAAAATTTGGATCGTGGATCAATTAACTCTCTAAAAGAATCAATGGTTGGTATTCAAAACTCAGTTGAAGGAAAGCAAGTCAGTTTGGTTCACGCGAGTGAGCCTTAATAATTGAAAGGATATTGAGCTACCGAAGTAAGGAATTGCATGATTATTAATATTTATCTCAAAAGTATAATTCAGCATTACGAGTATGCTTAATACACTCAAGGAGCTCATGTTGTGGTTTCTCAACATTTTCTCATGTCAGAACTAGAGTTGTCAACCAACGAAAAAATAGTAAGTCAATTATTGCTTTTCTTTTGGCATTATTGATAAGTTGTGATTTATAAGACTTAATTTTGTTAGGGTTTTTCTTGGTTTGGCTTTTTAAGGTTTTGATGTTCATGAAAAAGGGACTTTATTAATTCTTCATTTGTATAATTCATGCCAAACCCTTATAAAATCCTTAGGCTTTGTTCAATTAAACTGAAAAACCTTGCCTTGTTGTACTTCCTACATTATGGCTCCTAAGGTAAAAGTATCTATGTCTAAAGGGGAGGATTCCATTCCAAAAAGGCCTCTAAATAAAGACCTTATGGATCAGTTAACACCCTCCACTAGTGACAAACTTAAAGTCCAATTGATTCCAAGAGGTCCTTAAATAACAAAAGGTTTTTTTGATAGAAGAGGTTCTATCAGAGATGCTAAATTACCTTATACTGGATGGGAATTCTTTTGTGGTTGGTTCAAGAACAAAAATATGGGTGTCCCAGTAGGAAACCCTTGGAATTGTGATCTAGGAAAGTTAATTGTGCCAAATTTTTATATCAATGCCGATTTGCTGAAGGCAATAGCTGCTAACTATGACCCAGTCATGAGGACTATTAGAACATATGATGGAAAATAAATGTTTAAGATCACTAAGGAGGAATTGGGTCTTGTTTTCAATCTTACTGAATGGAATGATGAAATGTATAAGATAAATGAAGATTCTCTTAGATAGGAGTATGAAAAAACTAAGATTTCATTTAGATTCCACATCTTACCAAGATTTCTAGCATAAATTGCAGGATGAGGGATTGTGATAGGATCACATTATAAGGAGCCTTTCCCTATTAACTATTTTTTTCCTTATTTCAAAAGGACCTTCTACTCCATTTTCCACAGAACTGCTAATGATCTCAAGGTCCTCCCAAAGGTTGAGGATATAATACAAAAGGTGGACCATGTAACAAGGAATCTTGATTCAATAGTAAGCCACCTCAAAACTAAAGGGGTAATCAGTAAAGATAAAGGGAATGCTCCAATTGCAAAAGAATAGAGTGGAGGAGGAATCCCTGCTATAGGAGAAAAGTATACATCATGAGCCCTTGAGGAACCAAAAATAAAGTTTTTTATAAGGAGAAAGAGTAAGGCAAGGAAATTTGATGAAGCTTATGCTCCCACTCAACATGAGGAACACAAACCTCCTTCTCCTATGCCACGAGTTCCACCCCCATCTCCACCAAGGCTTGAAGAGCTTGGAATTGATTCTCCACCACCTAGTGAAATACCACCCAAGGAGCCACAAGTGAAATGACAAAATATTGAGCCCACTAGTTTAGTGGATTATGATGATGAAGGCTCTGATGATGATATTAGGGTATCGAAACAAGAAATATAGGAAGGAGTACCTACTGCATTTTTAGTAAGGGAAACCAATCAATTAGGAAAAATATTGAGTAATTTGATATTTGGGGGATCAATGGAAGTGATGATATGCGGGTTGAGGCATGTACTAAAATTTTGGATGATGACTCATTTGTAAAGACTCAAGATTTTATGGAGTTTGCATACAAGGCTAAAGCAAATGAGTATGTAAAAGTTTTTGGCTATAGAAAGGAGCCTTCATCTAGAACTGCCTAATGCTATCATTCAAAAAAAAGGTGTTAAATGAGATGAGAGCCAAGTTCCAAAACATGACTACAAAAGAAGGTCAAGAATTGGTGAGAAGTAGTGGCATCTTGTTGTTGCCAGAATGTGATATAGCTTGAGCCATAGCTTTTGACACAATCAAGAAATGTCACAAACCTCTCAATGATATAGAAGAAGAAGTTGCACTTGCATTACAAGGGTTTTCTTTCAATGAGGAGTGGGAAGCCTTGGCTATATGGTCTTTAGCCCTGAGCACAAGAAAGCTAGATATTGTTGAGCTTGCACCTAATTACAGTGGAGGCCTAATAATAAAGAGAGTGTCAAAAACATCGGCCTTAGAAGCTGCAAATATGTAAGTTCATGTTGCATAATTCACCAGGGAAACTATGGAGTCTATGACTGCTAAAAAGAATAAACTCAAAATGGAATTGAATATTTTTTGGTTAAGTATGGAGATCTTGAGAGGGATAATATGCAGTTACATACAAAGGTAGCATTATTGGAAGATGTGCCAAAAAAGTTACAACCTAGAAAGCTCAAGTAGGATGAGGTTGACTCTCCCACTACTGCACAAGAGGACCATGTATCCCCCAAATTTACTATTGATGTAAGTTCTTCATGGGAAATTGTGCCATATAATATGGGAGGTGCACCCATTTCAATGATAGAAGTTGGTATATCAGAAGGGCCACAAGTGGAAGGGGATATCATTAGGGAATAATTGTTGAGGAAATTAAATGAGTACAAGGAAAAATGTAAAAACCATGATGAAGATATTTTTAAGAGCAATATGAGGATTGTCGCAGCTATACTAGAACATCTAAACAAAAGAGTGAATAAAAAATTGAATAGTATTCAATACAGTTATTCATCCATGGTTGATGCCACCAAAATGTTTGATATTGACAAAGAAAGAGCCATTCCACTCATGGAAGTTTGGATCACTAGGAAACAAGAATTGATATTGATAGGAATTGGGGTTAAGTAGGATCCCAATCCACCTGAAAGGTTTAAGCCTATTGTGGTTCTCGTGAATAAGATTTAGGGATACAAAGGAAATGTTGAAACATTAGATAAAAAGATAAAGGAATTTGTAAAATCCTTCCATGAGTCTCATCATGGCCTTCTTCGATCCATCTTAATGGATTATGGTAGCATTAAGACTCTACAGGAGTGGAGAAGTGAAGTAAACAATGTTATTTCAGACCAAGCTATGAAAAATTGTCAGAAATTTGATATGGATATATTAACAGTAAATATGGATATGTTAGTCCATGCTGCGATTGTCCTACTAGAATTTGGTAAAGAAGCTAACTAGATTGTCACCAATTATGCACCTTATAGACAAAGGGATGATGAAGTAATAAATTTTGATTGGCCTACTGAAGAAGAATTCTTAGCATGGAAAGGCAGGTACTTGGAAGGAGTGGGAGGTTTGGCACTAAGGGTGGTGGGTAAGTGATTTGAAATTGTGAGGTTTGCAACCTTGATGAATAATAGATAGATGGGAGTGCACTACATAGCCTGGATTTAGTACAGATTAGGATTTTGTTAAAGTATGGAGAAATATAGTGCATCTTATTCAAATTTGATTTGATGACAAGGCTACAAAATTGGTTTTACCTTTTGTCTTTTTCTTCTTTCTTCATGATTTTTCTTCTTTTCAGTTTGTGTGCATGGGCATAGGTTTTGAGGTAACTGTTCAATTCTACCCATTTTAAAAATTGGACCTGATCTCCAGCAACAAATGAAGACTACATTCATTTTTCACATGTATCCCACCTCTTGGGAGTGCATTGTAACTGAATGGGAGAATCTTTGATGTAGCGATCAAATAAGGTTTTGACATGTGTACTTTTTGGACCGAGGCTTGTTTTTCTCCTTCATTTCTATAAGAAAGAATTTAGGGCCAAAAAGTAGGGGTTCATTGTTTTATAAAATTAACACTATGAACTATAAGAGGAATACTGAGCATGTTTTAGAGTTTTGATCTTAAGTTTTAAGGTTCATAATTATGTATGTAGTTTGGATAAGAGCATAGAAAAATATATATAGAGAAATACCAATTTGATGGCTATTGTCTCTCTTTGTGCTCATTTTATGAGTTATGAATGAAGGTAATCCAAGATGACTTTTATTTGTCTCCATTGTTCACCAATGGATGTTTGATTTCATTCCTGCTTATTGATTCAATGAATTAATGTAAATGCTTGGATAAGATTACTAACTCATAAAAAATCAAGTGCTAGGATATTGATAAGTAGTATTAGTCATGAATGTAATAGGGGAATGATTTAATGCAGTATCTCTTGAAATTATAAATTGCTATTCTTGAATTGTTATCTGGTTATAGAGGTTGATTGTGACTCTGTGCTTAGGATGAAGGCATTGGTTCATGCAAAGTACTTGTGATTCAATTTCTATGTTGATTCGTCAGCTAATCACTTTTAATTTACAAAATTCTATATGGATACCATTGTAAGTGTTTCGTGTTGATGTCCCACCTTCTCATGTTCTAAGTATAACACATTAATGAATAAGCTACCAACTTATTTATGTATTAGGATCTTGAGCAACTTTATGAGAAGTATTTGTTATTGACAATGTGTTTGATTGTAATTGTATGAAATCATAAGAATACATCATGGGATAACCCTCCCGAATTTTACAGAGCCCAAAGTGTAGGAGTAGAAGTTTTATATCTTCCACTCATTCATTGGCCAATCCCTTTGGAGTACTGATTATTGGAAATGATAAAATCCATAGGTATTTCTGGAGATAAGTTTGGTTCTTAAAAAATAACCAACATGTAGGATGTTCATAGAATATGGAATCACTTAGGAACCAATTCCTTAGTCTTGGTCATACATCTTGTGCATCTCCCAACACCTAGAACCCCTCATGATTCTCTATAGGCATCTATCATCAATCCTTCAATAATACTTGATATTTGGTACAAAATGAGCTTGAAGACTTGTAATGCTGCTTCAAAACTTCACTCTTGCTTGCTTCTTGAATAAGAATGCTTGATCTCATGGAAGTTATTTAGACTCATAGAGTGCTTATCTTCTCTAGTTAAAAGTAATGGAAAATAGCCTTATATCTATACATAACTTGAGATTTAACCTCGAAATTCAAATAACATAAGCTGACATCAGATCTAGAATTGAAAATCACTAAAATCTCACCACAAATAAATTCTAAAGGGGGCTCCTAAGCAAGGAGGACCCATTCGCAACCATTTGGTGAATGGGTCCTAGGATAATTTCCTAGGACCTAGCATGAGGGAGGTGAAATAAAATAAAAAACCCACCTCAAATATGCCAAAAGAGAGGTTTCTTAGGTTAGTAGGACCCATTCGCCCAAAGTGGTGAATGGGTCCTACCATAGTTTTCTAGGACTCCAACTTTGCCAATGTAAATGTTATGCAATATCATTAATGGGTGTTGGGATAGATCCTTGAAAAATGCAATTAATAAAGTTTAGATTTGAATTAAAGGGACAATTAAGCTCAATTAATTAATGAAGCCCTAGATTAGTGTGAAAGTGTAAGAAAATACTTTACAACATCGTAAATAAGGCACAATTAAGTAAATTTTGGTTAAAAGGGTCCTAGACTTAGTGTGAATGTGTAAAACACATTACAACACTAAATCAAGGCATAATTAAGTTAATTTTAGTGTTAATTATTCCCAAATGTGTGAAAAGGGGATACGTGTTTCTACACTACAAAAAATAGTGACAAAATTAATGTATCAAAGAAGAACAATGAATTGGTGTACATATCATTGCTAAAGCAAGAGAGAGAGAGAAAGGTTGCAGACTCAAATAGAAAAGTTACAGGAAGAGCTAGCAAATGAGAAAGCAAAGAGGAAAGCAATAGATAATAAGAGCAATGAATTAAAAGAAAGAATAAAACAATCTACCTCTACATCAATAAGCAAAGAGGATAAACAAAATGAGAGAGAAGTGAATGAACTAAAGAAAAGGTTAGATGAGAGAAAAAAGAAATATGATGAGGAAAAATCAACTTCAAAAAAATTAGGACAAAGCATTGGGAAAGGAAATGAATAGTGGGAATAAAAAATAGAGAAAGAGAGAAAAATAAGTGAAATATTAACTGCACAGCTGATGGAAGCAAAAAATGAAATCAACTTGTCGAGATAAGTTAACTGCATTTTGTAGAGAAACAATGAGGCATACGAAACAAAATATATGGGATGAAATAATGCAAAGGATTGATCATTTGTATAAATTGTTTCAATTAATTGATGCTATCAAAATACATTATAAGAATCTCAAAAAATATTTAGTGGAAAACAAAAATATGATGGCATTAGAGAAATCTACAAATCAAGTTGAAAAAATAGTCTACAAAGCTAGTGATAATGATTTGAAATCAAAAGGCATTACTAATCAGCTTATTGCCTCATTGATATTGTCATCTATCAATCTAAAGTGTTTGAGAATGAGTGAAACAAAGTAATTTGTGTATCTAGCCGCAAACAAGATGAAGAAGCTAGATGAAAAGGTAAGGAACTTCATAGAGCTTGGTTTTCTAGAGGATTTTGACACAAATGAGTGATTCATTGGAAAGGGTGATTTCAAAAAGAAGATGGAGGGTGCAAGGAAGATTGATTTGGACTAGTTTCCTCATAACCCAATGTGGTGAATTATTTGGACTCCATCAAACCACTGATAACCTTGAATGCAATTTTGACTTAAGAATTCAAGACAGGTTCCAATTTCAATCATGAATTGTTAACAAATTTTCAAGTCAAACAACATTAATTAGAACAAATGACAATTCCAACACCTAGACAATGGAAGTTACTAGAAAAGATGATACGGTGATTTGATATTGATAATATGAGTTTCCAAGTTCCAACTTAACACTGTACAGAGTTGTCTTTGAGTAAGATTTTGTATTTCCAATGCCTCTATGTATTCCTTCATGTGAAAATAAATAAAAAAACTCAAATTCAATAATGTGTTGATGTTCAATTATCTATATTATTTATTTTATAATTTGAAGAAAAAGTTTAGTTTCAACTACTTGATACAGATTAAATGATTCTTGATGTTCATTATTGTATATGCTACTATCAATTATTTATAATATGTTAATTTATTCAATTTGGTGCATAATTTCAAGGAATACAATATCAAATATCAAATACAATCTAAAATATCAACTATAATTTGAAATATAAAATTCTTGGTAATCCTCAATTGGTTAAATTAGGATTGTATGGTCTACAACCTAGTGCTTTTTAAAACCCTATTATCCTAAAACTTTGGAATAAAATTCTTGGTAATCCTCAACTGTTTTAATTAGGGTTGTTAGGTTTGCAACCTATGGATTTCTAACTTTAAGGTCTTTTTGGTTGTTTTTAAAGAACCGAGCTGATCTTCAAAGGAGCCTATGGAATTTCCATTTCTAATTCTTAGCACCTTGAAGGGATTGGACAAAAAATGAGTGAAAGCAACAATGCTTTCCTCCTACACTTCGGGATCTACAAAACTTGGGAGGGTGATCCCATAATGTACTTATGGATTACAAAAAAGATAGAATCCATACATCATTGGAACACAATGAAGATCAACAAAACAAACCTTTATAATTTTATCCATAGTTCATATAACAAATACACTAGGAGAGAAATGGCTTTGCATTTGCAGCATTATCTATATTCATTTGCTAGTAATATTATCAAAAAATACAATTGCATGTCAAAAAAATTTGAAACCCTAAGACATGACCCTAAGCTATTCCTTGTATTCTCTATTACAAAATTTTCTCTATGCTCAATCAATAACCTATACATCTAGCTATGGATTCCTTCTTATAGAAATGAAGGAGAAAACAAGCTTTAGGCTAGAATTCACACATGTCCCCATCTCATTGGACCAATACAAAATACATTCCCCAATGTAGAACTTTATATTTAAAACTCAAAGGAGGGAAAACATATCATGGGACGTCTCTTCTCCCTTTTCCTTGCAAGTTTCCTTCATTGGCCCTACCCCTCTTTGGGCTTCTCTTTGGAACCCTAAGCTAATTCCAAAAGTAAATATTTTCTTTTGGTTATTTTTCCAAAGCAAGGTGCCAAGATTTAAAATCTTGTGGGAAGAGGCATCATGTTTCCTAACCGATGTTTTTTATGTGAAGAGGATGTAGAGGATTCTAGTCATCTTTTGATTGGTTGCAGGTTTGTGTGTGATGTCTAGGATTATATGCTTTCCCTTTGGGGTTGAGCTAGGTTTTCTTGTGTTCTATTTGTGACTTATGGACTAAATAGAAGGCTCCTTCTTCAAATCCTACTTTGGTCTTCCTTTGGTCTCTCATTCTACCTCATATTACATGGGGAATTTGGTTGGAAAGAAACAATAGTATTTTTAGGGATTTTTCTCTCCCTTCTTTCAGATTGGCTCATAAGATTTGTGTTGCAATTAAAGAGAATTTCTTGATGGAGATTTCTTTTTAGGTTGGTCCTAAGCTTGTGGTTTCTCTAGGGGATGGTGATGTTGTTCATAATTTGAAGCTGCCTTGTGACATTTCCTTGCCTTTGACCAAAGGAAAGGCTTCTAAGATTGATATTGTGTGGAAGGCTCCTCTTGTTGGCTAGGTGAAAGTTAACTTTGATGGAGTTGCTAAAGGTAATCTAGGTCCTACTGGTTGTGGGGGAGTGTTGAGATATTCTAATGAAAGGTTTGTTTTCGTAGTGTGATCCCTTTGGGAACCCATACAAATCACTTTGTTGAAGCTTCTATTGCCTATCATGGTCTAAGTTGGCTTAGTCTAGAGGTTATGAGAAGGTATAGATTGAGGGTGATTCCCTTAATATAATTAATAGCCTTAAGAAGGTTTATCCCCCCACATGGATAGTGGAATCCCTTATCCTTAATGCCTTAGATATCTTGGGTTCTTTTGTTCAATTTTTTATTTCTCATGTCTATAGAGAGGGAAATAGTTTAGCTGATTTTTTTGCTATGGTGTGAATTATTATATGGTATGGGAAGAAAATGATCCCCTCCCCATCGAAGCTCATTCAATTCTTCATCATGATTCACAAAGGGGATGAGATGGGGGTTCCTTTTATTATGGGTATTCATCACATGTGTCTCTTTATGTGGTATTTCCTACCAAGGTGTAATATTTCTAGAGGAAAGGCTATGCAAATTATTGATGAGACTGAGGCATGAAAGACTAGGAATTCAAGGTTCATTATTGCCTTCTACCACGTTGTCTTTTCAACATGGATTGTGGGTAGTTTTAAAGAAAATGCCTTCTCGATGTTTCTTTGTATTCTTTGCAAGTTCTTGAGGTTTCTTTGTATCCTTTGCAATTTTTTCTTTCTGTTGGGGTGATTACTTGTTGCCACAATGGGGGGTCAATTAAACTGTGTTGAGCCTATCTCATGTGATACTATTAAAAGCAATGAGAAGGTTTGGAACTTTTTGGAGGTAGGGGAGTGAATCCCTATATGGATAAATTGTGTGGTCATAATTTTAAGATGTCTTAGGGGTTCCTCGAAGGCTAGTAGAATAGAGTTTTGAAAATTGGTGGCAAGGAGTTCAACATTACCGAGGATCTTATTATAGAGATTACTGGTTTTTCCACCGATGGTAGAAAAGTCTACAAAGATAAAATTGAGTCTAGTGCAGCCCTAAATATCTTCTTCAAGGATGATGAGAGGTGAAAGTTAGAGCAGGTTAAATGTGGGGGATATTATCATTCCTCAATCAAGTCTATATGGGGAGATGTTGTGCAAGAAATTTTGATGTATTTAACCCTCAATGGATGTTTCTCTATTATTTTTAGGTATCACTTTGTTTTGCTTAATCATTTTAGGAATAGAAAGAAGGTGTCTTTAGAACATGGTATCAAAGATCATAAGCATAATCCCAAGATCCTTTTTCTTCATGAAGGTTTAATCCTCTTAATTTATGAGTTTGTTAAGTCTTTTATCATCCCTGATCAACCCAAAATATCAAAAGGTTGGAAGAAGAAGAAATATTCTGAGAATGATATGGGGTCTGAGGATGAGTTTGATGATGTTGATTATGTATCTAGGTCAAAGGCATCCATGGAATTCTACTCGTAATCTGCGACCACCTTTGAGGGAAAGAGAAGAAATAAGAGGAATCCCCCCAAAACCTCTAGGGCTGATGATTATGATACTGTTAATGAGGAGGACGAGGACTGTACGTATGATATTCAAAAGATTAAAATTGTGAAGGTGATAGGACGTAAGAATCTGAAGGGTGTCATTCTAGGTAAAGTGAATAAGGAGGACATTGGTTCGAGGGAAAAGCTAGGGGTTCCCCCTGTTGCTAGTTCAAAGAGGAAAGAGGGGAAAAAGAAGGGGAAACTTCTTAAGAAATCTAAGAGGAAAGAGGGGAGAGATCATGAGGAGAGTGATCTATTGCGTGTTGCTAGAAATTCATAGGTTGTTGAGAATCAAATGATGGAGAAGGATCTGTTTAAAGGTGGTTTTTGTGGTCTCTACCCCAAGGTGACCATTCATAATGTTTCTACTCCTATTTAGAAAGGGAAGGAGGCCCTTGATAAGGACAATATTAGCAGTGACTCTAAGGAGGAGTGAGCGGTCAACATGGATGGCTTCAACTTCAAGAGGGAACATTTGCCTAATTTTCTTGGCATGGTAAAAGAGGTTTCCTTAACCTTGTTCAAGCTCTTTAAGTGGATCTTCCATGAAATGAATTTTACCAATGTTATGGTTAGAGTGATGGTTAAACATTTTGGTGATCCTTCTACCTCAAGGGTTCCAAATGTTCAAGCTCAGGTTAACAAGGTCCAAACTGAGGTAAGTTAGCTTCTTGAGACTCTAAAAATGATTGTTGATGATATGGTGAATATGAAAAATCCTTATGAGCCAAGAATTGTTTCTCTGAAAGAGAAGTTGGATCATGTTGATCAAAAGTTGGAGAAGGTTCTTCAGGTGAGAAAGCATGCTATGTGTAATGAAGCTAAAGGTTTATGTCTTTTGAACAAGAAAGATAGGAAGTGCTTGGGGGATGATTCTATTAGGAAAGATATAATGGTTGGAGTTGGTGATCTTCCTAGAGCCCAATAGAAAGTGGTGTGTGAGATAGGTCCTTCTACTAGAACTCATAATAAAACTAAGATAAATATTAATTCTGGAATTCCAGCTGAAGAGGTTTTTAAAGTTATGAATGTTCATCAAAAGATCATCGATAGTGATTTGGAAGTGGCATACATCCTGAAGAATCTTTAGTTGTGTGTTGTTTTTTGTGCCTCTTTCTGGCTGTTGTTTTGTTGGTTTTTGGCTTCTTTTTGGCTACTTGCTCTATTTTTGGTTATTTGTTGAAGCAAAGTTTCATTTTGTAAAGTGTTTCGAGGTCCCTTCAAAACCTATTTTACCTATAATAAAAAACATCACGTGGTACAAAAACTATTTTCATTTGTCGATGAATATTTATCTCGCCTTCCAAAAGGCACCTTTTAGATGTTGCAATAGTTTTTCCAGGTGCTTCCAAAATTCTTTCCATGTACTCCAAACTTTAAGGAAAAGAAGCATAAAATGAAGAAAAAGGAAAAGGACAAAGTCCCTCCACATCTGGAATCCTTGTCATCAAATTCAAACTAGAGAGAATACAATTGTTTAACATTAATGTATCAAAGGCCTAATATGTATTAGTTCCAGGCTATGTATTGTATTCTCCCTACTATTATTCTCCACTATTGCAGAATTAGAACCAAAATTGCAATAACCACCCCCACAATAGTAGCCTAATCATCCAAGACATCAAGATACTTGTCTTTCCATAGCTAAAACTCCTCCTCTGAAGGGAAATTGAATCCAATTACCTTCTAAGCCTATAACTTGTATGGAGCATGGTGGAACCCACAAAAAAATTGTGTTCCATTAACAAGTATCTCAAAATTTGATTGCCTTTCTGATCTAGGTGTGTCCTAAGGCTTACGGTTTCAATTTTACTCCTATTCTAGGGTCAATGTTTTCCTTAAACCCTCTTAAAAACCCCAAGTGTCAATCATTTTTCCTGTGTTATAATTCATCATTGACCAGTATTCACCTATTCTAGGTTTCCTAAGTTTCCACTTATGCCATTAAATCCATTCAGTTACCAACCCCTTGAGCCTAGTGTTCTTAGTTGTTGCTCGTTGAGTTGTTTAGTCTTTCTTTGTTACATGCTCCAAATCTTTTAATATTTTCCAACATCCCTATGTATGGGTTTAATATTTCATCATCAGTCTAAAGTCTTGGCCTAAGGTTTATGTCCCCATCACTCGTAAACCTAGTTGAGTCGAGCCCTTTTAATTTGTTAGCATTCTGAAAGTGTAGATTTAAGCTTTTGATGCAAGAGGTTGGATCTAAGTGGTTGCATCCTGACCATTCCTCGTTCCCCTATTGGGTTTTAATATTCATTAAAATATTCCAATGGGCTAGTAGGTGGATACCACATGTCTTATCTATCAATGGGGCCTATTATCATGTGAACATAGCGAGCATTAAGTCTTGTGGGATCAATGACTACAATGGAGTGTTGAGGGTTAATCTTGACCATCCCTTGATAGCCTGCAAGGGACCCACCAACATCTCCCATCCCTCAAAGGGGAAGTAAGGAGGCACCGCATCATGTAATCTAAGCCATAAAGAAACTATTGAAAGGCATGAAATATTTCAGAAAATTTTCAACATAGTTTTAGGAAGCTTTAATGGCCAGACTACTAAAGGTTTCTTTTGAGCACATGGTAAATTGTAGAACACGATGTTATAATCTTGGCCATTCATTGGATCCAAGGGTTATGGACATCAGTTGATGGTATGAAATGTAAAATGCATGCAAGTTGAAGGTGCCAAATTTAATCTAGGTTGTTCCCCACTTCCCCATTGTTGTAAGATGCACATAGGTTAAATCCAGAGAAGAAGCAAGGAGGTTGACACCTAGCCATTTTCAAAGCTCAGAGTGATGGTGGAGCCCACGAGATGATATGGAAACAAATCCACATGGTGTATTTCGACTAGTTGATGACAAGGGTTATCTACAATTAGATTTTCAAACTTTATTGACCTAATCTAGACCATTCATCAGGCCACCTCATTGTTGGATCAACAACTAAAATTTCAAGCTCAAAGTTGTGGCCAAAGGAGCCATTCTAGTTCATGCAATCGAACAATAATGGCAGATATGACACCAAATGACCATTTTGATCTACTTTAAAGCCATAAAAAATTGTTTAAAGCATAATTGCAATTTGTTAAAGCATTCAACACATCTAAGGATCTCCTACTATTCATTTCAAGCTTGTTCGTCATCTAGAGGTTAGGGTTTTTCAAGCATCTACAAAACTGTAAGTGAAATCAATACCTTACCTTTCAGCTACTTGAAAATTTGCTAAAGGTGCTCATTCTTTTTTTCTATCAAATAGGGTTTCTAGTTTTCTTGCATTTCTTTTAAGGTTTGATGTCAATTTGAACTACAAATTTGTTAAATTTCATTGTTTCTTTGCTTCAAACCCATGCCCTAGTTGTAAGCTTATAATTTCTTGAGAAGTTAAACCCTAGTTTTAGTTGTCTGTCACCTATGGCACCTAAATTCAAAGCCTCCACATCAAAAGACCAAGCCTTTGGTTCAAAACCTATATTTAGAGCTTTGATTCAAGATTTAATTGAGCAATTGAAACCCTCCACATCTAATAAGCCCAAGGGTCATTTTTTATTCTGAGGTACACAAATTGTAGATGGGATTATTGATAATTAATGTACTATTAAAGAAGCTTCAATACCATACACTAGATGGGCACATTTTAACTATTGGTTTGGGAATCAAAACTATGGCATCCCTATTGGAAACCCTTGGAGATTAGACATGGGAAAAGTGGTAGTACCAAAATTTTATATGGATGTTGACCTACTAAGGGAAATAGTAGAAAACTATGACCAAATCTCAACGATTGTGAGAACTTATGATGGAATTGAGATGGTAAAGGTCACCAGGGAAGAAATATATGAGGTATTAAATCTAAGTGGAGTGGAGATATGGTAAAGATTGATGAGAAGGCACTTAGAGATGAGTATGAGAAAGTAAAGCATACCTTCAAGATCTCAGTATTGTAGAAATTTTTAGCAACTATTAAGAAACAAGGGAAAATTATTCTAGGCCCATCAGATAAAGAGTTGTTCCCTATCAATTATTTTGTGACATATTTTCAAAAGACATTCTATTCCTTGTGCCAAATCTTAGGGTTTGATCCGACTACAGGCATGCCTATGGCTAAGATGTACATGGCTGCACATATCCAACATCCCATTTGCAATTCCCTCTATGAATTTGGATCGTACTTGGTTGAAAAGATACATGAAGGCTTGGTTGCACTAAAAATGGTGAGAATGGGGTGAGATTTTACTATTATTCTTTATTCTTGCATATGTTTCTCTAAAAGGGAGAAAGTTACTTTGGAAAGGATATGACATTAGTCAAAAGGGAGGATGATAATGACTTTCCTATCCAATGTTGGACTAGAATCCTTGACATAAATGACAACCAATCTAGTTTTGTGGTGTCTGAGAATATCTTAGCATTCTAAATTAAGAAGGGTACTAATTTTTAATATGCCAAGAATCCTTGCATCTTTGCATTATTTCTTAAGGCCTAAGGATAGGAGGCTTGACTTGAATATTGAGCATAATTGGGGAGATATTATTCCCTACCCAAGCTACACAATTTTGAGGGTGTATGGAACAAGTGTTGCACCTCATATACTGCTGAGGGATGTGCCATTGAGAGTTGGTTTTCTAGAAATGGTGTGGCAGTTAGGAGATGTAGTGGATAACCATTTGAAAGATCAGAGGAAGGGAACTTTTTTCCCTACGTACACTATTTTATTTGAATTTTTCATGAAGGATGAAGGATGGATAAAATTTTTTGATGTCCTCAAGCCATTTGGGATGAAAAGGGCCAAAGCTAGAAGTCATGATCCTAAGGGTTTGATGGTAGGAATTAAGGCCCGAATCCATAGCTCTAGGTTCATCCACAACTTCTATTTTCCTGAAGATGTGATCAAGAATATCTTTGACTTCAAAAAGAAAGATGATAGGAAGATGAAATGGATTGCCTTCAACATATTGGAAAAGGAAATGCAATCAAATGACCCATAGTTCTTAGCTTTTAGAGACGTGTAGGATGAAATTCAAAGAGCCGAATATGTATTTCAAAATTTTGTGCAAATAGTTGGGCAGTTGAAGGAAGAAAGGATAGTTTAGGACAAAGGGAAAGCTATTGTAGAAAAGGAATAGGGAAAGGGGAAATCCCTTGTGATGGAAGAGAGACCAACCTACCATCCCCCAAAAATAACACTAGTGTTCACAAGGAGGAAACATAAGGTGAAGGGAAAGCAAACAATGACTACCTCTTCTCAACAAGAAGGGCCAAGAATGTCTTCACCTATACAAGAAATTCCACCATTATCTCCCCCAAGGTCAACTGGTCCTAATATTGTTGAATTGAATTCACCACCAAGGGTGTCATCACCACCAAGGTAGCCACCCCCAAAGAAACAAAAAGTAGAATCAAGTGGCTTGGTGGACTATGTTGAGGATTTTGAGGATGAAATATTGGTTACTAAGGAAGAAATGCAACAAGGCATGCCTTCTCCCCCTAGGGAGATGGTATCATAGAAAATGGGCCTTAGACTAAGTAAGGTGGATCTAACTAGCATGAATAACACATATGATGTCAAGGAAGAGGCTTGCAAACAGTTTATGGATGATGACTCATTCGTCAAGTCCTCTGCTTTCATGGAATTTGCATGGAGAAAAAAAGCATGGATATGTTAACAATATTGCCAAGAAGAGGAGCCTAAACCCAAAACTACTTGATAAGGTTATACAGGCTCAAGTTATGAAAGAGATGAAAGAAAATTTTCAAGTTATAACAACACAAGAGAGTAGAGAATTAGTAAGAAAAATTGGTCTCCTCTTGTTGCCAGAGCCGAACCTAGCCTCTGCCATAGCTTTTGACATAGTGAGGAGGTATGAAAGGCCCTTATACAACTTTGAAGAAGAAGCAACAATTTCACTACAAGGGTTTGCCTTTAGTGAGCAATGGGACACATTGGCAATTTGGTTCCTATCCCCAAACACAAAAAAGCCAAAAGTTGTAGAGCCATTTGTAGATTATAGAGGAGGGTTAATTATCAAGAGGGTATTAGATACCTCTACAATTGAAGTAGCCACCATTTCTGTATATGTTTCTCAAATCAATAGTGGAGTTAGTTACTACAGAGAAATAAAAGTTCAAAAAGATGTACAATGACATGCTAATTGAATAAAATAAGGGTCAACAAGAGATTATGGAGTTGCAAACAAAAATGGCTCTATTGAAAGACAAAATGCAAACAAATGTGCCAATGTAAAAGACTCTACTTCTCCCTCTTCACCACAAACACAAACACTTTCTACCCCTACTCCTCCCACAAATACTTCACTAGCAATTGTACCATATAATATGGGAAATGTTCCTATATCAGTTGAAGAACCAGGGACTTCAAGTGCACACCAAACTGGGGAGGTTAGCAAGGAAGACTTACTTGAAAATTTGAAGATCTATGAAGAAAGATTCAAGCGACAGGGTAGATTTATCCTTACAAGCAATTGGAAGATTGTGCCATCAATGTTGGAGCATCTGAATAGGGGAATTGAAAAGAGGTTTATCATCATCCATGTTGATTACTCATCCATGTTGATGCTATCAAGCATTTTGATAGGGACAAGGAAGTGGCTATCCCACTCATGGAGAGATGGATTCCAAGATACCAGGACCTTAAGCTCATGGCTATAGGATCAAAGCATGATGTTAAGAAGATAAACAACATTTAGCCTACCCTTAGGCTTGTAAGTGGAATCTAAGAGTTCCAAGGAAAGATTGAGCTGTTGGAGGAAAAAATAAAGGAGTTGGTTAAGGGGTTTGATGAAATGAATCTTGATCTTCTCCCAAACATCCTAAATGAAGATGGTGAGGTCAAGTCCTTGTAGGGTTGGAAGGAGGAAGCAAATGATGTTATTGAAACTCAAGCAACCATAATCTGTGAAGGTGTTGACATGCAAATGCTAAAGAGTAGTATGGATATGCTTACCCAAGTAGGGATTTCATTGGAGTATTTTGACAAAGAATCCAACCAAGTGGTGACTAAATATGCGCCATACAGGGAAAAGGCTGACAGTGTCATTGGATTCAACTGGCCTTCGAAAGAGGAGTTTCATTCATGAAAGGACAAATATCTTGATGTCTTGGAGGATTGGGTAGTTGTTGTGGGGGTGGTTAGTGCAATTTTGGTCTTAAGTATACAATAATGGAGAGTAATAGTACATAGAATAAAAAACACACCTTGGAACCAATATAGATTAGGCCTTTGATAAAATAATGTTAAAATATTGTATTCTTTCTAGTTCAAAATTGATGATAGGGATGTAGACATGGAGGTCCTTTGTCCTCTTCCTTTTTCTTCATCTTATGTTTTTCTTCTTTCAATCTGGGTGTACACAGACAAAATTTTGGAAGCATGTGGATAAAATTTTGCAACAACTAAAAGGTGCCTTTTGGAAGGTGAGACAAATATTCATCAACAAATGTAGATGGTTTTTTCCCACATGATATTTCCCTCCTTTGAATTGCAAATATAAATGCATTGGGGAATATATTTTGTATCGATCAAATCAAAAATGGACATGTGTACATTCTATCCCGAGGCTTGTTTGCTCCTTCATTTCTATAAGGAGGAATTCACGGCCAAATGTACAAGTTGTTGATTGATCACAAATAAAATTTTGTAATGAGAATACAAAGAACAATTTAGAGTTTTGTCTTAAGTTTTTGAGTCTAGTTGATATGCAAATGTAATTTTTTATAACATTTCTAGCATTTTGAATAGAAAATCGTGCAAATTTAAATCCATTTCTCTCTTGATGTATTCATTTCATGAACTATTAATAAAATGATCAAGGGTTTTTTTGTTAATCTTCATTGTGTTCCAATACTTCAGTGTATTTCTTTAATTTTGAATATCGACCTATCTTGCTCTCTAGTATTGTATTCACTATCTTTTGACTCAAAATAATCAAGGGTTATTTATAAGTTATCATATCACATCATGTGTTTATGTTATGGATGTTGAACCATTAGCTTTTGTTCAAGGAATGGATTAATATTCCTTTCAGTTATTTATCAAATATTATGTGAATGGAAATGCAATAGGAATTTATAAGTAGTGTGATAAGTGTTCTTTAAAAATGATGCAAAATCACATATCAAATTCAATATCATGGAATACAATATAAAATATCATAAACTA
Source organism: Sequoiadendron giganteum (assembly GCA_007115665.2). Taxonomy (NCBI): domain Eukaryota; kingdom Viridiplantae; phylum Streptophyta; class Pinopsida; order Cupressales; family Cupressaceae; genus Sequoiadendron; species Sequoiadendron giganteum. The sequence continues at coordinate 209,217,545 of CM021107.1, forward strand.
TAGTTTGGAATATGATTCATGAAGTACAATATAAAATAAAATATCATGAAGTGCAATGATTCACAATTTCATGGTCCATGGAATACAATATAAAATAACATCAACTACAGTTTGGAAAATAATTCATGAAGTGCAGTATAAATACCTAAAAGCTACTAATTCACTTCCATTTCCCAAATGGAGTCAAGGTCCTGAAACTAACATTCAACTTGAGATAAAGTAAAAAAGTCATCTTGATTCAGAGTCTAGTCTTCATTTTCCTTACCCTACATCTCAAATTCAACATTCATTGTGTCACAGTCATTTGTCCCACTGCTAGTGCCACCAACACCTGCATTTGAATTGTTGCACAACCCTCTTGTTTTGTATATGGACCTCCAAATTGTGAGTGCCCTTTCTAAAGGAAAAGTTTTGACGTTATATGTAGTTCCTTTCACCCTCAAGAAATTTTCTAAACTCTTGTCTAGTTTGTTTCTTATATTTGATTTCAAGAACACTAATGAACTAAAAAATCTCTCATCCTCCACTGACCCCAATATCATTGTTTGAAATAAATCAACAAGTTTGAAATATTCTAATATCGAACTACACAATATTTCACTCTGACCTAAGTTTTTCCAAGATTTTGTTATTGATCCTAATTCAAAGGGATTCTCCATTGAATCAAACTGGTCAATCATACTTCTTGCAAAATGCTTGCATTGTTGTCTAAGCTTATCTCCATTTATAGTTCTTTCTATTGTCTGCTCATTGTCTTTTACACTTTTTGAAAAGTGTTCGATGAAGAGTTTTACTTTATCATGAAAATAGGTTGAGCTATCTTGGTTTATCCAAAATTGAGGATACAAAATACCCGTGGCTTCAAGTATTTCTTATCGAGGGAATCTATCATAAATCTCTATGGAAAGAGATTTTGCAATTTCCTTCAAATTATCACTAACAAATTTAACAATGTCGTTAAAATCTTTCTTTGTAACAGGTACTTCTCCAATAGAGTGCTTGGATTTTGTACAATGGTACATTGGCATCTCAAATCCACATACACAGATACATAAGTACCTGCTTGTATTAAACTATAAATAATTATTAGGCTGGTTCAAATCTGTAATTTTCTACTAGATGAAAAAATAAGGTTTTTATAAGTTAGATCTAGATATAGATGATTGAGGGCCATGCATGTATTTCTATGTAGTTTGGCATATTCAGTAATATACACAGTTATGTCTTGCACTTTCTTCAAAAGATTGTTCATTTCATCCAACATGGGGAGAAGACTAGCTAAAGTCAAGAGTGTCTCTATATTGCTTAATCTATGTAAGAGGCCAAGAGATTTGTCTACTATTTTATGATGCTCATACATTACTCTTAGAAAGGATTGATATTCTGAAAGAACTTGTTGTGTGGTCCATGCAAGGAGATCCATCTGGTATCAACATCCCTAAGAAGCTTGTTTCTTGTTGTTTTTGATAATATAAGCAACATTTACAGGGTGTTGTACCATTTAAATGAAAATCCCAAAGGGCCAAAAAGGAACCAAGTCATCAAAACATCAAAAAATGACTACACAAAAACAATGAAAGCAAGACACAGACACAATAGAGAAACAATGGAAACCCAACACAACACAAACCCGACCACTAATTGTCCACACTTTCCCATTTCTGGATGAGAAGGTTTAAAACATAATCCCCAATCTAGTTGGGACCTTCATCCACAATGTTCTTGTTTACTTCCTCCTTGATGATGTCTGAAAGCATGACGACCAACCTATAAATCATTTTAATGGTGAACTAAGCTAAATTATTGAATTTTTGTTCTAGTTTAATAACTCGCTCCTGTAGCATGTCGAGGTCTTCATCCTTGCCTTTCTTGTTGTAGGTCTCCTCTTTTGTGCCAGCTCTAGAATCTGAGGAGTGGGTGGAATCATCCTTAATCATTTGATTTATGTCAAAAAAATTACTAGGGCCCTCCATAAAACCTTTTTCCATCTCCTCAACAGTGTCTTTTTTGCCTCCATTTTTTTCGCTAGTCTACTTCAAATCACTAGAAATCTCATCCACAGGAGCCCCTTTTTTGTTCTTCGCCAGTCTATGGGGCCTCCTCACACTATTTTGTTTCATCCCCACCTCAAAGCTCATAGCCACCATGGTTTCACCCTTATAATATTTTTCCTCGGTGCTTTTTCCTTCACTGTCAGTAGTCGGCAAGTCCACTTGGTACAAAGTATTTTTTCCCCTTCTTCTTAGTAGTGGGTTTGATGTCCTTCTTGCTGGGTTTATTTTTTAGCTCACATAACCCAGCCACAACCTTGGACTGGGCTAACCTGACCATGCTTTTCTTCTTTTTTGATGGGTGTTTAGATTTAGGCTCAACACTAGGTTCATTTTTAGATATGGGGGTTTTGCTCTTAGGACCCTCTAAAGCAACAGGGGAAAGATTATCAAGGGCTAAGTCAGGAGGTTCTAGTTCCTCTACACGCACAACAAAGATATGTTTGGGAGGGCACAAGGCCAAATGGAATTGATAGAGCCTAAAGATTAGGCCCTGATACAATGGAAAGGGACGCAAAGTATCAAGGTTGAGAGCAATAGCTTCATGGGAGTCTTTGATCGAATTTTCTAGGGAAGTCAACAAAAAGAAAGGGAAGCTAAGGATCATCTTTGTGTCATAGGTGATTTAACATCGGTAAATGGTAAAAGTAAAATACCTTGTATCTATGTTCTAATATAACATATTTCATTATAGCAAGACACACCTTGTCCCAGGACTTTGGTAGTGCCTCACACTTGAATCCTGACTACTTTTTAATTGGCTTCTCATTGCATCTCATTGCACTTAAATAAGGCATTGAGACTCTCCAAGTCTTGCATTTTGGTGTGTTTTTTATATTTATTTCCATCACAGGAGACACTCGTCACCTTACCAATCACTTCATCATCCACTTCGAACAAAATACCACCCATGGTGACTTGCCTATCCTTCCACGAACCAACAAAATAGGTCAAAAATCTCTCATTGTTCCCCAAAAGATTCTCTAAAAGCACAATTAAACCCCCCTCCACACAAATATGAAAAGCTATGGGATCCCTATGAAAATCCTTGCTATTATTTGGCTCGGTCCTCACCCTATCACCTCCCATCGTGACCCAAAACACACAGGAACTGGCCCACATAAAAGTTACCCAAAAAATGGAATGCCTACTATAGAATTTACCCTCTCTTAAACTATCATTACTCTACCAACCGAGATAGTAAGGTTTAATAAAAGAAATTTGGTATTTACATGCTTCATTAGTCATTCCCAATGATGCTAGTATCGTGAGGCCATAATCATCAAGTAAGAGAAAAAAATTAAGGCAATAAGAAATGATAATTAAATTTAGATAATATATATCCATTGTACCAATGGTCTCAATGAAGTTACACATTTGCTCAGGCCATTTAGCCATGGGGGGAAGATTTGAAATTTTTAAGTACATCTTGAAAGATCTTATGCAAATCATTAGATGTCTTAAATTGGAATTATTAAATAAACTATCAATGAACATCACATTACACACATTCTAGGAGATTTGATAGGATATGTAGTACATTTGAAAAGATAGTTTGTAAAGACCAAGGATCCCACCATACATAGTTATGAAAAAATAAAGCCACACAACCACCCACTTTAAACTTGCCACTTCACCTGGCCAATTCCTCGTCATCCAAGGTCTCGTCAATTAGTGCCACCTATACCCATGATAAATAGCATTGTTAACCATCATTGAGTGGTTATATTCCTTTTCTCTACAAGGATTAATCCTTGTATAGATGTTGGTAGCACTTCGAGCCTTTTTCAACACTTGCATAAATGCCAGGTGGGACCCAAGTTGGCCAAGCCATTGACAACTTGGTTGTTGTTATTCCCTCAGAAAAATTTCTTGTTGTTATTCCCTCAGTAAAATTTTGAAATTTCATGAAACGTTTGGGAGTTCAGCAAAAGTATGTGTAGAGCTTGCAGAGTAGATTTTCAACTTTTGATATTGTAGGAAACTTGCTTACAATTCTAAATGCTAAATTCATTCTTTAGGTTATGCAATGAATGCCAAGCATGTATGGTGCACAAGTAGTTTGTAACTTTGGGAAAACACTATTCCTATAATCTTGCATTATTACAGCTCCATTAGCTCCTACACACACCAACTTTTTAGCAATTGTCAAGTCATCCATACCTACAATTTCATTCAAAGATTTCTTGACTAGTTCAAATATATTTTGTGATGTTGATTTGTCCTTCATTTTATGAACATAGAGAAGATGAGCTTGGTGGATATGTTGTTTTACAATATACACATGCATATAGACCCAAGAAGTATTATCTATTGCAGTAACTTCATCTAAATATAATGCAATGAAGTTTGACTCTTTTACTTTCTCCTTTAAATCTTGCTTTTCCACTACAGCAAGACGGTTTTCCCATTCACATCCAATGTTTACTAACCAATGTGCACTAGGAAAGTGAGGAACACCCAAAAAAGATAATAAATTAAAATATTCTAGGTAGTTTGTCATAGGACACCCTCTAGATAAAATATGAAAAACAACACTCATCTGAACATTTTTTTTCCAGTTGTTCTCCTTCCATTACTTTTCCAGATTGAGCCTCAATTGTACCTTGACATGCAGCAAGCTTCAACATTCTTTTCTTATGCTCTTCATATTCTACAGCATACTTAACATGAAGACATTCTTCCTTTGATTTCTATCATACTACTGATTGTTCCTTTCCATCTATGATTTGTTTTTCATAAACGTTATTGATATGCTTTTCTATAGTGTTAAGTTGTAGCTGCAACTTCTTGTCTCTTTTACATTTCCAACTACAAATCATACACTTGCATTCTATTGGAGATTCATCTTTGTTTGATTTCTCCACTGGTATAATGAATGGGTACTTTGACATCCAATCAAGCTAAAAATTCCTTTTCATTTCCCACTCACACCCCACTTTTGATTTTCCCTTTCTTTTCTTGCTACCAACATCATCCAAGTCAATTATCTCATTCTGGCTAACCAGGGTATCCCTTGGAACATCTTTTGTGATATTTTCATCCTCATTTGACTCATTTAACTCAATGACAATCTCACCTTGACCTTGTGATGGTGGTGAGGTATTTTGAATGCCTTCTTCATTAATATCTGGTGGAAGAGTTGATTATGTAGCTCCATCTTGATCTGATGGATCAAAAGCATTGCCAATTCTAAAGTAAGATTGTATGGTAACTATATGTTTTGGGCATTTTGATGGCCTCCCAGTCCCTTCACCACCTTGAGGACTCTTACCCTTGTTGCACTTGCTACTCGACATATTGATCTCTCACATCGAATAAGAGCTGGAAAAAATGTCTTCTTCTTTAAGAAGGATAAAGAATATAGATCCCATTCCCTACTCAATATCATCTTTAAGATTGAAGCAAGAATGGAAAAGAGATAAAGAAATCTTATAACACTATGAAGAAATGATCACTCACCTTTAAGTTTAGGTTTTCACTAACTTGCTATTCATTAATGTAAGAATTCATGTGTTGTAAGTTTGTAACTTTCCTATGATCAACTTCAAGGTTTCAAGTCCAACTTTCGAATCAAGAGTTCACAAGTTTAAAACTAAACAAAATGTGTAAGAATAAATGATAGTTTTGATTGTCTTTATATCAATCTATATTTGGCGAATTCTACGAGATTTTTAAATAGTATATTATAAATTTTGTGAATCCCACATGATTATACAATGATACGTTGTAATTTTCAAGGTGATTATGGCCCCATGATTAGCATGGAGGTGTCACATAAATTAGCGAAATGTGTCCTCAAATGTAATTATTTTTTAATGTTATTGGCAAAATGGGTCCTCATAAACAACTATTTGTAAATTTTAATTGGCGAAATGGGTCCTCACAAACAACTATTTATAAATTTAAATTGGTGAAATGGGTTCTAATACACAATTTTGTTTTAATAGTATTAGCAAATATGTAGGTGATTTATTACATGCTTCCGATATTCGAGGTGAAAATATTAATCAATCCATTTGAAATGTGTAGTTTGTTATGGTGAATTGATTACTTAAATATGCCTCATAAAATAAATCGATGGTGAATGGACATGCATTGGATCGATAATTCATACAATATGGGAATTTGGCCACCCTGTTGGGTGTGATTAATTCACCAATTTCGACTTGGTCGATATCTAATATTAGCCAATTGGCGAAGATTCGCAACTAAAGTTTTCCTTGGTTAGAAATTTAATTTATAATAATTATAAATACAAAATAATAATATTAATTTTGTATGGGATCCGATAATAAATTGTATAAATTCTTATAAAGCATTGCATCCCCCTAAATTTTCAAATCTCACCGAAATTATCCATAGGAAACAAACAATTTATTTTAATAACTAACTACAATAAACTACATGTCATTAAGGTGACTTTTTTACAATATGTTAACCCTTAATATTCCAACACACTTCCTTAAGTTTATGTTTCACACAATAAAACAAGCTTAACTAATACAAAAAAAATTTATTCAATTTTTTATTTAACAAATAATTCTTGAACCAAGTGGAATTCCATTAAGTTCCCTCATAACCCCTAGAAAGGAGTAGCTCTTAGGCTGAATTCTTTAGTTTCAAGATTACCACTTTCTCAAACTCCCAAATCAAAGTTCTCCTAAATTATTGGACAACAATTTATGTTGAAATATATCCATAGTATTCCAAAAAGTTGTCTCATGACCCTTGGAATAGTATGATTCCAAATATCCATAGACTCCTAAACTATCTAGGCAACAATCTATATTGATTTTTCACTAGATCCCTTCCTATCTTGAAAAAGAAAGCTTTACAGGATATGAATTCTTCAATTCTATTGAGTACAAAAAGGAAAAAGAAAAAACTTGTGCTTCTTATATGAATCACCATCTCTAAGTGTGAAACTAGCTTGAGATGATGGAAATCATTTAGTCAATTTTTTTTTTTGGATCTGACTATGTAGATTTTTGTTACCAATGTTTTAGATTGAAATCTATTGTCCAACAACATTACACACCCTCTAACATTGATAAAGAAAAATAGTCTCAATACTTTTTAAATAAAACAACTTTTAATTTTTAAATGGAAAAATATTCACCTTGTATCTCATAAAATACTTAAAAAAAAATTGAATAACCTTTCCCTATGCATAAAAACTTAGTATTTCTCCCCTTCTCTTAATGTCTTTAATCTTAACACATATCTCCTCATAACATATAAACCCTTATGTTGTTGACATACTATCTTTCAAAATTCATAATTAAATGAAAATACTTTATTAAATCATTTCTCATGATGTATACTCCTATTCTCATATATGAAAAAATCCGTTACTTGAAAATATTTTTTTAAACATTAATAGCAACATTTTTTCCTTCATCTTCTATTCTCAATATCATATTGGAAAATGACATGCACAAATATTGTTGAGAATCTTACCCATAATAGTAACAATAGTAAACAAAAATAATAATATTATTTGTAAGATCATATAACATTTTACAATAAATTGTACAAATTATAAACCATTGCATTCTTATAAATTGTAAACCTCAATAAATTGTACAAATTATAAATCTTCTACATGACAAAATATATTATGCCGAATCATCCTTGCAGAATGCCTTGATATTTTTTGCAGAATTTGGCTTGGGATTAACAACACGGCCGCATTCCCACCCTGAACATAGAAAACATAGTTTCAATGGTGAAAACTATGTAAATACAAAACAACATTTCTTGTTAATTTGACTAAACTTCATTTTAACTTGTCGTAGTGCAGAATAAAATCTAATGAAAACATTGTAAGCTGTTATAACACCAACTTTGTTGAGGATTGTGGAGAGGTACAATTTTGAAAATTAGAGATTTTTTTTTTGGAATGACTAATGGATGTTTCTGTCAGATGTTGTAGTTTTGGTACTTGTGCTGTAATTTAATATCATGAAACTATAATATTGCAGAAATAAGTACCTGAGTGCTGTTTCATATATTAGATGTATCTGTATGTGGCTAATATGTAGAGCTCCCACTGGCAGAAATCCCCTCCCTTGTTCCATTAGCACCGGCATTGAGCACCAAATCTGATATGGTTCTTGCTAAATTTGAAGCTGATGTTGCACCTCCAATGGAAGTAGTTCTTAGAATCTCCAATGCGCTTCTTACATCTCTCATGGTCGGTCGTTTTTGGGGAGACTCAGATGTGCATAGCAAGCCAATATGTATGATAGAAACAAGGCAGTCATTGCCTTCCACATTCTCTAACAAACTCCTATCAACAATGTCTGCCAGCCTCTGCGGAAAAGCTGCCCTCACCCACTTTGGGAGGTTCAGGCCGTCAACAAATATGGCATCAGTTGGCCTCTTCCTTGTGATCATCTCTAACAAGAGAATGCCATAACTATAAACATCCCCTTTTGTAGAAATGTTCATTCCCAATCCATACTCTGCAATCGAGAAAGTTACAGTTGATACCAAATCTGGTTCTTGACAATATTAAATAAATATATATTAAAATATAAAATGTAATAGCAAAAGAAGGCTTACCAGGAGCTATGTAGCCAATAGATCCTCTCATGGCGATTGATGTGCTCAAGGAATCAATTAAGTTTGTAGGACCAGCCAATCTTGAGATACCAAAATCGGCTACAAGGGCTGTCATGTTTGCATCTAGAAGCACATTGCTAGGTTTCAAATCACAGTGAACAACTTGGGTTGGACAATCATGATGTAGATATTCCATGCCATGGGCCACATCAATAGCAATGTTCAAACATTCATCAATTTTGACATCACAAACATCCTCCTCATTACTTTCAGGATACAAATACTTTTCCAAGCTCCCATTTGTAGCAAACTGAAGAATCAAAGCCTTAAAGTTAAGGTATGAACATGCACTTATAACTCTAATGAGATTCCGATGTCGAGTCCTCGCCAAGATTTTGCATTCTCTTTTAAAACTGTTTTGGAGTTCTTCATTTTGGAAATTGAGAACTTTGATTGCAACTACCATACCATCTTTTAAAATTCCTTTAAAAACTGATCCAAAGCTACCCACAGCAATCAAATTTGTCTCATTAAATCCATTTGTAGCATTGACCAGATCTTGATATGTAAGCTTTGGATATCTCACTCTTCCAAACATGAAGTCTGGAAGATCAAATTGATGTGATGAATATTTCTGACACCACAATATTCCAAAGATTGAAGTACACAGTAAAAATGCAATCATTCCAGCAGCTGATAACATCATTTTTATAAGTAGTGGCTTCACTCTTTTACCCTGATTTGGACATGCACGCACTAAGTATTTCTCTGGACCACAGAGACCAGTATTTCCTATAAATGATGCATTAAATGTGTCATTTGAAAACAATCCTCCTTTTGGAACTTGACCTGTCAAATTGTTGAAAGAAGCATTCAAGTAGCGAAGAACTTTCATTTTTGTAAGAGATGTAGGTACTGTACCTGACAGGAAATTGAAAGAAAGATCAATAGATTCCAAATTTTGTAACTTCCAAAGTGTATCTGGTATCGGACCTTCAAGGGCATTATGAGAGAGATTGAGATACTCCACTGCTAAGCAGTTTGCAAGTGCTGACGGAATTATTCCGTCAAGCTTATTACGAGAAATGTCTATTGCTTGAGCACTTACAATTTTACTTATTTCCGCAGGAAGAGGTCCTTCTAGCAAATTCCATGATAGATTCAAATAAAACTGAAGGCTTTTAAGACTTGTCATAACTTCTCCAGGTATGTTTCCACTCAGGTTGTTGTGAGAGAAGTCGACAAGTTCTAAGTTTGGGCATCTCTGCAAACCGGAAGGTATCTCGCCTGAGAAATGGTTATGGTGCAGAATAAGTCTCCTCAGCTGCTGAGGTCTACCAAGAGAGCCTGGTATTGTTCCTGATAGCTTGTTCCAACTGACATCTAATAACCCTAGACTTTTCATCTCGCCGATTTCCTGTTGAAGGCCTCCTCGTAGATTGTTGCCACTCAAATCCAGTCTTTCCAACTTAGACAATCTTTTGATTCCAGATGGCAGGTACCCACTTAAAAGATTATTACTTAGGTTCAAGTAGGTTAAGTTGGTAAGATTGGTAATTTGTTGAGGTATGTTTCCCCTTATCTGGTTGTTCCCAAAATCTAAGATGGAGAGCTTGGAAGAAAGGTGGCCTACGGATGGAGACAAAACACCGCTCAAATTATTGTGAGACATTTTTATATATTCTAAGTTGGAACAATTTGAGAGAGCAGTGAGAAAAAGAAAAGGGATATTACTGCCACTGCCAAGCTGATTGTGCTCTAATATAATTTTTTGAACCAAGAGCAAATTGCCCAACTCATTAGGCACAGTTCCACTCAGTTGATTGTTCCTTAGGTCAAGAAGTTTGATTTTAGAACAATTTCCCAAGGATTTTGGTATGTTTCCACTAAGCTTATTTTCTAATAGATTAAGATCTTGCAAATTTATGAGCATTCCCACTTCATGTGGAATAGGACCTGTGAGATTATTGTGTAGCAATTGCAAAACATATAATTTGGACAAGTTTCCTATGGAGGAAGGGATACTGCCCGACAACTGATTACTATAGAGGTAGAGAAAACTTAGTTCGGTGAGCATGCCTATTTCAGGAGGAATAGGTCCATGGAGATTATTCTCTGACAAGTCCAATTGATCTAGGACAGAGAGATTTTTGATAGAGGGTGGAATTGTACCTGTAAAGTAGTTATTAGGCAAGATAAGATTCAGCATCCCTATCAACTTGCCTAGCTCATCCGGAATACTCCCATGCAGGTGGTTGTCGAGAAGAATTAATGAATTCAGAGCCGTGAGATTCCCAAGCGCAGGAGAAATGACGCCATGTAAATCCATACCTCCGAGATCTAACACAGCCACTTGCTGCAAATTAGGAGAGCATCTAACACCGGTCCAATTACACATTGGAACACTGGTATTCCAATTTGCTAAGGCATTTTTGGGGTCGGAAGTGATTGCAGCTTTGAATGTCAATAGAGATTGCTTGTCAGGAGGAGCAGATTGGAGTGGACTTGAGAATGAAAAGGGCAACATCAACAATACTAAAAGTAATATGTATTCCATTTTCTTGAATACGGAGACTCAAATTCTCAAATTCTCGCTTCTCAATGAATTGGAAAGGCCTCGGTGTATGTACTTATATATCAGTGAGAAGTTGCGCAACAGTTGGGAAAAAATGTCGGGAGAATTTTACTCTGTTCGACGTTCCACGTAAGCAATATTTGTTAATTTTTTAAGTTAGACACACTGTGTTTTCAAACTGTAATTAAACATGCATAGATATCTAAAAGAGGTCTTAAGATGTTTATCTACCCGAAATATATACTTTAATGTAATTATTTTTAGATATTTATGTCAATTTTTAGTTTGTAACTTTTACTTGAAATGTTACTTTCTTCTCTTTAGAATAATTTTATTTAATATATTCAATAAAAAAGTATTTTATTTATATTATAAAATTATTTTATTTATTTAAAAATTATTTTCAAATTTTGTTAATTTTATATTTAAAAAATGTTACTTTAAATTTATAAAATATAAAATATTACAATATAGATTATAAATATAAAGTCATTTATCTTTTATATTAATTTTTTATATTTTAATTTTTAAATTAAACTTATATTTTTAAGTTTATATTGTATATTTTATTGTGTTTAAAAGAAGGTGAAATAACATTAATCTAGTGTTGTCTCTATCCCAAAAAAATGCATTACTATATTGAATACACATACCTATTTACTAATTGATTTATATTATTAATTCATAATATATTCAAGAATATATGATGTCTTTTAATCATATTATAAACACAATATAAATTAATCATTACATAAAAAGTAATTATAACAAAAAGATAACTTTAATGTAAATAAAAATAATTCTTTACATAAAAATCAACTAAATAATGTAAGTAAAATAAAATAATTCTTAAATAATTCTAATGTAAAATAAAATTGATGGAACCACCTTATTTTTAACACCTAAATTGAATTAACTCCACATTTTTAGTGAATAGGAAGTTTGATGTTACCTTTGTTGTAGATAAACCTACAATCACATCGTCCAATTCCTATAGGCTTACATCCAACACAATATTTTTGATGATTCATATCAACCTTAGTGTAAGTATTCTAGGTAAAATAACATAGAAATAAACTTCCCACAAAACATAAATACAACCTACTCACATACACACATATCGTACACACTTGTGTTCCCTTCATAAAAACTAGTTAGAAATCAATATAAAAATTAAGGGCTTGGGCCCATGGTCACTCATAAAAATAATTAGATGACACATGGAGATAATAAAACAATATTATCTATATTTCATTTCCCCAAAAAAATGCATTATTTGATAAAATTCCACTACATTTAGGGTCAAACCTTCTCTTGCCTCTATCCCATGATTTTCCTCTTTTCCCTAAATCTATAATCTCCCACATAAAAAAAAAAAAATCTACCCCTTAAAGTGGTAGGCTACTTATTTTTCTTCATTTGAAACGGTTAGTGTCAAAAGTGTATTTATGCATCTAGTTATCATTTATATAGTTCCTACACTTAGTAGTCCTCTCCACGCTAGCTTAATTTCACTTAGTTGTTTAGTTGTCTCACCTTATAGACACTTGACACATGTCTTCACACTTGTACCAAGTATTCCACATGTAATACATCAATTGGAGGGTTAGTCATTCTTTTTGTTTCACCTTCCTACCTCCTCCTTGTCTTGTATAAACAAGGAGTGATTGTATTCTACAGACAATCTATGATAGTTATTTGGATTCTACATTGTGCTTGATTCATTTTATCATAGTTTAAATATTGCATTTGTTATTTGTTGCTCCAACATGGTATAAGAGCATTGAATTTCAAGTTCCCTCTCTTGTTTGGTGGATCAATCTCTCATCCCTATGATCAATGAAGTGTTGTGGAACCAAACCAACACCATCATTGTGTCTGAAATGCCTGAGAAACAAAGAAATACCCTTCATTTCATTATATTTGGTAATTTTCATTTTTTGCAAGTTTTTTTCCATTTTATGAAAACTTGTATTTTTATTTATTTTTAAATAGTAGAGGGTGAATCTGCCCTCTACCCATCTACTCATTTATGTCAATATTGGATCTCATAGAGTTGAACAAACATAATTCAAGGACTTTAAAAGAGCTTCAGAGGCAAAATATATCAATGTTGCACTAGTTGAAGATGAATTTACAGATATATTTGATGTTACATGCTCACTATTTGCAAACTATACCCATGGAGATGACTTATTTTTGGTGACAACATTACACTTAGCAATTTGATTTACCGTCTATGATGAATGAGGATTATATATATGTGTATGGTGTATCTATGCACTTTACCTCTATTATGGATGTCTTGGAAGGCTTGCCAATGTATATAGAAGCCATGATTTAGGCACTAAAAAGGGTGATTAGAGATACATCATGAAGTACATGTAATCAATTTCAAGGATATTCCTCTATCCAATATTTCTTATTGGCATCCACACCCCTATTTTTGACATCCAATGGGGTGAATTTTAATAACCAATGTCAATGGTTCTTGTATCCCCCAAGTAATCTAGATTTGATGTGTGCTTATTTTGATGCATTTATAAGATTATATTGATCAATACAGGATCCCAAATGAAAGAAAGTTGGCTATATGGAAAAGCTTCCAATACCAGTCTATCAAAAGAGAGAATGTGTAAATTTTTATAGTTTTAAACCCTTATTTAATTAAAATAAATAATATGCACATAATAGGTAACATAAACAACATTAGAGATACAATAAAAACACATAACACCAAATATACATGGGGAAACTCTTTCAAGTGAAAACCCACACTCCAAAAGCCTAAAAAATGTATTATAGATATAAAAAACAATTACATTACACTTCCAATGTAAGCCCTACAAGATTTTATCTGTTACAATTTTGGAGCCAATCTAGTAGCATAATAGTATCTCAACAATACAACCTACAACTCCAAAATACAAGTACTCAATATATAGAAGCTTACAATGCATTAACTAGTCATTTCTAAAATTGAATTCCAAAGGCTAAAGATGCAACATGGAAAGCACCAAAACCACTACACATGCATAGTGATAATTTTCAAATTGTCACCACATGCAATATTGCAACTGCCAATTGTCACTAAACATGCACATGCAAAACTTGCACTTACCAAAAAATAATAGCTCCTCCAAAACATACATTTTATACAAACTCAACATGAAATTGTAATTTCCATCATGCACAACTTCACTTGAAAACAATAATTTCTAACTTGAATCCTCCTCAAAAATAGAATTTCTGCAAGTTATAACTCACAATGAAACATGAGATAATTATTGAATATAATTTCAACATTAAATAATTAAACATTCTAAGAATAAACAAAGGTTGAGACACATTCTTTTCTTATCATTCTCCCAAGTTTTGAACACCTTTGAAGAGGGAATGGAAGTCACAAGATTTAACTCTAGAGGCCATGAGGCCTATAGACTTTGAACACCATTTGAACTTGTCAATGCATCTATAACATTCACCAAAGTATCAACCTTCTCCAAATTCACCTTTCCATCTTCTACCATATCATGAAAAAAATGAAAATGAACACCAATGTGCTTTGTTTTGGCATGGAAAGTAGGATTCTTTGTGAAGCAAATGACACTCTCCCTATTTCAATAGATAGTGATTTGTCCCGCATCAAGCACAACAACTAAAAACAAACACTTAAGCCAAATGACTTCCTTACAAGCATGAGTAGCTATCATGTACTCTTCTTTTGTCACAAACAAAGTGACTACAGTTTGTCACTTAATCATCCAACTAATGGCACCACCAAACATCATGAATACATATTCATTAGTGGATCTTCTTCTATCAATATCTCCTTCCCAATCAAAATCAACAAACCCATGAATACAATCTAAAAGTCGAGGTCTAGTAGTATTATAATGAAAAAATAGGGCATACTTAGAAGTACCCCACAAGTATCTAAGAACTCTCTTAACTACATCCCAATGTACCCATCCAAGATTATCCATAAAATGACTTAGGTCTCCCACTTCTTGTGCAATTTTTGGCCTCGTATATACCATAGCATACATCAAAATTCCTACAAATCTATCATAGGGTACTTTGATCATGTCCTCCATCTTAGAAGGAGACTTTGGAAAATCTTTTATAAAAAGTTCCATTCCTTGCAACATAAGAACAATTACCTATCTACAAGTTTTCATGTTGAATCCCTCCACTACATTCACATACTTACTCTAGCTTAGGGTGATCCCACAATACTGGTTTACAATTTTTGGGCAAACTGGACATTGAATTGATTTTTTTTAACTAAATCTTCACTTTCAAGCTCCTATAGTGGCTAAACCATGAGCAATTTGAAGATGATGCAAACTAGTGATTTGTGACATTTTTTCTATAGATTCTAGATATATTTTGTTCCAAAATTTTGGAAACAGATTGCACTTATTTTTCCACCTCCTTTGAAAACTAGTTTTTTTTTTAAAACAACATTTTTAAGGAGTGACGCTCACCATATACAACATAACTTTTCTTGTATGAAGGATTAAATTCTATTTCTTTTGAATTTAGATTTGTAACTATGATATCTAGAACTTTCATTCGGTTTCATAGTGTTTATTTAAATATTTTTCTTGAATCAAGTTTCGAAGTCATACTAATTACAATTCAAACATAGGTGGACTGTATACAACACAATTTTTTTTGTATGTATTGAAATTCAAAATATTTCTTTTTTAATGGATCAAAATATTTAGCCTGAACATATTTTTCAAAATTTTATTTTGATAATCTTCTATTTTTTCACATGTGCAGAACAGACAGCTTGATTTTCGGTGAAAAACCTATGTTTAATAAAACTAAAAAAACACATACATAATAAAACCTGAACATATTAAAATTATATTCATTGGATAGCTCATTCTGAGGACTACCATCTTCCAGTTGGGTCTATGAATTATCCTCCATTTTACTCCTCAAGCTGAGCTTCAAAGGGAAAAAATCTAGAGTTTTTTTTGTGTCGGAGGGTGGGAAGGTGGGAAGAGGGGGGTTCAAGTGAACCTAAAGGGTTTGATTGAACCCCCAAGGGTTCACTCAAACTCTGGTTTGCTCAAACTAGGGTTTGAGTGAACCCTCCTTCCACAATGGAAAATGTGGGTTCCCACATTCAAAGGGGTTCGCTCAAACCTTGAATTTGTTCGAACCCCCCAAAATGAATTTTTTTTGAGTGGGGGCATTTTTCGGAAGTTTTCCTTCCTCCTTACAATTGTAAACCACTTTTATGGGTTCACCCCTTAGCCAAAGCTTTCTATTAGCTCTATATCTCTATTGATCTCCATCCCTAAGCTATAGCAAGCTACACCTGGGTATGTGTAGGATCATCATGGAAAAAATAGGCCCTTAAGTGGCAATAAAATTAAGAAAAATCAGAGTTAGCCAACTTGACGAAAAAAATTGAATAAGTTATGTATATTATTTCAAAATTATGTAAGAATATAATCTGTAGAAAATTGAATGTAGTTTTTAAACTACTAGGTTTATTTATTTTTTAAAAATATATTTGGTGAAAATTTGAAATTTCAATGCAATAGTACTTAAATTTCAGGGAAAAAATAAGAAGTAGGTGTCTGTCTAACCACCCTAACAACAATAAAATGATAATATTTTTTAATAATATTTTAGATATAAGTAGAGGACTCATGTCTCGATGTGATGCATATTTTTTTGTAATTTTTTTCAAAGTAAATAATTAATTATGAATTTTTTATTACAACTTAAAAAAAAAAAAAAACTCATATGTCTGACCACCTTAACTTAGTCAAAACTTCATGAAATTCATTTTTTTTTAATCATATAGTATGTGAAGCATATAATGTGGTGCATGTTTCAGATTCAAAACATGTGATACCATTTGAAAGCTATAGATTTTTTCAATCAGCCTATCAATCAGGACTTTAATCGTAATTTAAATAAAAAATGAATAATAATTATTTATTAAAGTCAAAGTAAAGCATAATTTATATTGGTGGAAAGCTAAGAATCTCCTTTAAAACCCTTTTCGTTTTATCAATTTTGGGTTAAAAAAAATTCGTCAACCACATTGGCCATTATATCACTTACATATTGCCACTTTTTGGCCCATCATGATCCTGCACATACCCACCTAAATCCTTCATTTTCAAACTATGATGAAAATTGAGACTTAAGATCTGAAATAAAACTTTTATCTTTCCTAAAAAAATAGTATATCATCAACATATAATGTAATGGTGAGAAAATGATCACTAATTATTTTGTAGTAAATAATGATGAAATTTAGATCTCAAAAATCCTAAACTCAACACAAAGGTGTCAAATTTGTGATACCACATCCTAGGATATTTCTTAAGACCTTACAAAGACCTTTTCAACTTGCATACCAAACATTATTTACCTTTATCCACATGCTATTCGGGTTGTGATATATAGATTTATTCCTCCAAGTCACCATGAAGGAAATTTATTTTCACATCCATTTTCTTCTAAATCATATGCTACTGATAGTGAAAATAAGAATTGAATAGATGTTAGCTTTGCAAAAAGAGAGAATATCTTAGCATAATCTATTCCCTCCACTTGTGAATAACCCTTCATGAACATATTGCTTTATGCTTCTCAACATTTCCATCAAGAACAACTTCCTTCTTGGACATCCATTTGCAACCAATGGGTTTGCAACCTTCAAAATTTGGCACCAAATCCTATGTATCATTTTTCTTCAATGCATCCATCTCCTCATCCATGGATTTCATTTAAGAGTCCACACCACTCACACACATGGCCTATTGCACAATCCTTTGCTCATCAACATTAACAATCAAAGAAAAAATATAATGTGAATCCAACAATGAATAACCAAACCTATCAAGTTTTCTCTTATCTCTTGTAGACCTCTTAAATTGTTGAGGTTGAGGTTCTTCTTTTTCTTTAGAAATTTTTGAGATTCTTGAAATATCTCATCATTAGGTCCATTCTAGGCTTCGGGTTCAACTTTATTAAGGTCAAGAGGAAGCTTGACCACATCTTTTTATAATGTTTTTTTGGAGGCTGCAAAACATTGGAACAAGGTATCATCTCTCTAAAGATAACACTTCAGCTGTAGAAAACGTTTTTGGCCACTAGATCCAAAATCTTGTACCCATTCACACTAATACCATAGCAATGAAGATACATTTAACAACCTTTTTTCCAACTTCAACATTTTCTCCCTTGGCATATGAGCATATGCCTCACAACCAAACACATGAAGATGTCCCAATGAAGGATTCTTTCCCAACAACACCTCGATAGGTGTCTTCTCAACAAGAGATAATGTAGGAGATCTAGTAATTAACTAGATAACATGTAGTGGAAATAGCTTTATCCCAAAACTTTTGTTCAAGGATAGCTCCACTTAGGATACTCCTAGCCCTCTCCATCAACATTGTGTTCATCCTTTATGCAACTTGATTTTGTTGAAGCATATATGGAGCTTTCTTATGCCTTTTGATCCCATGTTCTTTATAGAACTTATCAAAATTTGTAAAAGAAACTCACCACTGTTGTCATTCCTCAAGCACTTAATCTTCCTGCCAGTGTGCTTTTCTACCAAGGATTTAAACTCCTTAAATCAAATAAAGACTTCATATTTACTTTAGAGATAATAAATAAATGTCATTCTATTGTGACCATCTATAAAGGAAACAAAATACACAGATTTGGATAACGATGGAAAATTTATAAGACTAAAAACATAAGAATTCACATAGTCCAAAACCTAGAAGATTTGTGAGAATTGTGATAAAATTAAAAATAGTTTTGTTTTCCATAGACACGGTGTTCATAAAAATCAAACTCAAGATGATAATCATCAAGCCCCTAAACAAGTCATTTATTTTCTAGTGTTCTCAAACCCTTTTCACCACTATGACCATGCCTTTATTGTTAAAGAATTATCTTCTCAGTAGGTAGCTCCATCTCTAAAGCATGAGAACCCTTAGGCACCTAGAAAGCATGACTAGGGTAAACCCACAAAACTGGTTTACAATTCTAGTGAGGAAGGAAAAGTTGCAAAAAATGCCCCCATGCAAAAAACATTAGTTTTTGGGGGTTCAAATGAACATCTAGTTCAAGCAAACTAGCGAACCCCCCTTCAAGTGAAGCCATTAAATGTTGTGTCCCACATTTCTCGAGAGAAAAAGCAAAGGAAAGGGTTGCAGAAAGGGGGTTCACTCAAACCCTGGTTCGATCAAACCTTGGTTTGAGCGAACCTCCAAGGGGGTTCGTTCGAACCAGGGTTTGCTCAAACCCCCCTTTTTCCCCCTTCTCCCCCTCTAGCACCAAAAATCTCCAAAATTTTTCCCTTCGAAGCTCGAGTTGAGGATGAAAATGGAGGAGACTTCACAAACCCAATTGATGATGGTATTCCTTGGAACAAGCTATCCAACGAATATAATTTTAATATGTTTTGGTTTTATTATGTATTTGTTTTTTTAGTTTCATTAAACATAGGTTTTTCACCAAAAATCAAGCTCTTTGTTCTGCACATGTGGAAAAATAGAAGATTATCAAAAAAAAATTTGAAATGCATTAGATATTGAAGTCCTTGATCCAAAAAAAAAAAATTAATTTTGATACATAGAAAAACAATTATGTTGTATACAGTCCACCTATGTTTGAATTGTAATTGGTTTGACTTCGAAACTTGATCAAGAAAAAAATATTCAATAAAACACTATGAAACCAATTAGAAGCACTAGATATCATAGTTATAAATCTAAATTAAAAAAAAATAGAATTTTATCCTTCATGAAAAAAAATTTATGTTGTATACGGTGAGTGTCACTCCTTAAAAATGGTGTTTACTGAAAAAAACTAGTTTTCGAAGGAGATGGAAAAAGAAGTGCAATCTGATTCCAAAATTTTTGAAAAAAATATATTTAAAATCTATATAAAAAATGTTACAAATCACTAGTTTGCATCATCTTCAAATTACTCATGGTTTAGTTGCTATAGGTGCCCGAAAGTGAAGATATAGTAAGGAAAAATCAGTTTAGTGTCCAATTTGGCCAAAAATTGGAAACTAGTATTGTGGGATCACCCACTATCAAAAATGGATGCAACTTTCTTATTTGTTGTTGGTTCTAATGGTGAGGATAGTGACTCAAAAAAAAAATTCATCTCCATAAAATAACAATTGCATTAAACTATACATGCATCCAACTAAAACAAATTTCATATCAAAAAACCCTTACCAAGGCCCCTAGATCCTCTAGTTATCTTGCATCCTCCATTCATGATGACAACCTACACATCGACATCATTCAATTTACTGATAGAAAGAAGGTTTTGTTCAAAACTAGGGATATGTAGGATACCATTAATCCCCTTCACTCTACCATCTATGAATCTTATATTGACTATTCCACAACCAAAAATATTTAGGTGAGAATTATCATTGAGATACACCTTCCCACCACCATAACCTTCATACTTAGAAAACTAATCTCAATGTGAATTCATGTGGAAAGAAGTAACTAATTCTATCAACCAGACATCCTATGATGCATGCATTTCCAAGGCAGTGAGAAAGGATTCTACATCATCTTAAGAGGATTTTTTAGAGTTTGAATCAAATAATGCCTTCTTTTTCTTCTTTTCTCCTCATCACACTCTTTCTAAAATGACCATATTTTCCATAATTCTAACATTTCACCTTGGTATTACTAGGAGACATAGATCTCCCATGGGATATGGATTTTGAATTTTATCGCTTCATGATCTTATTTTTTCATTTTTCTTTTGTTCTTCCTTAAACTACCAAAGCCTCCTTAGCTCTTTCATAACTTTTCCTCTACATATCTTCAAATAAAAATGATGCAACCACTTCATCCATCTTAAAGGTGGTAGCGGTACTTCCAATGGCCATGACAAGGTGGTCCCATGAATCTGGAAATGAGTACAAAAAATTCATGCAACAATCCTCTTCCTCCATTTTCACACCAACAAATCTCAACTAGGCAACATGAATTTTGCATGCATTTAGGTGATTTGGGATAGATCCTCCATCCATGGAGAATACATATTCTTTCACATGAACAACTTATTTACCAAGGATTTATCTTGATAAATCTAAGAAATTTTCTTCCAATGAAGTTCAATGGTCTTCCCTTCATGGAAATTTATGATTACTTAATTAGCTAAATAGATTCTTATTAGACCCTTAGCCTTTTGATCCATCAAATCCCAGTCTTCTTGTTTCATGCCTGATGGCATAGTTCCATAAACAATTGACCATAGATCATGGTCTATTAGCACGTCTTCCATCTTGAGCTTCCATGGCTCAAAGTTTCCTCCCTTAAATTTCTCTATTTCAACTCTACCAAATGTGCTATCCATCTCCTTCATGTAACAAGGTTAACAAAAAAAATTTGCAACAAGCTCCCACTCAAATAAGATCAATACAAAAAACCCTTTACCCACATTAGGAAATAGAGGTGATTAGGCTCTAATTCCAATTAAATGAAGTTGGGCACATGGAAAAGATTCCAACACCAATCTATCAAAGGAGAGAATGTGCAAATTCTTACAATTTCAAACCCTTATTCAATTACAATAAATAAGATACACATAACATGCAACATAAAAAACATTAGAGATATAATATAAACACATAACACAAAATATACATGGAGAAAACCCTTTCAGGAGAAAGAAACCCACACTACAAAAGCTTGAGCAATGTATTATTTGCAAACATATGATTACAATACACTTGCAATTAAAGCTTCTATAGGATTTCATCTATGTTACAATTTTGGAGGAAATCATGTAGCATAATGATATCTCAACAATACAACCTACAACTTCAAAATACAAGTGCTCAATATATAGGATATTACAATGATATTAACATTTTTAAAATAAAATGCCAAAGGCTAAGGATGCAAAATGGAAAGTAAAAAAACCACTACACATGCATAATGGTAATTTTCCAATTTTCACCACATGCAATATTGCAACTTCCAATTGTCATTAAACCTGCACATGCAAAACATGTGCCTACCAAAAAATAATTACATATCCAAAATTCACATTCCATATAAACTCAACATGAAATATAAATTGTATTCATACACAACTCCACTTGTAAATGGTAGTTTCTAACATAACTCCTCATTGGAAATACAAACTACAAGTAGTAACTCATAATGTAGCATGGGATAATTATTGAATAGATTTCAACATTAAATAATTAAACATCCTAAAAAAAAGGTTGATACACCTTCTTTTCCTTGCACCAAGCACCATGCGACCCTATGATATCTCTAAGAGGACAATTTGGAGGTCTTCTAGTAAAAGTATTTGCTAGCATATTTTCTATTTGTTGTAAAAAATAAGCTTTCTCTACCAACACTACCTCTAAAATTGGAGGACTTGTTGAGACTTGGCATACCATGACAAAGAAATCAATTTTTAGAAGGCATTTATTATGGTGGAAAATTTTTTGAGTCACACTAATCATTTGAAGCTCTTTACACCCTCCACAACACCATGTGACATATATCCAATTTATCTACTCTTCATGAGATTCTAAATAGGAAAATAATTCAATCTATAATATATTCTAAGAGATGGTTCTATAGACACCATAGTTCCACGGAGTTTCGGGGACGGTGATGGGGCAACGGCAAGGGACGTGTTTTGGGGGCACAGGGGAAGGGGGCCTAAGTTTGGGGGTGGTGGGGGGATGGCAGCAGGGGGCGGTGTCCTGAAATACATATAGTACTTGAAAAATTAGTTATAAATAGATGTATAACTATAAAAGCCTAAGGAATAAGTAAAGTTTAGAGTTTAAACATATTGTAACAATATTATGATTTCATTAAACTAGTGAACATTGAAACAATGAAAATCAAAATGAAATATACTTGTAACTTAATACTATATAGACATTATTATTGGAATGAGAACTAGATGTTTCATAATTTGAATTTCATAGTCATGATTCATAATTACAATCAACTTAATCAAGTATCAAGTTATCAACACAACAGTGTTCAAACTTCAAATTTTAGAAACAAAATACTAAATAGTAAATACTATAGCTAATGGCCTGATGCCTCTAATGATCTAATCATCTCCAAATCCAAGCTCCATGCCAATCTCCTCATCACTAGAACTGTCAGATGGGAACCCCAAATTCTCAAGCTCATCTAAACCAATACTAACCAGCCCTATCTATGTAGCATCCTCATCTATCTATGTTGTCTCTTCTGGCTCTACATCCCATCTAGTTGTTGGACTCTTCTTGTATGTAGTTGTGTTGCAATCAATGAGATGCAAGGCACTATGTATAGCCACAAGCTTCTTTTCCCTCCTAGAAGTAAGCCTGTTCCTCTTAATAGAGTGGATGAAGTTATAAGTAGACTAGTTCCTCTTAGCAACAGAAGAACTAGAAACTTGGGAAAACAAATGAATGGCTAGAGTAGTAATCAAATATTTAGGACCATGCACAGTCCACCACAACTTGGGGTCCTCCTGTGACATAGTCTCCAAATCTACTTTGGTTGCCTTTGAATATCCCCAAAGAGTAGAAAATTTTGTCCACTTAGTACGCAAAAAGTTGGCCTCTATAGGGTAATACATTTTTTCAATGACCTTCATGAACCCTTCCTTCACCTCAACATCCTCTATAGGTGTCATTTTGTTGGGAAGTGGCACGTACCACTTTGGGTTCAATGCATAGGCAGCCATGTGTAAGGGAGTGTTGAGCTTCTTCCATCTACACTAAATGATTGGATAAATATGCTCAGTGCAGAATTGCATTGTGGGGTCCTTCTCTCACACTTTAGCCTTCATTTGATCAAGCATGGAATCAACACACTCATATACCTCTCCAAGGGAAGGTGCATTAGAATCCCCAAATCTAATAACTTTGAAGACTGGCTCAATGATGGAGACAATATATTTGGAATCAACCCAAAAGACATCATTCTCCACCACCTCCTTAACCCTTGAAGGGTGATCCCACAATACTGGTTTGCAATTTCTGGGCAAACTGGACACTGAACTGATTTTTTTTAACTAAATCTTCACTTTCGGGCTCCTATAGTGACTAAACTGTGAGGAATTTGAAGATGATGCAAACTAGTGATTTGTGAAGTTTTGTCTATAGATTCTAAATATTTGTTTTTCAAAATTTTTGGAATTAGATTGCACTTTTTCTTCATCTCCTTTGAAAACTATTTTTTATCAGTAAACAACATTTTTAAGGAGTGATGCTCACCGTATACAACATAACTTTTTTTCTATGAAGGATAAAATTCTATTTTTTTCGAATTTAGATTTGTAACTACAATATCTAACCAATTCATTTGGTTTCATATTGTTTTATTAAATATTTTTTCCTTAATCAAGTTTCAAAATCAAACCAATTACAATTCAGACATAGGCGGACTATATACAACATAAATTTTTCTGTATGTATCAAAATTCATTTTTTTTAATGGATCAAAGACATCAATACCCAGCTTGAACATATTTTTCAAAATTTTATTTTGATAATCTACTATTTTTCCACATGTGCAGAACAAAGAGCTTGATTTTTCGGTGAAAAACCTACATTCACAAGAAATAAAAATAAATCTAATAATCAAATTTAATTTAATTAAAATTACACTTTTTTGGAAGCTTATAATAAGGACTACATACTTACAAAAATTAAATTTAAAATGAATTCATTTGATCCCCCAAAAGGTAAATCAAAAGTGGTTTTTTTATCAGCATTTTGATAGGTGTAAAGGAGACTGTGTTATAGGTATGGTTTAAAACTAGTGAGGTTCTATCCAAGGGGGCTTGGTCTAAGGTGGTTTGACCAAACCATCTTCAATTGGAATCCTTTAAATGAAAATTTTCAAGGCTTAAATCATTATATTTTCTAAAATAATGTGATTTCAACAAAAATTAGGATCTCCCAAAAAGCGTAAACCACTATTGTGGCAACACCCCTCAATCCCTACTATGTCTTCAAATTAGGCCATCTATTCCATTCTTCTATCATTACCATTAGTTGCAATGGCTCTTGCAATTCAAGCATCCTCTCCAAGAGAATGAAGTATGATGCATACCGAGTCTCTACAAGCTTCAAGAATTCCTTATTGGAGAAGGACCTGAAAAGTGCATGTAAATGATGATGGTTGTAGATAGACATCTGCATATCTCTAGCATCATTGACAATCGATTTAATCCAACTGATTCTACCCATGTCCTTAAGTGTGTTATTCATAGCATGCACACAACAAGGAGTCCAAAAAATATGTCTATACGATGCCTCAATCAACCTCCCTGCAGCTTTGCACACATGGGTCGCATCAGTCACTACCTACACCACATTTTGTGGCCCAACCTCCTCTATATAGCATCCTTGAGGATCTTGAACTAATAATGGGCATCATTTCTATGCCATGAACAATCAATAACCCTAAGGAAATAAGGGCCCGCTATAGATTAAACGATGATATTGATGAGTGGATGATTCCTAATGTTTGTTCACCCATCCATGACTATGTTGCATCCACTTGTGACCCAGGTTCTCTTCATCTTCTCCATCAAAATATTAATCTTGGAATAGTTTTGATCCAAGATTGTTGTCCTCAATTTAGTCTCCCCTGGTGGCACATATGATTGTCCTGCCCTTATTATCTTTGACACAACTTCCTTATAATAAGGAGAGTGAGCCTCATGGAATGGAATGCCATTGACAAAGA
Organism: Sequoiadendron giganteum; assembly: GCA_007115665.2. NCBI lineage: Eukaryota > Viridiplantae > Streptophyta > Pinopsida > Cupressales > Cupressaceae > Sequoiadendron > Sequoiadendron giganteum. Next base: position 209,243,503 of record CM021107.1, read on the forward strand.
AGAATTTGACAATGGAATCATCTGCCTCATCCTTTTCTTGCACATTGAATAAATCTATTAAAGGTTGTGAAGATGTCATCTTACGTTCCCCCCTAGGCTTTGCTGCACTTGAACTGAACAGATTTGGTGGCCTTTGACTCTACAAAGTAGTAGACATTGCTAAAATCTGATCACCCATACTCTTATGTGGCAATGTAGAACATGTAGGCACTTCATCTTCATTACAACCTTGTAGCTTTAAAATTTCAGCCCTGTACTTCAAGTTACCTGCCACAACTTTGCCTCGAATAAGAAAAAAGTGTGCATTAGTTCTTGTAATGTTTTCAAACCATGTAAGCTCACACATGTGACACTTCCATTTTCTAGTGCCCCCAATTTCCCCAGGCTTTGTTGCTACATTGGATGCAAATTGTTTTAAAGGTTTTTTGGGATCAAAGGCACCCTTGGAAAATTCTTGAAGGAGAAATATTATCTTTACTGCCAATGGAACTTTTGGTAGTTTGAGTATTTGAGGCTGAGCCACGTTCTGGTTCAACTTCACCCTCCCCTCCTATTTGAAAGTCAAGATCATCTGATGAATCATTTTCACTTTGAATTTCTGGTTCATCATCACTTTTGTTATGTGAACTCATTATGATGATGATGCTGCAAAAACAATGTTAAAAAATAAAAAATAATCAGACCTATAATGTAAAAAAAAAATCAGACCTATAAATTGAAACTTAGAAACTTGAAAGTTGAAAGAAATGTGGTCTCATGGATTGCAATATTGCAAGATATGCACAATTTTAAATTTCTGCCATTATGGTATGCAAAATGTGGAAGTACAAGCAAGGCATCAAGCATGTGAACTATTTGACTAAATGCATCAATGGCCCTTGATGCATTCGGTCAAATAGTTCAAATGCCTTGCCTATTCTCCTACATTTTGCTTTGGAAAAATTTAAAAATTAATAATTTATTAAATTTTTTTTTTTTTTTTATTAGAGGAATTAGAATACCTCAAAGGGATGTCATATCATGGAATGTGATGATTGCAGTCATCACAATCCATGAGCGAACATCCCTTTGAGGCATTCGTTCAATAATGAAATGTTGAATGAATGCCTCAAAGGGATGTCCTCTCATGGACTACGATGACTGCAGTCATTACATTCCATGAGCTAACATCCCTTTAAGGTATTCCTTCGAATCAATAGTCATTGCCCTAGCCCATGCGTCGGGTTTTTTGAAATGGAAAAAAAAATTAAAAAATAAAAACTAAAACCTAAATCAATTTTGTAGAATGAAAATACCTAGTAGTGGTAAATAATGTTGCCTTGATGAATCCACACACAACTTCTCACTTCTCACTCTCAGACAGTCTCCAAATGCAGTCACACGCATGGGTAAGGAAATGAAAAATGAAACAAAAAAAAATAATTTAGGCTTGACTTTAGAGTTTAGACTAAGTCTTAAAAATTGAATAATATAATATATTATATTTATAATAACAAATATTTTAATAGGGGGATGTGGGAAACTTGGAGACACTGAGAAGACTCCAAGGCACGAAGAAGTCTCCTTCTAAAGGAAACATTCAAGGGATGATAGGGGACAAGGAGATGGTGGGGGGACATTTCCCTGACATCTCCGCATCTCAGAAACATCCCTGTCTCTGAGACAACTCATTTTTTGGGGGGACACATCCCCGTGGAACTAGGATAGACACATACTTTTCTAGGTTTCATGCATTTGAATGAAACGTTTTCTAAAGCTTAAGTGTTTTATTATCCAAGCCATCAAATAGAAGGTTATTTGATATTCATGGAGATTCGTTGCTCCAATTTTTTTTGGTCTCATTTATTGTTTTCATTGTAAAAGGATTGTATGCTTGTCGGTCATGCCAATGGAGTGCTTTAGATTCCAACATTCATAAGCATAGAAAATCAAGAGTTTTAGTCCATCTTCACATCACAACCATCAATGACTCTCTTTGACCTCGAAACTAGCATTATCACCCAAGAAGTGGTCAAATCCACTTCGTTAGATTTCAATTGTAGCAAAAATTACCTTATCTACCACCACTTTTCATTAAACTCCATTTTACTCGGACTTTGTTTGGTTCTCCTATGGCCTCATCTAGGCCACCATCAGCCAAGTTTTTTATTGCATGGAAGTTTGAAGATATTAACTTGGTTGCCTCACCACTTCATATCTTTCTATGACTCTTTTACTCATCATTGAATGTTATTGTAATTCTTCTAACCATTCTTATTTACAATTAGTGGTTTGTAATATTGGCTGCTAGTTGATCAAATGCATTTGTAAAGGGGTATTTTTATTTTTTTCCATAACTTGCAAATGGGGGTATCTTTTCAAGTTTTAATAGTCTCAAGAAAGCTCTTTTTGTGCCAAAAAAAAGTAGAATCAAAATTATTTCAAAATTGTACCTTTTAATTTATTATTTTGACCTCCAAATTTAGTGTAATTTATGTAATTTTTGATGGGGCATAAATTTCACCACTTTTGTCAAAAATTGACATTTTTTTAAAAATCCATCTAAATTTTACAAGAATTCTAGATTTGTATTCAAATTAAAGTTTAGGAAAGCCCATTTTTCTATATTTGTAAAAATATCTGACATATAATAGATAATTTGGCTTCCAAAATTGACACAATCTTGGAATTCTTGTTTTACACGTTACTGTGGGCATCTACATTTAGATATAATACAATTTGGGGAGTTTGATAAGGCACAATTTAAGTTCCTTTTTGTGTTTTCATCATGGATCCTAAAATCAACTTAATAACTCCACATAACTTCCACATATGGAAAGTCAAAGTACAACAACTACTTCAATATAAGGGATTATGGTAAATAGTCAACAAAGAATAGATGAAATTTATTAGGGAGCTGGCTATGTTCACCAAGATGGTGTATAAAAATGGGGTCAAAAGTAGCCACTTTTATTCTGAAATCAGCTATACCTAGAATTAGAGGAGTAGTTTGAGATTCATGCACTCAAAATTTGAAAATACCAAAAGAACAAGAATTGTAGTACTCTTAATCTAGTTTCTAAAATACTAAAGTTTTTCAAAAATATAAGATTAAGAGGATCAAATGCTTCACGCACACAAAATTGTTCCTATTTTTTCAGCAAAACATAACATAGTGTATGGCATGCCCCCCTCAAATTTTTTAATTGCATTTAGTATTTTCAAAAACCTGTTTGTAGGAATATAGTTAAGGGAATAGAAGCATATTTTTTTATAAATTTTTATTGAGTATTTTTTATAATTTTTCAAAGTGGATGCATCTTGAAAATTGCACCAACGAGCATGTGCATCACATAACTTGTACCAAAATAATCGAAAATACATTTTTTTCCAATGCATAAATAATGATGTGTAGAACAATATTATATTTTTTTTCAAATTTGGACAAGTAGGTCAAAAATTATTGAAAAAAGTAAATACACATGTCTCTGATAACAATGGAAACATTAGTGAAAGAAATAAAAAATAAATCTGTCATTGTAGTTCAAATCTAATAAAAATTATAAGGTTACAAAGCCTAGAAGACTTGTGAAATAATGATGGTAATTTTACTATGATTTGATTTATATATTGTAAACTGGATGACAAGCAAGTTGAAAAATGAGAGTGGAGGAAAAATTCACAAGAAAATGAGGCAAATGAACCATCTTTAAAGCTTAAGGCTTGTCATCCAAGCCTAAGTACAAGCCAAAATACATACATGTTTTGTGCAAGACAAAATGTGTACATGTTATGTGCAAGCTAGAACACGTACGTGTTTTGTAAAATTACAGGTAAACAAATAAATTTTTGGTTCATGAATCATGCAGAGAAAATGAAATTACTAAAGAGGGGATAAAACTAAAATCATCGAGCATCTTATTTTAGATGAAATTAGTATGAACTTCAATTCTTAATGTAGCTTAAAATAAAAATTCTATTTACTTATTTATCATTTCAATTACAGGATTATTTCCATTAATTAAGTATAGTGGGCATTACAATATATGTATATATATAATTTAAATTTAAAATTAGGAAACTATATATTTATGTATTCAAAGGCGGATCAACACAATCTCAATTTAATGTTTAAGTACCACTATTGATATCTAAAATCTAATTTTACTTTCTCACTTCGGTAATATATATGCCAACATTAAGTCATAAATCAAACAAGATAGTAATCGGTTAATATAAGCATTATAAGTGTGCATTCAATTGTCTTTTATTTTTGCAAGAGGAGGATTTTAAGACTGTTAGTTCTATTATAGAGTTAATTTGTCCACTTATGTAAAAATAATAGTAATACCCCTTTTGTAGTAAGATTGTTTGGAGTAAATTAGTCTTCTAAAGTGGTTTCCCTTTAGTAAACCATAAGGATGATATTTGGTAATAATCCATAGATATTTTTTTTATAATGAATTGATAAACACTATATATATCTATATTTTGATCTACTCACTATATATTATAGTTAGCCTTATAGATTTTATAATATATTGGAATAATGCAAAAGGTGAGCATGTTTTTTCTTGCACTAAAAGCATCATGTTCTTGAATCTAACTATCTATCTATCTCCCTCCACCCCAGTCTCTAACTCTCTCTATATCTCTTTAAGCATCATGTTCTTGATGGTTTATGATGGAGAATTGAGAGTTGAGGGTTTATGGATTAAATCTAATTATGTAGGTTTTAGTGTGAAATTATTAACATTGTATTTTAGGGTTTAACATATAGGGTATAATGTTTATGTAGTAGGGTTTAGGTTGTAGGGTGTAGGGTTTATGATTGATGATATAGGGTATAGGGTTTAGGGTTGAGAGTTAAAGATTGAGTTATAAGTTTTTGGTTTGAGGGTGTAAGAACCTTGAGGGTTGAAGATATGAGGTTTAGGGTATAGTGTATAGGTTTTAAGACCTAAGGTTGAGTATAGGGTTTAGAGTTGAGGGTATATGATGTAGTGTATAGGGTTGAGGTTATATAATTTATAATTTAGTTTATATGGATGAGGGTTCATCTCCTAGGCTTTAGGTCCTAGGGTTGAGGGATATGGTTCAGGGTTGAGTGTATATGGTTGAGGATTTATTATATAGGACTTAGGGTCCGAGGTTGAGGGATAGGGTTGAGGGTTTAGCCTATAGGATTTAAGGCCTAGGGTTGAGAAATTAGGGTATAAGCTTTAGGGTATAGGGTCTAGGGTTGATGGTATAGGGTTTAGGGTTGAGTATATGGTTAAAGGTTTAACCTATTAGCTTTAGTTCCTAGGGTTGAGAGATAAGTTTTAGGGAACTGGTCGTATAGGGTATATGGTTTTAGGTTATGGGTATAGAGTTTAGGGTTAAAGGTATAAGGTCTAGGGTAGAGTGTATAGGTTTTATGACCTAGGGTTAAGTATAGGGTTTAGGGTTGGGGGATAGGGTTAAGAGTTGAGGGATAAGGTTTAGGGTTGATAATATAGGGTATCTACTATTTAGGGTTATGTTTATATAGTTTAGGGTGAAATGTATAGGTGTTAGGGTTAAGTGCATAGGGTTTTGGTAAGTTAAATCTATTGTAAGCCCAAAACTAAGAAAACACGTATGTGTTTTGTTAAGCTAAAAGAATGTGCATGTCTTGTAAATCTATATAGATCACCCAAGGACTAGGACATCTAGATCAGCTAGATCAAGGAAGTCAGGGAGATGAATTATATGATGATCTAGAATGGATTATGTTAATGATAATTATGATATCAATGTACTAATAATGATGTTTGTAAGGTTTGTGTGATTTATGACATATGCAAGTGAATGTTAATGTAGATATTTATAAGGTTTAAAATGAACCTAGAATGTATCTAATGAAGAATGTATATGTATGTTGTGGATATGAAATTTAATAAACATGTAAGAGGATAACATGCTTAGAATAAAACAATCTAAACACTTAAGATGAAAAGGAAATGATTACAATATGTTTAAAATAACAAATCTAAAAAATTTAAATGAAAATGAATTGACAATAAGATGCTTATAATAACAAATCTAAACACTTGGAAATAGATGATTTCTGTATGAAAATGAAGTTGAAACCATTTCTCACCTTTTATTCCATCATTCCTACTCTTCACAAGTTTGAAAAAGATTCCAGTATTAATTCAAAGTCAACTAGGTTTGATATAAGGATATAAAGTTGGTTCTTGATGGTTGGCTCTCCCTAGTGTTTCATCCTTTTTTCATTGAGATATGGTGGTAGAATCTTCTTTTTAGTGGTTGGATGCTCTAGAAAGAGTGTAATAATAGGATATTCTGATATAAAAAACCCCTTGGCAAGTTATGACCAATAAGATTATTAATCAAATTGTCGAGAATCTCATTATGACCTTTTGCAAGCCAAAAATGAATCCCTCTAACTTGGAGTTCTCTATAGCCTCATCTTGGAATCATTCCAAGGCCCTCAATGCTTTGTGTTCTCATATCACTCTAGATAGAAGAAACACTCCTTGGTCCCCCTAAGCCCAGTTGGCTTAATCTCAATTTTTATGGCTCAACTAAAGGTAACCCAAGTTGGGTAGGTTGGGGTGGTATCATTAAAGACCATCATGGGAGAATGAAGCTAGCATATGCAGTGAATCTTGAAGATCAAACTTCAAATTTTGTGGAGGTGGCAGCTTCCTACCATGGTATCTATATTTAATATAGAAAATTATACTCCCTTCTTGAATATGGTATAATTTCACACTCAGTTAGGACCTATTTTAGTACCCTTACATTTAGGACCCTTTAAATCATCATTAATAGGCCCCTAAGACCCTTTATTTTGGATCCCAAGGCTTATTTCAATTGAAATCTTGACAAAATCAACAAAGGCATTTAATTTTCTAACATATTGAATTTTTTTCACCCCAAAAGCTAGGGTGGGACCCATACGCCACCTTGGGCGTATGAGTCCCCCTAGATGGGACATGTTGGAAAAAAAAGGATAGACAATTGAGAGGGGGGGTGAATCAGTTGTCAAAGATTATTCAAACTTATGAAACTTTATCCAACTTAATCTCAGATCTGATGTAAGAACATTAAGCATAAACAATCAAAACATTGGAGACAAAGAGAACACCAAGATTTTATACGTGGAAACCCTATTAAGGGAGAAAACCACAGTGGGTGTTAGTTCACAATATTATACCCTGTTAAAAGTATAGATGAATAATGGGAATGCACATGCATTTAGGCACACTGCCTAGAGCTCACTGCTCAAAGAAGACACACTGTCTTACAGAGAATATTTAGATTAAAACCATCTGAAGGATTTGAACTGAGAAATTAGCTTATGTAAAAGCTTGATTACAATTCGGGTTAAGCACAAAAATACTTCTTCACACTTCGCTCAATATTCTTCATACTCTGCTCTGCAATCGAATGATCTGATCTTTATTCGCACATATACTTCGCATACACACTTTACACACTTCACATACACACACACACTTCAAAATGAAGAAAACAATCACTCTTATATATCTACTTCTTGGAATTACATCAATAACTTTGTCAGCCAAAAATAAGATATTAGATGAATGCAAATTGTCGGCCCAATTCATTAACAAATCTCAATGTGCACCAATCAAAGTCAGTCACAACATAATTAAGACCTAAAACAAAATCCTCGAGCATGCCAAAAATTCAAAAATTAATCGACAAGAATCCACAATACGCTACAACCACCATGTTGGCCAAGAACATGAAAACCCAAACATGCAAAGGAAAAATCTTCAATCACAAACACACCGATCAACATGGACGTGCAACAATGATAGAGAACAATCTAGAAACATCCACAAACATCGTAGGAGCATACACAACAACTCAAATTACTAGAATCATGTTCTCTTCTTCCAAAAAAACCAAGTACAGTAACAAAATAATTGTAGTTACACAAAAACCCACAACTTACACAAATCTTGATGCGCACCTCTGAAACTTTCAGAGGATAAACTAGATAGGCTCAACAAAAAACCCTTTAATGTGTAACACTTGAATATCGACATATTGAACTTTGCATCACACTAAACTTCATAGCTTCACAAGCAACCTCCAACATATTTATTATAATTTTCTCAATATCCTCGACATATATACCCTCCAGGACACCAATGCTAATAGTGTTGACATCAATGAAAACCACATATCAACAACACAACCACAACATCCAACAATCTCCCTCTTTGGAATTGATGGCAACACATGATGTGAAAAATACACCATCAACACAACTAACTATTCTCTCAGCAATCTCCCTTTTACACATTGCTCTTCTCATGTTGTTCTTCTCCCTCTTAGTTTTTCACATTACTCTTCTCCCCCTTTGACATCAATGGAAAGGGTACACAAGCTTTGAACCACATATCTGAATCATCTGACTACTCTCCCTGAGTAGAAACCACCATAACATCAATCTAAAACAAGACATGACTTGTAAATGCACGGAGTGATGCAAAGACTTGCATCTTAGTTCTGATTAGGAGGGGAAATCACCCCTAACTTCCCTCTAAGATACTCAAAAGTATCCTTATGAAATGTCTTAGTGAATATATTTGCAACTTGTTCCTTAGTAGGCACATACTTGACTCTGACTTCTTTGTCACTCACCTTTTCTCTCAAATAGTGATATTTGATAGATATATGTTTTGTCTTTGAGTGCAACAGCAGATTCTTAGAAATGTTTATGGCACTTTAATTATCATAGAATATAGAAGTAAGCTCATCATACTTAATTCTGATATCTCCCAGCATCTATTGCATCCATATTATTTGAGTACAATTTTTTGCAGCAACAATATATTCTACCTCAACAGTAGATAAGGAAATGGAGTTATGATTTTTACTTAACCAAGACACCAACTTCTTCCCCAAGAAGAAGGCACCACCACTAGTACTTTTCTTGTCATCCACATCACCTGCCCAATCTGCATAAGTAAAGGTTCTCAAAGTAATATCATCATCTTTAGGATACCAAAGGCCAAAGTCAGCTATCCCTTTCAAGTATCTAAAAAATTCTCTTTATAGCAGTCACATGTGATTCCTTTGGATGAACTTGATATCTAGCAACCATGCATACAACATTCATGATGTCAGGTCTAGTATGAGTTAGATAAATTAATCCACCAGTCATTGACCTGTATCTTGTTTGAGTAGCCTTAGGAGAATCATCATTCTATGTTAACTTGCATCCAGTCACCACGGGTGTACCAACAAGCTTTGAATCTTCCATGCCAAACTTTTTCAATAACTATCACCTATTTGGACTGAGATATAAAAATCTCATTATCTAACTGAGTGATTTGCAATCCCGGATAGAACTTCATCTATCCAATCATAGACATTTCAAATTCACTTTTCATCTCATCAACAAACTTCATACACAAGTCATCATCACCACTAAAAATGATGTCATCAAAAAAGACAGCAATAATCAACTCTTTATCATGATCCATCTTAAAATAAAGATTACTATCAGTAGTACCTTTATTGAATCCAAGCTTCAACAAGTATTTATCTAGTCTAGCACATCAGGCTCTAGGGGCTTGCTTGAGTCCATACAGAGCTTTCTTCAATCGACAAACCATATCTCCCTTATTAGTCAGTTGAAAACCATCTGGTTGTTCAACATATACTTCTTCTAGCTCACCATTCAGAAATGATGACTTTACATCCATTTGATAGACTTTATAGTTCTTAAAAGTAGCATAAGCAAGAAACAACCTTACAGCTTCAATTCTAGCAATAGGAGCAAAGGTTTCTTCAAAATCAATACCTTCCATCTATGAGTACCCTTTACACACCAGTCTTGCTTTATTCCTGACCACTTCACCTTGTTCATTCAGCTTATTCCAAAAGACCCATTTGGTTCCAATCACATTTTTAGTCTAAGGTCTAGGAACAAGAATCCATGTATCATTTTTCTCTATCTACATCAGTTCTTCCTTTATCGCTTCCATCCAATGTTCATCTTTACATACTTCATTGATATTGCTAGGCTCAGTCTTGGAAATCAGACAATACTCTTCTGCAATTCTTCTTCTATTTTGCACACCTTTGTTCTTATCTCCCATAATCTGATCTTCAGAATGATTTAGCTTTACATACCTCAAGACTTTTCTATTCTCTTGACCTTTTGGTTCTTTTGTTCTCTCTTAACTGCAATTCCACTAGTCTCTCCTTGATTCTCTTGGTTCACAAGAATAACCTAAACTTGATCCTATGTCTGAGCATTCTTTCCTTTATCAGTACTATCATGTTGGTCATTGAATCATATCCACAGTATCTAGATGATCTAACAGTGTCTTCATCAACTTCGATATTTTCACTTTCAAACATTTTCTTCAGTCTTCTATTATAGCACTGGTAGGCTTTTCTTTTAGTAGAGTAACCCAAAAAGATTCCTTCATCACTTCTAGTATCAAACTTGCCTATGTCTTCATCTCTCTTGATATAACATCTACTTCCAAATATTTTGAAATATCTAATAGTAGGTTTATGACCAAACCATAGCTCAAAAGGAGTCTTACCAAAATTACCATTAACAATTACTCGATTGATAGTATACACAACATTGCTTACAACTTCTCTCCAATAGATATGAGGAACATTACCTTCCAACATCATAGTTCTAGCAGCATCTAAAATTGTTCTATTCTTTCTCTCAACAACTTTGTTCTATTGAGGATTCTGAGGAGCATATATTTGTCTCTTGATTCCATGCTCTTCACATAAAATATTGAACTCCCAGGAAGTGAACTCACCTCCTCTCTTTGACCTTAAGCATTTAATCTTCAAACCTATTTCATTCTTGGCCATAGCTTTGAAACTTTTGAACTTCTCTAATGCCTCGTGTTCTTCTCTTAAGAAAGCAACCCATATCATCCTAGAGTAATCATCAATAAGCAACATAAAGTACCTTTCTCCTTGTAGATTTTTTACTATGGAGGGACCACATAGATCAGTATGCACCAGCTCCAGTACTCCATTAGAATGATGTTGTTTGCTTTGAAATGAAACTCTAGTCTGCTTTCCCATCCGATTCCTTACATATGGTGTTAGTAGGCTTCACTAACTTAGGAAGATCTCTAACTACTTGAGTGGAGCTCAACTTGACAATGTTATCAAAATTCACATGACACAGCCTCCTATGCCATAACTAGCTTTCATCAACTTAAGAAATTAAACAAATTTCACTAGCAACACTCAGGTGAAAGACATTACCTCTTGTCTTTGTACCTGAAGCAATTACATTTCCAAAACTTCCTAGTATCTTGAACTTTCCATCTTTGAATTGAAGATTGTATCCATTTTCGACCATCTATCAAACACTTAACAAATTATGCTTCAAGCCTTCTACATAAAGGACATCATAAGTATTATGTTTACCACCAAAAGAAATAGTGCCTCTACCATGAATCACACCAGAAGTGTTGTCTCCAAATCTTACAACACCACCATCATATTTCTCCAAACTTACAAACTTGCTTTTGTCACCAGTAATATGATGTGAGCATCCGCTGTCAGTCACCCACTCATCCTTTTCTTCAGTTCTGGCTGCAAGAGCTTTCTCAACATTCATATTACTAGTAGATTCAGTGGACACTAGACCATTTTCCTTGATAGCAATGAATACCCATCCATCCTCATTTCCATTTTCTTTATCAGATTCATCATCGATAACACCTTCTTTAGCATAATAACATTTCTTTTGAAATCTAGGCTTGTTAGGTTTGAACCTAGGAACTCTTTTAGGACATCTTGATGCAAAATGACCTATCTTATTGCAAGAGAAACATTTAATAGGCAACTTTCATTTGTACTTACCATGTCCTCTGGCTTCTCTTTTTGCAATCAGTGCTTCCATTTCTTCTAATTCTTTCTCTTCATCTTCAATCTGTTTCATCTCATCTTCATACTTGAATGTCTTTCTAGAGCTTTCTCCTAGATCATATCTATGTTTGTTTCTTCTAGATACAATAGGTTTAAATGCAAATTTTGTCTTAGGAGTAGATTCACCAAATTCACTCAACTCAAAGGTAACAAGTTTACCAATCAACATATCTCTTGTCACATTTGTTACTGTTCTAAGCTCTTCAATAGCATGAGCTTTCATTTTGTAAGAAGTAGGCAATGATCTAAGCACTTTAGCAAAAATCTCTTCTTCTTCCAAGGTTCCATTGGCACATCTAATACCCATTACTAGTTCATTTACCTTTGCATGAAAGAAATAATGTTTTCATCTTCGCTCATTTTCATGTTTTCCCACTTGCATTTCAAACTTTGTAGCTTAGCAACTTTTACTTGTGCATCTCCTTCATACAATGTTTCCAACTTCTTCTAGATCTCATGTGCTATTCTCAAACCCATCACATTTATCATCTCTAAATCTATCAGAGCACTCAATAATGTTTCTATAGCCTTGATATTAGTTTCATCTTCTTTGATCTCATCAGGAGTAGAGGGACCATTCTGAGGAATAGTATATGTGCTCTTTGTAATCTTCCAGAAGGGTTCACCAATGTACTTCAAATGACACTCCATTCTAGCCTTCCACAAAGTGTAGTTTGTTCCATCGAATCTAGGACTATCCTTCTTTTATAATGCCATCTTGGATCACCTCATGCTATTAAACTTTCTTCAGAGGAACCTGCTCTGATACCAATTGTTTGCAAAACAAGAATAGACAACTGAGAGGGGGGGTTAAATCAGTTGTCATAGATTATTCAAAATTATTAAACTTTATCCAACTTAATCTTAGATTTGATGTAAGAACATTAAGCATAAATGATCACAACATCAGAGACAAAGAGAACACCAAGATTTTATACATGGAAACCTTGATAAGGGAGAAAACCATGGTGGATGTTAGTCCACAATATTATACCCTATTAGAAGTATAGATGAATAATGGGAATGCACATGCATTTAGGCACACTGCCTAGAGCTCATTGCTCAAAGTAGACACACTGTCTTACAAAGAATATTTAGATTAAAACCATATGAAGGATTTGAACTAGGAAATCAGCTTCTGCAAAAGCCTGATTACAGTTCTAATTAAGCACATAAATACTTCTTCACACTTCACTCTATCTTCTTCACACTCTACTCTACAATTGAATGATATGATATTTATTCACACATATACTTTGCATAAACACTTATCACACTTCACACACACACACTCTTCAAAATGAAGAAAACAATCACTCTTATATATCCACTTCATGGAATTACGTCAACAACTTTGTTGGCCAAAAATAAGATATTAGATGAATGCAAACTGTCAGCCCAATTCATGAACAAATCTCAATGCGCACCAACTGAAGTTAGTCACAACATAATTAAGCCCTTAAAAAACATCCTCAAGCATGCCAACCATTCAAAAATGAATCCACAAGGATCCACAATACACTACAACCACCATGTCGGCCAAGAACATGAAAACCCAAACATGCAAAGGAAAAATCTTTGATCACAAACACACCGATCAATGCAAACATGCAACAATGATAGAGCATAATCTAGAAACATCCATGAAAATTACAAGAGAATACACAACAACTCAAATTACCAGAATCACATTCTCTTCTTCTAAAAACACCAGATACAGTAACAAAATAACTATAGGCACACATAAACTGACAACTTCCACAAATCTTGATGTGCACCTCTGAAACTTCTGGAGGATAAGCTAGATAGGCTCAAAAACAAACCCTTTAATGCACAACACTTGAATATCATCATACTAATCCACTTCGCATCACACTGAACTTCACAGCTTCACAAGAAACCTCCAACATATTTATTATAATTTTCTCAATATCCTCGACATATACAACCTTCAAGACACCAATGCTAATAGTGTTGACATCAATGAAAACCACATATCACCAACACAACCATAGCATCCAATAGGACCCATACACTACCTTGGGTGTATGAGTCACGTGTGGTCCCTTTTTAGGGTTTGAACAGGAAATTAAGGTTTTTAATTCAAATTTTTGGCTAATGTCGGAATTTGGGATCTAATGAATGGTAAATTAGATGAAGTGCCTATATAAAAAAGGTTTCAAATAATTATTTCACCTAGAGAAAGTGATTCAAGAGCTAATAAATCCTAAACTTTTCAAGTAAGATTCTTCAAGAGAGATTTACATATATTCAAGAGCAAGTAGCAAGCAAAGTTGAAATCTTGGAGCAACATTATAGTATTTTCCAAGTCTTCAAGCTCACTTCCAATTCAAGATCTAGCATTTTCAAGGATTGGTGATGGTTTCCTATTGAGAATCATGATGGATTCTAGGTTGGGGAGATACAACTAGCCAGCAAACCAAGCCTAATGACTTATTTCCTAAGTGATTACAACCTCCATTATCATTCTATTTTCTACCTAAAGGAAGGTACATGAATTGTTGTGGCTTATTTGGGAAATTAAATATCTCCCAAAGTGAATCATCATCTTTACATTCATTCACACATCTTATTCTAACACATTAGAATAGGGTTTCATTGCACTTTAGATCTCCTAGTCTTAGATGCACTTAAGATTAGGACTTTCACTCACATTTAATTTCAAGATCTATTATTTCTATCAAGGTTTAATTACCAAACTAGGGGTTTGACTGAGGCAAACCCCTCATAAGCAAATCAATATAAAATTCCATTTTTCAAGTTTTTAGTAGGTTCATATTTGGAAACCAAATTTGGAAGGAAGAGCATAGATAGGAAAACAAATTCAGATCTTGACTTTTCGAAAACGCAGACCAGGACTGATACACCACTTGTGGTGTATGAGTCTTGGTATATCACTTTTTCTAGATTTTGTTTTTATTCGAACTTGTCACTGTGAAATTCCAATTTCTATCCAGAAACCCTAAACTGTGACTCAATCACCTAGTTTGGTGTATGAGTCCCAATATGCTTTAAAAGTAAGATTTTTTAGATTTTAGACCTTGTTTCAAATATTTTTAGTTTTCTAGGTGCCCCTCTATCCTTTCTCTATTCAGTATTTTGATTTTCAGTTTGATATCTTAGGTTGCATAGTTAGATTTGTATATCATTTGCATCTTCCTCTTTCAAAGCCTTTGCTTGATGGTGAACCCCCTTTTTTCTTTAATCACACCCAAGGAAACCATCTTAACCATCCAACCCCTCCCTCAATCAATCTAATTGGTTGAGGGATCTTGGTTTCCTTTAATGAAACATAAGTGAAAAAGTAGGAGTAACCTAATCCTGCTTTAGTTCCATCTCCCAAAAGGTAGAAACCCTACTTTTGAGGTTTCATTTGGTGAACCTATCCTTTGGACACCTTATTTTTTGAATTTAGAGTGCATCATAATCGTAGATCTAGCTTACATTAACTTTGCATTAGGTCTTCCATTAGTCAATTTGCATCTAGGGTTTCTAACTCTTGCATTAGTGAAA
Source organism: Sequoiadendron giganteum (assembly GCA_007115665.2). Lineage (NCBI taxonomy): Eukaryota > Viridiplantae > Streptophyta > Pinopsida > Cupressales > Cupressaceae > Sequoiadendron > Sequoiadendron giganteum. The sequence continues at coordinate 209,258,968 of CM021107.1, forward strand.
GTTCATATAGGTTGCTTTTTTGCATCTTGCATCATTGAATCATTTGAAATCTATAATTGCACTTAGTCTAGACAACATACGAACTAAAAAACATAACATTCAATCAAAATTTGTTGAAATTAGTATCAAAACCCTAATCTAGGACTCATATGCCCCTCTGGGTGATTTAGTCCCAGTACAAGTAGTTTTACCTAATTTTTGGGTATTTTGTGTTGACCATTTTGCAACATTTAAAACCTTAAAAAACCCTAACTGGGACTCATATTCCCCTCTAGGCGATTTAGTCATGTGTCACACCTGAAACTACATTTTACATCATTAAAAACCCTATTTCCATGTGTGAGATGAGGATTTTAGTATGGGTCGATTATGCTTGATCCATGAAGAATCGAAGCATATTCATGCCACTAATCAGTGAGTTTGTTCTAATCGATTCTATTGAAGAGAATTGATGAAACAGTTGTGATATATGGATGAAAACATGATTTATGCTAAAAAAAACATGATGCAAGAGTTAATCTAACATGGTTTTAGGCTAAAATATAAATATGCAATTGCTAAGCTACTCCAAATGAGATTTAAGCTAAAACGATACAAAACCTAATTAAAACCAAGCTAAGATGGATGCATGGAAGCCATTAATGGAAGCTTAAAGCTATCATGCAACTAAAAATGGACTAAAATATGCTAAATGTGAGTAAAGTATGAGTGTGATATGGATGATATTCAATAGTATAAGTTTTATCTAGAAAAGATCAATCCATTTGTCTCCAAATAGTGACCTATTTATAGAAGAGAAAATGAGAAATGGAGGGTTGAGATTTAAAATATTAATCAATGGTCTAGGATGTAAGGAAGGAGAGTCATGGGTCATGGATTCTCATCAACGAATGAGAATGCATGATGGGATTTAATCAAGGGTTCATATTTGCCTCAAACAAACACACTTTTGACCTGCACACATAGGTCAAAGGTGACTTGTTCAAAAGGTTAAAAGATAACTTGTAACTCAATTTACATTGTAACTTACATTTGAAGCCAAGTGAAAATATCCCTTTTTCAAATGATGGAGGAATAAGAATATTCTTTTGGAATATTCCTATGGGTGAGGAAAAAGGCATTTTGCAAATTAAAAAAAAGTTTTAATTGTGCAAAAAAGGGGATAAGGAATATTCCATGGGAATATTCCCTTTTCTTAGAGGAAAATTAGTTTAATTTCTAATTAAACAAGATTTAATTTATGCAATTAGGGGATTAGAAGAATTAAAGTGACATTTATTAAATTAGATGATTTAATAAATGTGGGAAAGGTGAAATGATATTTAATTAAATAACTTAGGGCTATTTTATTAAATAAGATGACTAAGGGAATTAAATTAAATATGTTGATTTATTCAATTTAATTAGATGAAATGTTAGCATGAAAGAGGGTGAATTAACCTGATTAAATTTAATTAGGCCAATAGATAAAAATTATGCAATTAATTAATTAGCTAGGCTAATTAAATCAATTAAGCGAAAAGACGATGGGTTTGAGGACGAAATCATGTTAGTTAGCCAATGTGATCCATCGAGACATTTTTAGGTGTTTGCACCGTGTTTCAGTTTACTGAGTTTCTATTTCATGCATTTCATTAGATCTAGCTTAATTTGGTTTCGTTTCAATTGTGAATAGAATTAGATTACTACACTTTTTTATTTCTAGCATTAGTTCATAGTTCAATAAGCTTAGATTACATTTTGCATTCATTAGAAAACCAAACCAAAAACACCTATAAACTGATGAACCATTTGGAGAAAGTATAGTTATTTGAGTATGCCAAATCTCTTTTTCCAAGTTAACCTGACCATCAAGAATTTTAGTAGTGATGACTTTGATATGTTAGATGAAGCCCCTGAGGACTTCATCTTAGAGGATCTATCCACTAAGGCTTGTTACAAAAAACCAAAACAAAGAGAAGTTAATGTGATCCAACCTCAACTCATCCTATACCCACCTTCAAACAAACCTCAAACTCAAAACAAACTCGTTTTCACCCTTGAACCACCTAAGACTAATGTTTCACATAAATCAAGTTATAATAACATTTTTCATACATATAACAATAGAAACAATCCACAACCAAGACAAACAACTTCAACATCCTTACCTTTACCTCAACTCATCTTGCCTAGTGCTCCTCATTTGCCTTCGCATAGTGGGAGGGAGTATGATCTTGTTGAACAACTTAAGAATAATCCTACAAATATATCCCTATGGGACCTAATTCAAAATTCACCTAACTATCATACTATTCTTCAAATAGCCTTGCAACAAGTCTTGATTCCCTCTAGTGCAAATGCAAGTGATGTAGTGACTCTAATTCAAGGAATGAATACGGTTAACATAGACATTACTCTTCATCAACATGAGCTACCTCCCTTGGATATGAGAAATAAAAATGATGCCTTCATGTTAATAGCTATCTTCCATAGGATAAGAATAAAAAGAACCCTTGTTGATAATGGCTAAGATCTTATTGTGTGTAGTGTGAACCTTTTGGATAGATTTGGCATGGATAAATCAAGAATTGAACCTAATTCCTTATCAATTTGAGGATTTGAAAATATAGGAAAGAAACAACTTGGTGTGATTACTTTTCCTATTGTAGTTTGAAAGGCTACATTACAAACTCCTATTCATGTTATAACTCATGATATTTCATATAATCTCCTTTTATGAAGACCTTGGATTCATGAGATGCATGCAATTCCTTCAACTCTTCATCGTATCTTGAAGTATGTCTATAACAATAAAGTGTACCAAGTTGAAATAGAACCCGAGCCTGAAAGTTACTTACATGTTGAAAAAGGAATGGAAGGTCCTTTAAACACATTAATTCCAACTTTGAAGATAGAACCCATGAAAGAAGAAAAAAATGCAATGGAAAAAGTGACAAAGTTATTAGAAGATGATTGTGGTTCCTTAGACTTCACACCTTCATTTATGGGATAATACACAATCACAACAAAAGAAACCGAAAAACAAAAGTAACCAATGGTAATGTCAACATAGAATTCAAAAGAAAACTTGCAAGCATCTACCTTATCTACTCTAGAAGAAGACACGAGTTATACAACAAAATTTGATGAGATAGACTATCAACAACCACCAAACCTAGAAGAAATGGAGAAACTTTATGGAAGAGGTTATGAGCATATGAAATAACTCAGCTACAATGGAAAAGAAAGTGGAAGGAAAGAGAAAGGTATATGTGTTCCTATAGAGCCTAACACACAAGAAACAAAAAGTGGTTTGGCGTATTGTCCTTCTAAGATAACACAAGCAGTGAAAAGACCCTTGTTAAACATCAACACCATCATGTGTAACCCTAAAACAACTCCCACCTTGAAGCATCCTGAATTGATTGATCCAACTTGTGAAGAATCATTGGAATACTTTGAAGATGATGAAGCTTTGGAAGAAATGTTATGATTTTATGATAAACTATTTACTCCTAAAAATAAACTAGTTACATGTGCTATGATTAGTACTAAGCAAGAAGACAAAGAAAAGGAAAGCAATGAGATTGAAAAAGGACAACAAAGAATACAATTCTAAATTTTTGAAACAAACCACACTCCCTTTGGGAGATACAACCAACATACCAATGGATATCACTAATGAGGAGAACATGATTAAGATAGGAAAGTGCCTTGATGAAGATGAACAAGAAGACCATGCAAATTTACTTATGAATTTCCCAAAAATTTTGCTTGGACTTATTCAGATATGCCAGGAATTGATGCTAAGACAGTGACACACAAAATAGTTCTTGCAAAAAATGCTAAACCAGTTAGAAAAAAGATACGAAAGATGAATCCTAAGATAGATTTATTAGTCAAGACCAAGATTGAGAAACTCCTTCAAGCTATTTTTATGTGACCTATTGATTATTCTCCTTGGATCTCAAACATTGTTGCAATTGTGAAACCTAATAATCGTATTAGGATGTGTACCAACTTTCATGATTTAAATAAAGTATCTTTAAAAGATGACTTTCCCCTTCCTAACATCTATAGTGTACTCAATTGTGGGGCATGATTTGTTGTAATTCATGGATGAATTCTTTGGATATAATAAAATCTTTATCAACCCCCAAGATCAATACAAAACAACATTTACTACAACTCAAGTGGGGAACATTTTTTTGGATTGTCATTCCTTTTGGATTAAAGAACGTGGGCACAACATAAGAATGAGCTATGGCATTGATATTTCATGATTACATACATAATATTTTTGAATATTATGTTGATGATTTTCTAGCCAAATCTTTAACTCGACAAGACAATGTGAACATCCTTTGAAAAATCTTTGAGAGTGTAATACAAAAATATAACATGAGATCAATCCAAAAAAGTGCCTTTGGTGTAGATAGAGGAAAAATATTAGGTTTTATAGTATCTCACAGAGGCATTGAGGTGGAAATGAAGAAAATTGATGCTATAATTAACATGCCACCTCCTAGAAACATTTCTCAATTATGCACTTTACAAGGGAGAATTCAAGCTATCCGTCACTTTGTAGTATCCTTAGTGGATCAAACATTACTCTTCATGCAGATCCTTAAGAAAGAGGTTCAATTTAACTGGAATGAGGATTGTGAATAGGATTATAAGAGTTTGAAATATTATCTTGCTACTCCACCTGTTCTACAACCCGCTATGCAAGACAAACTGTTTATCCTTTTTATAGCAACATCGGCCCATGCCCTCACAACATTATGGGCCCAACAAGATGAAAATGGTAAAGAACATCCTCTTTATTACATTAGCCGAACTTTGATTGATTATGAGACACAATATACAATAATAGAAAAGAAACATTTTGCTCTTGTATTCACTACTACTAAATTTTGACATAACTTACTGAATGCTAAAATACATATGATGACAAAACTTGATCCTTTCAAACATCTTTTCGCCAAAAGAAATTTTTCAAGAAGCTTAGCTAAGTGGGTTATGTTGTTAACTAAGTTTGACCTTCAGTTTGTCTTGCAAAAGGCAATTAAAGGACAAGCCTTGACCAACCAATTATCTGATGCTCCCTCCCCCCTAGCGTTACCTAATAATGATTTGTTCCCTAATGATAATGTGTTGAAGATTGAAACTAATAAATGGGAGTTATATTTTGATGGCTCTAATTTAGAATTGGCTTCGAATAGGGGTTATACTAGTCCCTCCTATGAAAAATCATATTTCCTTGTCCTATCTCTTAAACTTCCTATGCAAAAATAACACAACCAAGTATGAAGCATTAATTGTTGGGTTACACACCGCTTGAACTCAATAGGATCTCGAGACATTAAGATATTTGGTGATTCAAAATTAGTCATTAAGTAAATAAATTGAACGTATCAATCAAAACATGAAAAATTATCAAAATATAAGGATCTCACAATGACTCTATTAAACACCTTTGATTCATATACCATTGATAACATCCCATGAAAAGATAATCGACATGTAGATGCAATGGAAAGTGCAGCTTCCCTTATATCTCCTCAAGATCCTTCAAAATATTTCACATTCATTGTCCATAAATTATGAAACCATCAATAGAATATAAGGTCGAAGAAGTGTTATCAACCACCATGGAAAGCTTTAATGAATGGTATGCACCAATATTTAATTATTTTAAAAAGGGAATTTTTCCTAAGCTGTCAACTAAGAATATTTGAGCCTACGTTCGAAAACTCACATCTAGATATATAATCCTTGCCAACATGCTATATAGAAGGTCCTTTGATGGTATTTTACTTAGATTCCTTAAACAAATCAAAATCTTCATAGCACTTGCGGAAGCTCATGCAAGTGCTTGTGGAGGCGATTTTGGAGGAAGATCATTAGTTCAAAAGCTAATTTACATAGGATATTATTGGAGACATATGGAACAAGAGTGCTCTGAATACGTTAAGAAATGCCACAAGTGTCAAGAACATAGCAATTTGATTCATGCTCCTTCTTTTGAGCTTCATGCCCAAGTTCCTATTTGGCCATTCTTGGTATGGGGTCTAGATCTTATTGGACAAATTTCACCACCTTCCTCCATTGGACATACATTCATAATTACAACAAAAGACTATTTCACAAAATGGGTAGAAGCCATTCCCCTTCGTTGAACAACTATCGATGTAATATGTCATTTCATATTAGAACACATTATTGCTCGCTTTGGAATTCCTTCTTATTTGGTTTTGGACAATGGGACACCCTTTAAGAATAATGATTTGAAGAAGTTCTTAGAAATGTTTAGCATACAACGTCAATTTTCAACACCCTCCTACCCACAATCTAATGGTCAAGCTTAATCAACTAATAGAACCCTTGAGAAAATCTTAAGGAAAATAGTAAATAAACATAATAAGAATCGGTACATGTGGTTGACATATGTGTTATGGGCTTATCGTACTAGTATTAGAACATCAAATAGGAATACTCCTTATAACCTCGTCTATGGTACTGAGGCAATAATGCCCTTGGAGTTAGAGATTCCTTCATTAAGAATCGCTCTTAAAGGAGTTATTGATGATAATACTTATAAAGAACAACGATTGCATCAACTTGAAATGCTTGATGAATGGCGCATTAACGCTCTTGAGCATCTCTAAGCTTATTCTATAAAATTGCAACATATTTAGAATGATCATGTCATCCCTCATTTATTTACTAAAGGTGACTTTGTGTTATTTGAAAATCAACGTAGCATCAATGCTACCCAGATTGAAAAAGGAAAATTCAACCAATAACTGGTTAGGACCTTACATAATTGATGAAATTTATGGTTATGAAGCATACACATTAATATAAATGGATGGAACACCTCTTAATGAACCTATTAATGCTGCACATTTGTATCGGTACTATGTCTAATCTCCTTGAATAGTGTGAATGATAAAGCAGTGATGTTAGAGTTAGTAGATAGTGTGCAATTTTCTCTCTCATTGCTTCATTCTTCACAAACAATCATTTGTGTTCCTTGAATACTAAGGTAATTATTCAAATTAGTTTTTGGTTGTTACTTTAGGTTTCATGCTATTCAAGTTAATCATGTACATGTTGTGTTAGATTAGATCCTTATATGCATTTAATATTCTACAATTAGACCATAGGTACATTTAGTTTAACATAACATAATCATAATGTAGCATCTAAGAGAAACAAAGATATTTTTAATTAGATCACATAAAACATGTTAGATCATGGAGATATTTATTAAATAGTCTTACAAAGATTATTTGATAAATCACATTGCCATCTAACTCAAGCACACAAACATAAATGATCATATATATAGATATATATATCACAAAGTTTCAAGTACATGTCATCAAATATACAATGCTACTATGGCCTATGGCTACTAGATCTCTTAGGATCTAGTGATTACATCCATCAAGAGACAGTCCATCGAGAGATGGTAGTGAGCGATTGTGAACTAATAATATAATCCAGTGCATAGTGTAAACCCCTACTCATCCAATAGCCACAACCTCCCATTTAACAGACTCAATGCACTCTCATTCTATATATTCTCTATCCGCCAGTAGCTTAACAATATTCCCACAAAGTCTCTCGACCTCCGCTAGATCTCAAGATGACCAAAACTCCTCATATGCAGCTTATAGTGTTGATAGGTCACCCTCGGCTTGATCAGTGCACCTAGAAGTGCCCTCATATGCTACTCTCAATCTCACAAAAGGCCCGAACAACTCTAGATGTTGCTCCATGATAGGTGGGGGTGTGTAGTCTATGTTGATAGCCTGATCTTCGATCGAAGGAGGTACTAACTCTACGCTTGCACATGTATAGAGATCATGCAACTCTCTCACGGACCCTGCAATATAGAAATCATAAAGCTAATCAATATACATCATGACATATATATAAATCAAAAGCATGAATACAAGAATAATCATAAAAGAATAAGCATAATCATAAATAATGCGTCATCACCTAAATCTCTGATTGATTGTGTAAAAAAAGCCTTATCTTATGTAGGAGGAATAGATGATGTGCTAGCCTCTCCATGCTCATAAGTGTTGGCATGTGTTGCACTCATTGACTATGATCTGGTAACCCATGTGGGAACTAAATCTCTCCACTCATGGGCAATTGGATCCTCATCTACTATATCACTACCCTCACTCATCGGCTAGACATTATCCTCCTCCTCATCCTCCTCATCCTTGCCCTCATAGTTTGAGTCTACCTCCTCATCATAATCCTCCTCTACTTCATCCACAAAGAGGTCTAGAGCCTTGACCCTTGTATCCTCACCTATCTCCAACTCATCATCCCTCTAATCTGGAAGAGGGCCCACAAAGCCTATAGGTTGATCCATAGGAAATATCAGAGCTAGTCGTGCTGCAACCCACCGCTCCTCATATGCATCAATAGTATCCAAATCATCAGCATCAGAGACTGGGGCATATCAGGATCCTCATCATCTGAATTACTAGAGACAACATCATCAACTATGATTCATCGTGTATCTCCTGGCCTCTAAGAACTCGACACTGATTGCTTGAAAAATGGTCATGCTACTGGTGGCACTTGTACCTGTCCAAATTGTCTCATGATATGATCATGGTAGAATGGTCTCACTATGTTTCCATGTCTACTTAGTAGAAACCTGTCCCTCTGCATCCACGTCAACAAGTAGGTCTCATCTGGCCACTACAATATTAGTTGGTAGGGTCTCCATAAGATCTCCTCTTGATCTAGTCGATCAAATCTGACTCTCTAGAATAATAGATCTCCATACTACCATGCTCATCTCAATGGATAACTGAATGAGTGTGGGTATCCAAGGGCACATATAGAAGGGAATCTTGTCGGTCTGGCACATGTGATATGCTCTAGGAACCAACCTACAATAGTGTACAATGCACCATGGTCTCCACCTCATGGTATGCAAACCATCGCAAATCATAGTAAAGATGTGCCAGTATGCTACAACCCCATGCATAGATAGTTTTTTGATGCTCCATCTCCCTGATCATGTGTACAAGTCCCCTATTTAGGTGCGCTCCCTATCCATTTGGGACTAGTACTAGTGCTACAGTGAAAATCATAATCCACCTTATAAGTGGCAATTGTGTATAGAGTAGCCATTGCAGCTCAATATGTGGCCCCATGATCTCATCCCAAATCAATCCTCCAAGATAGTACTAGATGTCTACTCTCATATCCCTATATGTATGGTCCTCTATGAAATGGGCAGTCTCGCCTTGAACTAGAACTCTAAGAATGCGATTAACATATTCTAGAGTGATAGTCACCTCGCCAGTCGGTAGATGAAAGGTGCAGGTATCTGTATCCCACCTCTTTACTAATTCCATCAACATGGCATCGTGGTACCTCATGGGAGGCATGAGGTATGCCTAGTATATCCCAGTCACCCATAAATTCTTTTTATCCTCCTCCTATAGTGTCATGATGAGGTCTCGTAAGTGAGAAAATAGTATATCATTGAGACACTATCATGATCATGGAGGAATCTAACAAAACAATAAAGATATCACCTATAAGAATTCTAAAATCTTAAATCTATACATCAACAATAAAAAAGTGTGCTAAAGTTGCTCTAGGGTACTTTTCTAAAGGTCCTAGACAATTTATTCCCTTTTTTGGACACTTTGTGAAGAAATAGGACACTTTGTGAAAAAGTGGGACACTTCACGAAAAAAGCAAGACACTTTGTGAAAAAAGGGACACTTTGTGAATTTTTCTTCTAGGGTCCTAAATCTATCTATAAATGTGTATAACTTAAAATAAATGCATAAAAACGAAGCTAAGGTTGAGAAGAATCAACTCACAGTATGTTATGGCTTGCCTCATGTAGGCTCTCGAGTCTTGGAGGCACATATTGTCATACTCTCGACATTGTTACTTGTTCTCCACCAGAATCAAACTAAAAGAAGGTAAAAGATAAAATGATTACAAATTACTTAAATTTTTACTCTTATATATGTTCAAATTAGGTCATTTTCATATTAGGGTTAAAAGTGTTTTTTCATTCAAACTAGCATATTACAGGCTAGAGAGCTCTATTTTCAATGCTATTTGTTGCATTAGATTTGTGATTCCACTCTCGCTCTCATCAAATGCCTATCATTATGTGGTATGGTACTTGTATATACCCTATGGTATGACTTATGTAATTCGATGTGGTTAGACTGCTACCTTGATTCCACCTCCATAAAGTAAACGAAATCAAGGGGGGGCATACATCTACCCTCAAATTTGATTTCATGAAGAAGTTAGATAAGAGGATTTTTGAATGACTAACAAATTGGTTTTGCAGGCTACAGTTCCTAACATTATGGTTTTGCAAATAACTACAATGGGGGATTTTTTCTCCCATGTGTGTGAATGGATCCATACGAGTATCCTTTTATGAGATAAAGTTTATTGTTTGAATTCCTTTAGCTTTCATATTCACATAGAGTCATACGGGTGCTAAAGTGGGGGCTAAATGTAGTGTATAAAATTGTACTCCCTTCTTGGAGATGGTATAATTTCACACTTAGTTAGGACCTATTTTAGTACCCTTGTATTCATGTCCCTTTAAATCATCACTAATAGGCCCATAAGACCCTTTATTTTAGATCTCAAGGCTTATTTCAATTAAAATCAAATAACAAAGGCATTTAATTTTCTAACATCCCTACTTTTTCTCACCCTAAAAAGCTAAGGTGGGACTCATATGCCATCTTGGACCTATGAGTCCCCCTAGGTGGGACCCATATGCCACCTTGGGTGTATGAGTCCCATGTGGCCCCTTTTTAGGGTTTGAGCAAAAAATTAAGGTTTCTAATTCAAATTTTTGGCTAATGTTCGAATTTAGGATCTAATGAATAGTAAATTAGATGAAGTGCCTATATAAGCAAGGTTTAAAATCATTATTTCCCCTAGATAATGTCATTCAAGAGCTAAGAAATCCTAAACTTTTCAAGTAAGAGTCTTCAAGAGAGATTTACAAGTATTCAAGAGCAAGTAACAAGAAAAGTTGAAGTCTTGGAGCAACATTATAGTGTTTTTGTAGATCTTCAAGCTCACTTTCAATTCAAGATCTAGCATATTCAAGGATTGGTGATGGTTGCCTATGGAGAATCATGATGGATTCTAGGTTGGGGAGATGCAACTAGCCATCGAACCAAGCCTAATGACTTGTTTCCTAAGTGATTCCATCCTCCATTATCATTCTATTTTCTACCTAAAGGAAGGTGCATGCATTGTTGTGGCTTATTTGGGTGATTAGAGGTCTCTCAAAGTGAATCATCATATTTATGTTCATTCATGCATCTTATTCTAACACATGATAATAGGGTTTCATTGCACTTTAGATCTCCTAGTCATAGATTCACTTAAGATTTAGACTTGCACTCACATTTACTTTCAAGATCTATTATTTCTATCAAGGTTTAATTAGAAAACTAGGGGTTTGACCGAGGCAAAACCCTCATAAGCAAATCAATAGAATATTCTATTTTGTAGGTTTTTAGCAAGTTTAGATTTGGAAACAAAGTTTGGAAGGAAGAGCAGAGATAGGAGAACAGATTCAAATCTTGACTTTCTGAAAAAGCCGAATGGGATTGATATGCCACTTGTGGCGTATGAGTCTTGGTATAGCACTTTTTTCGAATTTCAAAGGATTCATACTTTGTCACTTTGAAATTTCAATTTCTACCCAAAAACCCTAAACTGGGACTAAGTTGCCCAGTCTGGCGTATGAGTCCCAATATGCTTTAAAAGTCATATTTTCAATATTTCAGACCTTTTTTCAATTATTTTCAATTTTCTAGGTGCCCCTCTATCCTTTCTCTATTCAATATTCTGATTTTCAGTTTCATATTTGAGGTTTCATAGTTAGTTTTTCATATCATTTGCATCTTCTTCTTTCCAAGCCTTTTCTTGGTGGTGAACCTCCCTTTGTCTTTAATCACACCCAAGGAAACCATCTTAACCATCCAACCCCTCCCTCAATCAATCCAATTGATTGAGGTATCTTAGTTTCCTTTAATGAAACATAAGTGAAATAGGAGGAGGACCCTAATCCCCCTTCAGATCCATCTCTTGAAAGGTGGAATCCTATTTCTGAGGTTTCACTATATAGCCATGAATGTGGGTATATCCAACTTGGCAATCGAAGGTGATCCTTGAAATACCATAGTGATGTTGAGTGGGATGGTGAACCTTTGTTGGTCCCTTTAAGAAACCATCCTCTTGGCATAAAATATTATGATGAACCTTTCTAATTGTAGATCTACTCATGTGTTTAGAGTAGGGAATAAAGTAGCAGATGCTTTCACCAACTTGGGAGCTTTTACATATAAATTTATTATTTGGGATAATATTTCAATTATCCCTAGACATGTGTGTGACTTACTTTCTAATGGTGAAAAGTATAGCAGCCTTGAGATTGAGATGGAATTCTTGTCAGATCTTTTGGACAACTAGCATGTATTGCATTTATGGAAATCCTTCTTTCCCAACCAATCTTTTCATAATCCTTCTCAACTTTGGCTCACATTTTTCTAGGTGTTTCTACAATTTTTTGTGGCTTTCTCTACTTGGTGTGAATTACACTATGGGAAGTGATCTTTTTTAGGATAAACCTACCTCCTGTGAGGTGTGGAAAAATGATAGGGATGTATGAACCATCCTCCAAAGAAGCAAGATGTCCTTGTATGCTGAAGGTATGATGGGGCACGACCCCAATATTTCGATGGAATTTTCTAATTTTTGGAATGAGGTCAATGTCACCCTTGGTGAGTACAACTTCCATGTCAACATGGGGATCATTACTGAAGTCAATGGAATTTACTTGCATGGGATCTACATTCCTTGGAAGTTGAATGGTCATTATCAAAAGGATATGGATAGGTTCTTGAAGGAGGGTGAAAAAGTTATTTGGCTATAAAATGGGTTTAATAGAGAAAGACCTTCCTATGGTTTGGAGTACGACAAAGGTCTTAATGAGATATGCTACTTTGGAGGGTCGATTCATATGTTTCCATGCCCACCTCTTCCATATGTTGAATCATTTTTTTTATAATACAAAGATGAATTTTTCTTTTTGGATTCTTTCTTCTTTGGAGTAGTCTATTAAGGTTTATAGGTTAAAATTAAATCCATTCCTATTCACTAGGGTTCAATATTTCATTTATTCCGCTACCAAGTCACTCTATCCCCTTCCCCAACCTCTATCAAAAATAATTCCCTTGTCATTAAAGACCCTGCCAAACCCTTGGAGGGTCCCCTTTCCACTCGTGGCTTTATGTTTACTCTATCCTCCTCTCAGAAAAATTACTAGGGTGAGGTAAAACCCCTACCACTGAGGACCCCACTCCAAAACCTAAAGAAATGTTTCACCAACCCCACCCCTATTTCTACCTAAGATTCTGATAATATGGTGAACTCAAATGATGAGTCCTAGAAGCCCACCCTTGTTAAATCTCCCACTGGTTTGCTTGCTCATGAACATGTTTTTGAGGTTTCCAATCCCCTATTAATATGACCAGTCATCAAAGATACCCCAACCTTTATGTAAATTTGAATGGCACCTCTGAGGAACTCCAATTGTATAAAGATGTATATGCACATTTTGTTTCTATGAAGAGTAAATTGAATGATGTCTTGGAGGCCATCAATATTCATAATGATATTCTCAAGTGGTTACTATCCTAGCTCATCATATCCAAGGAAAAAACTCAAGTGTTAGAGGAGAATGTGCTTAAGTAGAAGGTGAACTAGCTAGGTGAGCTCGATGATGAAGGGCATTGGGGATTGTTGCCTTTGCTCACCAAGTCCTTTGACAAATGGGTAAACTAGGAGAGTGAGGTTTAAGATCTTAGAGAATTGGTGGGTATAGATGAAGATAAGGTGAAGCTTCAGGAGGAAATTGCCACCATGCACAATAATCAAGATAAAACCCTAAAGTTCCTTTAGGATATTATGGACTATAGCAAGGAGATTGTCAAAAACACCATGGTCACTATCCATGTATTTCAACAAGAACTTCAGAATAGTCATGGTAAAAGGGTTGGTGAGGAGAGTCAAGATGCTAGTCACTCCAAGAAAAAAGGAAAGAAAGGGGGTAGCTCTACTTCACCCAGTACTGAGGAGATCCAACCCACCTACAAGGTGCCTTTGTCCTTTAAGGAGAAATTCCATTTTGTGGCTAAAGAGTGGCAATCCCTTAGTGCCCTTAAGCTACTAGGATACCAATAGTTGGTCTAGTTCCTTGCTAGTTATGTCCTATGTTCTGTTTAGTTTTCAGTTGCTGGTCTATTTGTAGCTACTCCTTTTTTTTGTTTCTAGGTGTCTCACCTCTCATGAGACACTTCATTGGGACTCTATGTCCATTTTTTAAATGGGTATGGGCCCTTCCCCAACTTTAATCTAATAAAAAAAAATCTAAACACTTTAGATAAAAATTCAATGATGGTAGATGCTTTGAATAATAAATATAAACACTTTGATCAAAAATGAAATGCTGATAAGATGCTTAGAATAACAAATCTAAACACTTAAGATGAAAATGAAATGATGAGAAGATGCTTAGAAAAATAAATCTAAAGACGTAAGATGACAATGCAATGATGAGATGAGGTGGATGGAATGAAGACTAGGCAGTCATGGGTATGTGCAGGATCATGATAGGCCCAAAAGTGGCGATATGTAAGTGATATGATGGCCCATGTGGTTGATGACTTTTTTCTACCCAAAATCGATGAAACAAAAAGGGTTTTTAAATGAGATTCTCAGATTTCCACCAATATAAATTATGCTCTACTTTGAATTTAATAAATAATTAGTATTCATTTTCTGTTTGAATTATGACATCTATAGGTGATTGATAGGCTGATTGAAAAACATCTATAGATTTGAAATGGTATCACATTTTTTGAATGCGAAACATGTGTCACATTATATGCTTCACATACTATAGGATTAAAAAAAAAAATTGAATTTCATGAAGTTTTGACCAAGTTAAGGTGGTCAAACATACGATTTTTTATATTTTTTTAAAGTTGTAATAAAAAAATCATAATTAATTATTTACTTGGAAAAAAATTACAAAAAAATGTGCATCACATCGAGACATGAGTCCTCTACTTATATCTAAAATATTATAAAAAAAATTATCTTTTTATTGTGGTTAGGGTGGTCAAATAGACACCTACTTCTTATTTTTTCCTTGAAATTTAAGTACCACTGCATTGAAATTTTAAATTTTCACCAAATAGATTTAAAAAAAAAAAAAAACCTAGTAGTTTAGAAACTACATTCAATTTTCTATAGATTGTCAAGTTGCCTAACTCTAATTTTCTGAATTTTCATCGCCACTTAAGGGCTTGTTTTTTCCATGATGATCCTGTACATACCTTCATCTTAATACATTGAGTGTAGAGACACATGGAAGAAATATAGAATGAATGTGCACATAGAATCCATGATATAAGGTTTAGGGTTGAAAGTTTAACCTATAAGCTTTAGGGCCTAGGGTTGAGGGTGTAGGGTATAAGGTTTATGGTTGAGGGTATAAGGTTTAGGGTTTAAGGTTTAGGGTTTACCTTATAGGGTATAGGGTATAGGGTTGAGTATATGGTTAAGGACTTAACATATTTTCTTTAGTTCCTAGGGTTGAGGGATAAAGTTTAGGGAACTGACGGTCTATGGTATAGGTTTTTAGGTTATCGATATGGAGATTAGGGTCAATTCTTACATCTCCCCCTCTCTACTCTCCTCTCCATCTCTATTGTTCTCTATATCATTTCTCTCTCTCCTATAAACCTATCTCTTTCTATCTAACTTCTCTCTCTCCTAAATCTACCTCTCTATCTAACCTCTCTCTCCACTATCTACCTAGATCTATCCATATCAACTTTCTATCTATATCTTGTTCCTATCTCTCCTCCCATCCCTCCTTATCTACCTCTCCCTCCATCCCTATGTAGATCGAGCTCTTATATTTATTTCATTCAAATCAACACCTATTACCCATCACCATTTACCTTCCTCAATACCAAATAATTAATACACTCACTCTCACAATCTTCCCTACAACAAAAACTTCCTTTCTTCTACAGAACCAAATAGACATCCTCCTTTATATGATCTATCTTTTACTCTTCCTCATATCCATATCCCTTTACTTATTATTTCACACATGATGCATTCCTACAATTGTTGCTCCACAACCTCCTTGTTGTTCTTTATCATTTATTCTACATAACCTCCCTTTCTTCCTATTTCCTTAAAGTAGCTCTCCTTATTTTCTCTTTCCACACTCTCCCTTTATTTATTGTTACACATCCCACTTACAAATAAAACAAACTCCCTTGAGTCGTCTTCAACAAAATAAAACTCTCTTCCATATGTATAAAGCTATGTCCTTCCTTTCATATACCCCCTTAACTATTTATTGCTCCTCACGAAAACACATCTAAAATTATTCTCTTTTTCTTTATCTCTCTTTGAGAACCAAAATGTAGCCAATTAATTTCTAAATGTACCATAAAACCATTCCTTCCTCCACTCTCACTTAAATATTTAGTTTGTATGGAAATTTTTATCAGACTCTTGAAAGAATGCCCTTGGTATATTCAAATATACCTAATTTATATACTCTCTCTTTGGGGGCATTAATGTGGCTAGTTGTGGGTTAGTTGGTTTCAAAACTAGTGGTAGAAGTTTCAAATTTTAAACATTGCCATAGAAAATTACTATTGCTTGCAAATCTATGTGATTCCCATGAATCAAGTGACTTAGCCTAGATTAACCTTCGGTGAGGGTTGCTTTCCCTTACAAATATATAGTTAAAATTAAATAAATAATATTCTTTTGTATATATCATATTGTAGTGTAGAAAAATGTATCCTTTTACATTTTCACACTTGTTTAGGTCCTCCCTCTTGAAATTTGGCTTATTCATGCATTAATTGGTCCTATTTTGCATCCACAAGCCTAGTAAATTATATTTTTCTAAGGAGAATCCTAACATTTAATAAATGACACTTCATAATTTAATATTTTGGCTATGTTCCAAATTTAGGGATCTAAGACTCATATGCCCAATGGGGCATATGGGTCCTCCCTAGGTTTGGGCCTCATAATTTAAATGTCATATTAAACACCACACTTTTCAAGGTATGCGTCCCAAGTTTTAGGTCTTAGGACTTGTATGCCCCATTAAGTGTATGAGTCCCACTTTAACCTAGGACCTATTTTTAATTCAAAATTCTTGGTGAGAATTTATTGTCCTTACTTTCAATTTTCAAATTTCGGGGTGTAGTGTTGTAATTTTGGGAAATTAAGCATAAACAAGTGTAAATACAAGGTTATTTCACATAATCTCTCCTAGCAAGTTTTCAAGTCATCTAATAATTTCAAGAGGACATTCCTAGAGTAAGTTTATGAGATTAAGATCATTCAAGAGAAAATCATCAAGAATTTGGAGCAACATTCAAGATTCAAGCATCATGTCAAAGTCTTCATGCATCATGTGTGTTTGTGAGCTAACATTTGTGATGTAGGTTTCATGATTCAAACAAGCATTTGAGACAAATTTTCAAGCATTCAATCAAGAGTCAAGATCCACATTCATGCTAGCCATTTCACACAAGTTTTCAATTTTTATTTCAAGGGTTTGGTGAGTTGCAACATTGCATTTGTTCATACATCATTCCTTCTATTAATGTTTCATTTCTCATTAAGGTTTGAATACCGAAATGGGGTTTGACCAAGGCAAACCCCCATTCCCTAACGAAACAACATTTTTCTCCCTCTTGATGTGTGTTTGTAGATATAGGCGAATTGAAGATCCTTTGAAGACAAGATTGCAAAAATTGTCAAAGTTGTCAAGAAGTTGTCATCTTCACAGAAACTCACCTACAAACCAGAATTCAAACTTTTAAGGCTTGAAAATTGGAACATGAGGAAGCTACATAAGATCACTAGAGGCTACAAAAACATCATTTCAATCCTTCCAAGTGGACTCATATGCCCAACCTAGCATATTAGTCCCAATAAGGTCTTTTAGCAATATTCAATAGCATTGAATCTAGGTTCTGAATATTCAAAAAGATCCCTAAAAACCCTAGAACAAGACTCATATGCCCAACTTGGTGTATTAGTCCTGATGTAGCCCTAAAAAGTAGTTTTCAAAGTTTACAGACCTTGCTCCGACATCTTCATTTCACTAGGTACATTTTTGTTTCCATTCAGTTATTAGTTTGATTTCATGCTTTTAAGTTTCTAGGTTTCATAGTGAGTTTACATAAGTGTTTGCATTTCTCCTTTTGAAGCTTCATTTAAAGGTGAACCCCTATGCAATTACACAAGGAACCCACTAGATTTCTCAATTGAGTCGATTCGCCTAAGGGTTGATGGTCACCTAGTTGAGAGATCTAGTTTCTTAAGGAAATAAGGAGAATCATAGGGGCTTATAGTGAACACATATTCTATCCCCCCCCCATTCTCTCATTTTTCTTTATTTCACATATAAATCAATTTTATCATATACAAATATACGAAGTCTTTAAAAGAAATTACTAATGTTAAAATTTGACAATCATTTTATTCATCAAATAAAAATAGCACTACAAATCACCCTAACAACGTGAATAATAACAAATAAAATTTAAATAACAATCATTTAATTAGAAATCTTAATTAAAAATTAAAAATAAAATCTTTATTTAATTATAAAGGAAATCTATAGTTTTTATAACAAAATTAGTCATCAAATGTAAATTTTGTCTATATAAAATTTGAGGTAGGGCCTAATTAGAAAATTTGGAGATCCAAATATAACTCAGTTCATAACTAAATTGGAGTTTTTTTTAATGACGCGATTGATATTTGACGGTTGTGGTGGTGCTTTCATTAAATTTAATTAAATTTGATTAAATTAATAATTAACAATTAATTTCATGAATTTGATGAATTTGGAGATCTAAATATAACTTAGTTTATAAGTATCAAATTTCTATTGATATTTTGCTTTCATTAAATGTCACTATTAAGATCAAATTTATTTTAATAATTAATTATAAATTTAATAAAATTAATTGTGATGATGAAATTGGAAAAAAAAATAAAAATTAATGTCTCACCAATTCTACAAAATTCATAATTAATATTAAATTATTTTTCTTTATATAAATAACTGATATATTTTGATATTTACTATAAAAAATAAAATGATAGAAAATTAAAATTCCGACTTTCCACTTATAAATTGAAACCACTTTACAAACTAGAATAGATGCATGAACTCAATTTTATCTCTGATATTTCAACTAAACTTAAAACTCCAACTTCCCAGACATGTACTCTGTTCTCCTTTTCTTCTCTACTGTACAGAAAAGTGGATGGTCAGTCTTTTTTGGGATGTGATGAATGGCAAGCATTGAGGAGACGTTGATGTATATACGTCAACTTCTTACTCTGATATATATATAAGTATTGGTCAACTACATCTTGACAAAAAACATGCTGATGTGGTATCATATTTGATGATGTGGTCCTGAAACGAAAGCTATAAGCAGGAAACTTGCCAAGTAAGCTACTGTAAAAAATTGGGAGTGATTTGAAATTTCTACCTAGAATAATTAAAATTACGAAGTTAATGCACAACTACTAAATCCTCTCCCCTATTTTTCTCAACATTTTCCTTTCCCAGTCTAAATTATTTTATTTTACAGACTTTAAGCGTGCCATGTGCGCACTCCGTAATTGAAGGAGCGAAAAATCTTTTCTGTTAAAAGAGGTATTCTCTTTCCAACTAAGTTTCTTACAATGGTAGAAATATCACTGACCTTGACAACGACCTGGTCAATGTCAAAGATGAAATGGAAGTGGAACTACTTTTCCTTTCTCAATTCGATAAAGAAGAAAGACTTTGAATTGACACTGTCATTAGTCTTACATCAGTGTGATTAAGATGGATAGTTTCTCCATCTCCTCGTACAAGTTGCAATCCATTTTTTTAGATTAACACAAGATAAAACTAAGTGTTTACTTTTTGTAAGCCCACATATTTTCAAGCTAAAAATTCGCTTCCATTTGCTTTCATACTCGGAGTCACTGAAGACGTTGTATTGGAGTGTCGCAGATATTATGGTAATTTTAGTTGAAGAGGTTGGAAAGGGAAAACATCATTTATTTTCCATGTGATATATCCTATCAACAATTTGGATTTGCAAAAACCTTGACAAAAATGTTTGGATATTGATTTGAGTTTCTCGAACAAATTACAAGGTGTTCAACACAAAAGTTAGAAACTATGTTCCTAGACTCATATCATGAATTGCATGATAATAGACAACAGCGATGAAGAAGGGTAATAAATCTCTATACACGAATAGATTAGTAGTTTAAGCACATTCAAATCTAGACACCAAGATAAGATTATGTTTCTTGATATCAATTGTATAATTTGTATCAATGTTTCAAATGATAATCAATGATTTCCACACTGATATAGAGGGGTTACTCATTTAACATATGAGAAATTAGTAATGATAACATAGAGAAACAATAAAAACATATAATTCAAATTCTTTCTTTTTTATCTTTGTGAAATTATACAACTTCAAATGCTCTTCTATCCAAAAATGTGAAGGTCAAATGCCCCTCTAAAATTCATCTTTATGATACAACCAAGCCTTGCATATATAGGATTTTCTTCTATAATTGTTTAACAACTACTTCTTGTAACATAATAATTAAAAATAAATTTTATTAGGTTATGCTTCTCCTAACTTACTGAGAATAAAAGTCACTTTAATAATTTTAATAATTGCACCTTAAAATCCACCTATCTCCTCTTGGTCATTATTCTTTTGTGTTTATTATATCCCTTGATTGTAGATCCATTTTGCATTATATTTTTATGCAAGCTAATGTCATATTTTATGATGTTACATGTGACTACATCTCTTGAGGATATTTTGTCAAATAGGTTAGGTGTCTTAAATAAATTCATGTTTTGCATATTCAAAATATTATCATTATTATCAATGGCACCCATTTGTTGCCCTATTGCATTTCATGCAAAAGGTTGTACCTACACTTTGATCTTGAATCGGATTAAATCCTATAATATTCTCATCCCCATCAAGTTTAAGGCTAATTCTCTAGGCCTACAGTACTTCAATTTTAGAAAATGTTCAAGGGGTTGTAATGCAATAATTTTTACAATCACTTGATTAACATAGACCTAAAAGATGAGAGTGTTTGGTATCCAATATTGAAATCTTATATCAAATCTAAGGTTATTGAGTCTATAGGCTTCATTACAACACATGTAGCTAAACTTGCAATTTCTCCATTTTCATCCTTCCCCACCCAAGCTCCAAAGATGAACATTGCTAAATTTCTAGAAGTGGTTGCCAAGCTCCAATTTGTGAGCCCATGTCTATAATAATTATAAAAACCAAGAATTGATGCTAATGTGTACCTTTTTATAGGAGAAAATATCTATTGGATGACCCCCATCAATATGGCAGCTAGAGAAAGACATATAAATCTTATAATCCATAGAGGAATAATATCAATAAAAATGTTGTCCTTCCACTACTCATTGATGGGTGAAAGTTTTGGTTAGTTTTTGATAATTTTTAGTTCTATTATCTTGCCTAATCCAAGTACCGTAATCCAATCTTTATCCCTTGTCCTGTCACAATTAGGTTATAAATTAAAATTGCTTAATATGTATTAAAAGAGTAAAATGTATTTTAGAGATACTAATACATATCATGTTTTATGATTAAAGTAGGATGAATGGTGACCTTTTGTAGTGGCGAGATACAACAAAGGATATTGGTTGATAATATGTTGTAGTTCTTCTATTTTGACTTATGTCTTTTTATAAATAATACCATGGTGTTTGTAACAATGGATCTAAAAGAGAATTCATAGGCCAAATTATTATTAACCATTAAAATGTGGTTGTATTCCATAAGAAAATAACCTTTAAAAATTTTAGGATAGGATTTTTTCAAAAATAGGTTATAAAACTATAGTCTACATACTATATGATATGATGTTATATCAAAAGTCAATAATTAGTAAGGATTTATAAAGAAATCCATGAGCAATATGTTCTCCATTAGCTAATCAATGGTAGGGCCCACTATTAGGAAGTTGTTGAATGCATTATATTTGTTTTCTTTTTAAAAATATGCAACAAGATCATAGAATTATGTGTGCAGATTTGAATGCATATAGGTTATATTGATAGTTTACTTACATTATATTAATTGATATTAAAACTTGAGTTGGTAATAG
The DNA here is from genome assembly GCA_007115665.2 of Sequoiadendron giganteum. NCBI lineage: Eukaryota > Viridiplantae > Streptophyta > Pinopsida > Cupressales > Cupressaceae > Sequoiadendron > Sequoiadendron giganteum. The sequence continues at coordinate 209,281,315 of CM021107.1, forward strand.
GAATTTCATTGTTCCAATTTTCTTTTATAAATTTAGAATTAAATGTGTTTTGATATTGATTGATGGATATGCATTGATTTGAGTTCTTTATTCTCAAAGTTTTAAATAGTAGTTATAAGCTTAATGCACTTTTTATACGTGCAATTCTTGTAACCTCAATCCTAATTCTTATTGCTACTTCATAATGTTTATAATAGATTAAAAGGGACTTTGAAAAATGAAATTTAAAGACTTCAATAGTAGATTGCATTTTCTTACATTTAGTTTACTACCTTCAATCCTTAAGAAAATAGCCGCCACAACTTTCACACTTTTACACCCTAGATTGGAATATTATTAGACTAAATTTCAAACTAAAGTTTTAACTATTATTTTTTACAATATAAGGTAGGAAAAGGGCCCCACAACCAAATAATTATAGAAGCATCTTTAAAAAATATTTTACAAATAAATAATAGATGGTTACATCCATATTATGCATGAGGAAGAAAAAACCTAAATATAGCTAGAAAAAATAATAGAGAAACAACAATAGCACCTAGGTGGTCTTCAAATTATGGAGGCTCATTAGAAGATACCACTCATCAACAAGATATTTATATTTCTTTTTCCACTTTTCTAAATCCTACTCCTCATTTTCCTTCTTGGACACTCTAATTTCTTCAACTTATTCTTAAATTTATGTCTATTCTCATCAAGCTTCTTTTTCTCCTACAACATAGCAATATATTTTTTTGGAAAGTCCATGATCATCTATTTAGTGATCAAGAGGATTCTAAACACCATATCCTTTAGTTGGGTGATCTTGTTATCCATCCTTATTTATCTTCCTCAAGTTACTATTTATCATATTTTATTATTTTGGCCCTCCTAATCTGAATTTCCTCCATATGATGGCCACTACTTTCCTCTCTTTCTTCTTGATTTTAATTTTATCTAGAATTGGGAATTTTGGATAGAGGATCAAGATTTAAGGCTAGATAGACTAAATTAACCACGTCTTTCTCCACATGGTTAAAGATTTTGATGATTTCAAAAATATAATCAACATCTGATAAATCCTCAAGATTGTTAAATGTCAAGTCTAAATCTTCCTTTTTACTATCTTCACTTGATTCCAAAATCACCTCATGAACACTAATATCTTTCACATTTTCGTCTTTTATTTTGCTTTCCAATTCTTGACGATTAGAAATAGACAATCTCACCAATTTTATTTTAATAATTTCTTTCTTAGTATTCTACATTTTTTAGTTTCTTGAAATTCTTCAACCACCTTGTTTCCCTTTTTCTTTTAGTTCTTCCCCTCTTCTTTATGGTATCTTTAATTTTCATTGAGTTTTCAATTCATACTCCATTCTCCTGATTATTGAATTTCTTACTCAAAGAGGAAGGCACTCTTGTTGTGATGTTCAAATTGGCTTCATTGAGCACAATCCTTATTTCCTGGTGGGGCCCTTACCCTTTCTTCTTTCCAAATTATGAGTCTTAAGCTTATGAACACTACATGGGAGAATAAGTTTATAATTATTTCCATCATTTTTCAAGGGAATATAAATCTTCATGATAGATATACCCCTATTGGACTTAGCTATGGTTTTTTGGGTTTTCTTCGAGGGTCCTTCCTTATCCTCATCACATATATTACAAATTATTGGCTAATTTATATAATGAGGGGAAATTTAGAACAAGATAAATTTATATTAATATAATATGATGTGTTGATGTAGGGGAGGCTTGTCATAGTTGATGAGCGAAGTTTCCAAGGATGTCATAATATAAAGGGGAAAACTAATTTTTTTGTATTCCTCAAGTGAGGAAGTATAGGAAAGTGATACATATAAACAACTTCAAAATGACCTTTTTGAGGGTAAAATACTTTTTAATACATAAACTCAATGAATCCTAAGGTATTAGAAGTGCCTCCTTTTTTTAACCATTATGAAATTTGACTAGTCAATTGTCCTTTTTGAGAAGGGAATCTATAAATTCTTTGTCTTGGTATTTTTGTGTCCTTTCCACCTTCCTCCCTCAATAGTTTGTGCCATAGCCTAAACAATCATATCCCTAGTCAAAATGAACTTAACCACTCCAATTTTTACCTCCCATCAGTTCTAGAATTTTTGAAATTAGATAGAGAAATAATCATAGCCCTAGAAGGCTTTAAAGTAGTTGGAGATCCCACTCAATTAAAAAATCTACCATATTTCATTATTTCTCATGAACTTCTTGCATCTAGAAGGTTCTATAGAGAAGGGGGATTCACTGCTCATGAGTCTCTTGATTATCAAGAGAGTCCTAGGGAATGAACTACCCTAAAATAACTTAGACTACTTCAATAAGAGTTCTAAAATTAGAATGAATAGGTTAGAAAGGTTTTCTGGACAAACTAGCAAACTCTTAACCAAAGGATAGAAACTCGACACATGGATGACAACATGGCACACTGGCATCTCATACAAACCAAAAATCAAGAATTCCATAGGAAAATAGCAAAGTGCCTACTAATAGTTTTGTCTACTAGGAATTCTTAAGGTATGAAAATAACAGAGTGAAACACAACTAGAATAAAGTAAACTAAGTAAAATGTAAATGAAAAAGTGAGAGAATAAGAGATAGAAGATGCTCACAATAGACCAAGAAATGATGCCTCCAACTAATGAATATCTTGATACCTACACACATAAGACAGAGGAAAATTTTTGGGGCTATTTAGCGGCTTGCCTTAGTCAAACCCCTATTTTGGTGTTCCCACCTCCACAAATAGCCAAATAGATAGATAAATAGACAAGATGGATAAAATACAAAGATAACAGATGTAAGAAATCCTAAAATGCTCAAAGACATAAGAAATATAGATATATATCACCTACAAGGCTTTAGGAATCCAAAGAGAGTGAGAGTGAGAGAGAGAGCTAAGAGAGACAATAGAGAATGTTGTGATAATGTGAGAGTATTGTAACAAGCAAGAGAGATATGCAAGCAGGAGATCAAGAGAGAAAGGCTAGAGAATTCCCAAGAGAGGAGAAGAGAATTCAAGAGAGAAGCCAAGAAAAAAAAAAAAGATTTAAAAGACCACTTTTAAAGAGAGAATAGGAGGGAAAAGAAGCTTCTTGAGCCACTACAAGGTGTCCCAAGATGTTCCCACAAACAAAGGTAGGTGAAAAGTGGCAAGGCTCCCAGAAAACAATTGTTTGAAATTTGAAATGTTGTGAGATGCTAGTGCAACATGTAAACGTTTGCATGGAATGCTAGTGTCTAAACAAATCATGCTACAAAATGGTTAGAATGAGAAAAACACAAGGTTTAATGCAAAGATGATGCATAAAGGTAGCTACTGAAAGAGGATCCTAAGCATCTTGAGAGGGAAAAAGGCTAATGCAGGGGATAAAGTGAGCCTACACAAATACTAAGGGAGTGGACACTAAATTGGTTACAAAAATGTAAGAAAAATTGTGAGGGGTGCAATTTTACGATATTACATTTTACCCCCACTTTAGCAAGCATATGAATCCATATGAATATGGATGCTAAATGAAGTATACTAGACATAAATAATATCATGATGTCAAAAGGATATTGTAGAGAAAGAAGACAACCTTTCTAACCAAGGAAGCATGCCCCTAGGGTGAAGACCTATGAAAAAAAATATTAGACAATAAAATCTACCCAAGACAACAAGGTTAGAACATAAAAAACATTACACCATAGGGTTAGAACATATAAAAACACATACACTCAAGTACATAGAAAACTAAATAATTTGAGTCAGTAAAGTGAAAGAGACCTTGATATAAAAGGTTGTCTCAGTCCTATGTGTCATCCCCAAATTAAGAAATAATACATGGAAGAATTCTTAAACAAAGAGAAGAATATAAGGATTGATTTCTTCCAGAGAAGAATGCATGCAAAAGATGGGGAAGCAACCAATGTCAAAGAGAGAATGAAGTATATACTTAGGATGTAGAATATGCAAGTCTTCAATCTAGTATATACAATTGTAAGGTTATGTGAGAACACAAAATTAAGCTAAAGTAGAAAGAGATTGAAGAGAACATACCAATAACCATCAAGGAAGCAGATCTTTGATCCAACATATCGAGACATGAAGAGAAGAGAGATGGATTTACAGGTTCTCAATCCTAAAATTTTTTACATGATCTCTATAGGTTCTCGATCCTACAAAATTTGACATGAGATTTACAGGCTCTCTATCCTATAAAGGGAGCTCCATGTAGGTTCTCGGTCCTGCAAGGCTAGACATGAAAGTTCTCTATAGGTTCTCAGTCCTTCAGAGTGTGATGTGAGATGTCATTATAGGTTCTTAGGCCTATAAGGAAAGCTTGATGAGGTGCTTAGTCCCACTAGGAAAGCTTGATGTAAAGGACCTTTACAGGTTCTCAGTCCTACAAACCAACATGTTAAGCTATAGACAAAACATGCTACGTGAAAATACTAAAATAAGCACACACATTGTAGAGAATTCAAGGAGACTCAACTAAAGGAGAAGATTTCAAAGGAGGTTCCTTTTGTTGGGAACCCTTCAATAACCAAGGGGCCCTTTCAAGGGATCACTCCAATTGAAAGACATATAATTTTTTGCAATAGATTCTATCACAAAGGAATCCTCTTAGAAGAATACTACATGTTGAAAATTGAAGCAGATATGACAACCTACCCCCATAGAATGATGTGTGCTACACATAGGAGCACACACCATTCCAAGGAGAAGAAAATATAGAGATAATAAACAAGAGAGGGGGGCCCTCACTGACATACACCTAAAAAATAAGTTATCCCAACCCCTAATGCATAGGGGAGGATAACCATGCTAGAGACTATTGTATGGCTACCACAAATAAATTATGGTTGCACACAATACTGTATGAACATGAATGGTAGTGAGAAGGAAAATCTCCAAATGCTACATAGCGAGCAACAACATAATAGAAGGGAGGTATAAGAATCTCATGAGAAGATGCTTAGAATGGATAGGATAGAGGTAGACCTCAATATCTCTTATCATGTGAATAGAAGATAGGTGCATCAATAAATGGAAGAGTGATGACACCAGAGTCAAGAATTTGTTGTATTTTATCCTTCAAGGCCTTACATTCACTAGTGAAATGGCTAGGAACTCGATGGTATGCAAAAAATGAATGTTTTTATTTATCATGTTTATGAAACTTCTTATGTGTATGAGGAGAAATAGTATTTAAGTGGGAATTGACAAGCCTCAAAAAAAATATGCTCTTACTTAGATAAAGAATGAGTAGGAAGAAACCCTTTCTCTTGTGGATAAATTTTTGATTGATCACAAGAAGAAGACACGAAGACAATAAACAATGGAGGAGAGGATGGAGTCAAATGAGAAGGCTCATCACCTAAACCCCTCACAAAAGATCATGGTTTCTATTCCAAAGGGACCTTAACTCCTTGTTCCATGCATCCAAGACCATTTCCTTTGTACCCATTATTAGAAATAATATTAAATCCAAAGCCATAATGTGATTGCAACTCCTCAAAAGTGGGAGGATTAGCATTAAGAACATTACAATTGTTGTTCATATTGTCCCATGATACAAAAGAATAATTTTCTTTGATAGTGGGTGTGAATGATACTATTGAGAGGTCTAAGTGGATCAGGTCAACTTTATATTCCCTAATGAAGGATTCTATAAATTCTAAGGAACCCCAATCATCACCAAGAAATTCCTTCTCTTGAGAATAGGTAGAAGGAGTAGACTTAGGATTTCTTGCTTCAGAAGGATCTTCTTAAGGGACATCTATATAAAGAGTGTACTTTGTAATGGGTACTATTGTAGTAGACATCAAAATATTGGAAGATATTGAAGGGAGTAGATTTTTAAGATTAGGTGCAACTGAAGCTTGACCAACAATAGCCATCTCACATAAGTGTATAGCATCAGGGTCAACCCTGATTGTGACTACTTGATTATTATGAATAAATTTAATAGATTTATGTAAGGTAGATGAGATTACACCCATAGCATGAATCAATGGTCTACCAAGAAGAATATTGTATGGTAACTTTCCTGACATAACATGTACTAGGGTGGGTATGATAACAGGTCCCAGCCTCAAAGGCAAGATTGTCATGCCTAGGGCATGTAGACCAACATTATCGAGCCTATGAATACACAAAGAAGAAGAATAAGCAAGAGAAGATGAATAAATTTTAATTTTAGGAAACAAATCAATGCTACATATATTGAGCATTAAACCATCATCAATGAGAGTACGTCTAATGCTGATATTAATAATGTTAATTATTATCATCAAAGGATCTACTTGCTTTTCTACTTTTGGGGGTGGGATTTATTATGGATAGAATGTAATATTCATTGAATCCATATGACTATGTTCTATCAATGCTTTAACATCTGTCAGCCTAGAAGAAGAGGGCAAGAGGATCTTTTGCAAGGCTTCCTAAAGCATACCTTGCTAACATGAACTTTCTTAAATTTTCTCAAAGAGATCATAATCACTAGGTTCTTTAGTCGCGGTTTTTGGTGTTGAAGGAAGACTTGGTTGAGAAGGTGGAAAAGAAGTAGGTTGATCAACATTTACTCTATTCCTTCTAGTATTATAGTTATGGGCTACCAATCTATGAGAGGGAGCATCACTATCAAATGGGACACAACGAATGGAATAAACTCTTTTGTGAGATGGACTAGCTAGAGTCACATAAATGACTAATCTTTTAGTCCTTTGAGGGGTGGTAATGACATAGAATACATTTAAAAATTCATTACAACTTGTAGAAGAATTATTTGGAGTAATATTCTCAACATCTATCCTTGGAGGAGTCTATGTGAGAAGAGATTACATTGGAATGAAGATAAGGGAGAGTAATGTTAAGAAAAGAATTAATGATTTCATCCTCTTATGCAAAAATATCCTTAGAAATAATTTTAGGAGAGGGATCAACAAAGAATAATAAGAAAGGAAAAAAGAACTCACTTTCACATGTTTCTAAGAGGACTTCTCAAAGTTTCTTAAAAAAGTTGGAAATCAATAGAAGCAAAAAAGATAGAAAGTGAATCTTGAAAGAAAGATATAGAAAAGTCAACTGAAGGCTAGTGTATATTACTATTGAGGACATGGAATGGGTTTGAGGTAGTGCACCAATTTTTTTTTCTAGGATGAGAAATTTTGAATTTTTCTTTTTTTATTTATCTATTTTTTTTAGGAAGGAGTGTGTTCATGTCAGGTTCACCAAAATTTAGAGAAGGGGGATTCATTTCTCACTAGTCTCTTTATTATCAAGAGAGTCCCATGGAAAAAAATACCCTAAACTACCTCAGACCACCTCAACTAGAGTTCTAGAATCAAAATGAATAGGTCATAAATGTTTTCTGGAAAAATTAGTGAACTCCCGACCAAAGGATGGCAACATGGAACATGGATGACACAACACACTGGAATCTTGGAGGCACACTAGAATCTCATACATACTATAGACATCCAAATTTGGACACTTACATCTATCCAAATTTATTCCTTTTCATCTAAACATCCTCTTATTTGCATTAATTAGGTAATGTAGACACCGAAAATTGGTCTAGGCCTATGAGTACCACTTTCGACATAATTTTCTAATGTCCACGGTCATGATTAAATAATTTTAATTATTTAATTACCTTTCTAAACGAATCTTTCCTCTATTAATTAAATAACCCTTTTAATTATTTAATTAATTCATTATGACCCTTATTCAACTTTGATTAATTAAATAAATCATATTTATTTAATTATGTCACTAACTAATTAATTCTCTTTTTTAATTAAAGAATTTATTATTTAATTAACCCCTTTATCATATTTCAACTATAATTAAATATTCCTTATTTAATTATTCAATTAATCTTTTCAATTGTTAATTAAATAAATTATTATTTATTTATTTAATTAAAATCTTTCAATTTCGAATGTTGAATCAAATTAACATTTAATTTATAATTAATTGTTTTTGCCACATTCTTCTATCGTCTAGTTATCTAATTAGTCACTCACCATCTAACTCAAGATCTATTTTAATCTGCCAGTTATCTCTGAATTTGATATCTGATCGTCTCTGTGAAAGGACTCTCTGTCACAACCAGTCAGTTAACTATTTCTAACTCATATGCATGAATGTATTTATTAATTAAATATCTTTATTTAATTAATTAATTCATGTGTGCATTCAAACAGATTATTCTTCGAGTTCTAACTTTGTATTTTTCATCCAAAGTCTATTTCTTTTGTTTTCGAAGACTCTCAACTGAAGATTAAATTATTTATATAATCTTGATCTCTTGTTCTTTCTATTTTTAAACAGTCTTGACACCAGATTAAGTTATTGTTCTAATTTAATCTTTATCATACAAAATTTCCTAACTCACGTTCTAACTAACAAAAAACTCACATCGCATGACATTCATCAATCTCGATCGTTGATCTCTCTTTTGAATCTGAGCCGATCGTTCAAAAACCCAAAATCTATAAATTGACCTATCATTATCCTTATTCCTCCTCCCGAAATCAATACTTTTGAGAAGAACTATTATCTTTGATATTTTGCTTAGACAATACAACCAGGTTATGCTTGCATCAATACTAAAAATATGAGGGCAATAATACTGATACATCAAAATGGAGAAGGACAATCAATATAATTTGAAGAAGTGGACGCATATTCGGTGAGATTGTTTCATTGTTATCATTTTTATTGTTTTGTTCATTTACTCATTCTTAGTTATTTGATTTAGATTAATAATTGTTAGATTAGATTTAACTATCTCATCTATGCAACAATTCCATTTATTTATGTTACATTTGGTGAACCTGACATGAAGCATGCTTTAAACTTCACGAAATTTTCCACCTTCCATTTTTTTGTTTTGCAGGTTATTGTACGGAAAACCACATCTGATTGAAGAAATGATGCATCTGATCTCATGAACTGCATCTAATACATCCCATGATGCATCTGACAACATAAGCCACATCTATCACATTCTACACCGCATCTGACTATCAACACTACACTGCATCCGACTGTCAACGCCACACCACATTCAATTGTCAACGCCGAACCGCATCTGTGAGTTCAAACGCCGCATCTAACTGGTAATAATTTTTTTCATTTTTCATTAACTTTCATACTTTCACATTTTGATTTTTAATTTTTGTCTTGTTTCATTCTCACTAATGTTTGTTTGTAGCTGTGTTTAGGAGGATAACTTTGTTTTTGTAGGACAAAGCGTAGAAGACCAAAAACATCTTTTCTGCAAGACAAAAGTCGAAGACACAAAATTACTAATCAGTTGCATGCAAAACCTATGAGAAGACATTGATTTTTTTATTTTATTTTAAAATATTTTGTGCTTGGTAGATAAAAAATTGTCATTTGGATTAAAAAGAATTAGTGTTTGCTTTGTTTGGTGTGAAAGCATGTTTTGTAACCCTTAACGATTTGGTATATTGAAGTATCCTCTCCCCTTGCGCATTTGTGTGATCCTAGGTGTAAGAGAAATGGTTGCTGACTATAGAACTTGAGCCTATCTTGGTGGGAAAAAGTACTCACCCCAAGACGACTCAGACCGGTAACACGCTAAAGCCAAGTGACTTCCAACTGGTATATAAAAGTGGATTTTTGGGGGAAACCCCAGAAATCACGCTCACTGTTCTAATGAGAAGGGAAGAAATTTTCTCATGTCATACTAGATGGTGCCCCATGAACAAAATCCCCGTACTAAAAACCATGTTGTAGTTTTTGCCAAGATCCTATCTATTTGCTAGTGTAGCAGGTTCGGACCTGTGAAGCCATCTTACATACTTATGGTTCATGTGTTGAGATGAAATGTATGCCATGGGAGCTTCATGGGTACAGTAGCTTGGCTTCCCCGTATAAGTGAGTGTCGTGGAGGGGAGCTAGTGGGGTCAAGCTACTAGTCATCTGCCTTGAATATGCGTAACTGGATTTATCCAAGTAAGAACCTAGTAAATATTGTCCAACACAGCCTAGGGTGTAATTGTTCTCTGGTTTTAATAAATCCAACACATCAAACTGAAAACATATTGTATTATGTGATTGTTTTTTGTTGTATTCGTCAAACACTTGATCAACAAACTGAGCCAGTCATACAATCATCATCAGAAAACCGCAACTAACAAATTGAGTCGCAACTATTACAGTATGAACCACATCCATTTTAGAGAGTCACAACTATCTTTTAAACACCACATGTGTCTATCAACAAAGTCTAGTTTCACATAGTTTAGATACTGTGCCACAACTATCAATTTATGAGCCGCATGTGTATTTGTGAGCCGCATCTATCAAACAAAAAACCGCAAGTGTCTATCAACAGGTTCATTTTCACAAAAGTCCATATTCTGAGTCGCATCTGCCTTAAAGTAAACCGCATTTTTCAAAAATAAAAATTTCCTATCAACATTCGAAACCTATTTTAGTCAAGTCATTACATCTACAATCTGAAATGCATCTGTCAAAAATAGAACCGCATCTGATAGGTGAACTGCATTTGACTATGAACAGAAAACTACAAACTGAGTCCGGAAGCATAACTATCATTTTCGCTTCTATTTTTTATGATCAACCTTGGATAGAAACTAGAATTTTTTTCTCAAAAACCTTGCATTAATAGGTGTCATATATGTCTTAGCGCTAGTCATCCTAAGTTGCATACATTTAGACACTTCCTAGGAAATTGCATATAGTAGAATAGAACAACTTTTTGCGTCATTGGATACGTTCATAATTCTATTTTTCATCATCATTGAACCTATTCACTTTGGTCCTATTAGTGAATCCTTCTAGCTCAACAGTCTATTTTGGGAAAATTCACCTTGTCAACTATCTTTGTCCTACAATTAGGTTCCTTGGTAATGTGAAATCATTGCTTGGATTTATTCCATAGGTGGTAGGTTATACCCATCTTAGAATCATTTCCCTTCATATTCTACTCTAGATTTTTCATATTTTCCATCCTAGCATATGTCATCTCAGTATACATCATTTTAGAAATCTTTAGCAACATCCTTTATATTCAGAAAATCCAAAAAAAAAAACATAGAAATAGGACATATCTGTTTTTAGACATAGTTTGCATTACCTCATTTTGAGCAACTTTTCATGGTTGAAAAAAGGTCTAAGAAGAAACATAGAGCAATGTCAGATCCTAATGAATTTTTCAATCCTTTCGAAAATCAACCATTAGGGAGAGAAAGACCACACAAAACTTTGCTTGAAAAACATGTCACTAGAGACACACATGGACAAATTTATGTGGAAGACATAGACACCACCGTGTAAGATCCTGAGTTTGCATCCTTTATGGATGAGTGTTTGGAAAATGATCCCCAATGATATCTAGCAAAGTTTCTAGTAGAAGGTGCCACACTACCACTAGGATTTGATGTTCACACTTTGAAAACTGCATCTACTCAACCAACACAAACCGTGACATCAATTGTTTCTATTACCCAAATTACTACAGCAATACCAACTGGCATACCAAATCAAACATCATCAATTGTAAACACAACCCCTTTCAACATAGCACAAGGTTTACAATTCACTGTGAGGGCATCCTCATCAAACCCCTTTGGCACAAACACTGTTGGTAAGAGAACCAAAGTTGGCACAGACACAACTATAGGGGTTACACAGAACATTCCAACAGGAAGTATTCCTACATCAACCCAGAACATTCTAAAAGGAAATATTCCTATACCAAACTATAACATTTTGACAGGATATATCCCCACACAGTCGGTGTAAAAATTCAAACGGGATATATTCCCTCGCCAAATCACAACCCATCACAAAATATAGCATTTCAGAACACCTACATTGATCCAAACAACACAAACAACATGTCCTTGACACCAGTAGATATTCTCCAAAACCAAATGCAAATGCTTCAACAACAGATGGACAACATGTCTATGTTAGGCAAACAAACTATCTCAGTGCAAGATCTATGTCCATGTCCTTTCGACAAAGCGCTCTACATGACACCCTTCGCACACGGATACATTATACCGAATTTTCCTAAGTATAATGGGAGGAGGAATCCTTTAGAACACATTAGATAATTCTCTACGACATGTATAGACATATCATATGACCCCACATACTTGATGAGACTATTTCCGTGAACCCTTGTCGAGATAGCAATCGAATGGTTCTCTAAATTACCATATGGTATACGATCCTGGGGAGAATTAGCTGAGAATTTTGTTGAACACTTTGCCTTTAACATAGAAAATGAAGTAACAATAGCTACCTTGTGTCACACAACACAAGAAGAAGGTGAAACTTTCACCACTTTCTTCTAGAGATGGAGAAGTTTAGCTAGCAAATGTCCAGTTGAAATACCAGAAAAACAAAAGGTCACAATATTCCTTGAAAACATCAATCCAAAACTGAGAGGTGACTTAAGGGTACATTGTTGTACTTCATTCCTAGACTTGGTACAAAAGGGAATCATCCTTGAAAAAGGCCTAATTGACAAAGGAGAAATTAAAGTACGAAGCAGAAACCCAATTGTTCAACATCAAAACGTCCCCAACGATAGAAACAAGTTCTGGTGTAGAAATAAAAATTTTACAATGACAGTATTGTTGAGGCTAAGACCATACATATGGGACCAGTCATCACACTTAGAGGTTACAACCTCAATTAGGACATGACGAACAATCCAGATCGAATTGCTATTTTTCTCCAAAATTCACAACGCCCATAAAGGCAATTTCCTAAACGTGAATATACCCCTTTGGGGCAACCAATCGAGACAATATTCAAAGAGCTAATTAAACATGATCTCATAAAACCATTGGAACCATGAGATTATGATCTTGGATAGTTTAAACCTTCATGGTGGGACGATAATTCCTATTGTGAATATCATCGAACAAAAGGACACAACCTACAACAATGTCGATAACTGAAGAATATTATACAGGACTTTGTTGAAGACGAAACCACAGAGGTCAATGGGAAAAAACACACCAAGAACAGTGATCATAAGGTTTTCACAGACCCATTACATGAGCACACAAAAGGAAAGGCCTCCAGTTCGGGAACCAAGAATGCTCCATCAACCAATTATGCCAATTCCAAGTATGACTATGGAAAAGGTATCATCATAAACCACCTCTGAGTTGCAAATGAAAACATCCATACCATCACCATTAAGAAGTGCCCTGAATGTGTTGTAAATACATGCAGAACCAAGATATCTCTTCCAGGTCCTTCTTCTGAGCCACCTACATAGTCCTCCAAGCCTAAGCACAATCTACTTGAACAACTGAGCAAGACCCTCACACAGATATCCATCTTGGAACTTTTGACTTTGTCACCTGATCATCAAGCTATTCTAGATAAAGCCTTACAAAAAATGACTATCCCTACCAACTTAGATGTCAATCATTTCAAAGAAATGGTAGGATATTTAATCAACTCCCATCATGCCACATTTTCCCAACAGGATTACGCAATAGAAAAGACTGATCATAATGACCCATTACATCTTGAAGTCCTAGTCCATCAAACCAAATTCAAATGAGTCTTGGTAGATGGAGGAGCAAGTTTGAACCTATGTACCCTAAAATTGGTTAAGGAATTAGGATTCTAAGAAGCATGTGTGGACACCTCTAAAATTATAGTCATCAAGGCTTACGGTGATGAGGAAAGATCATCCAAAGGATTTGTAACACTCCCTATCAAAATTGGCCTGACAGTTATGAACATCAGCTTCCAAGTCTTGGATCTCACCCTTCCATACAACTTGTTGTTAGGTAGACCTTGGATACATGCAATGAAAGCCGTACCTTCCACATATCACCAATGTCTCAGATTTTCGTATAATGGCACCGAGATCATAATTGATGGTGATCTAGATCCGTTTCAATATTGTACAATCCTAAGGGACATTCCACAATGACAAGTTCCCGTTAATCAAGAAGCTTCATCATCCACTTCATCCCTATACATTGACCCATCACATCTCATCAAGTCCATTTCATTAAAACCACAATCACCCACTCCTAAGGTTGAGATCCAAGACAAAGGCTGTGGAGAATATCATATGAAGGCATCCTACTGTGTTAGTTAGCTAGTCCCACCCAAGGCATATGGTCTACCTATGGCAGATAGAAGACAATCTGTAGTCACATTTCATGTTCCCCCTACAATGAAATTAACCAAATGGGGAGAGTTAAGTGAAGAAATTGTGGATCAAGGTGATATTACCTCTTGGTTGTACTAGGATGACAATGAATACCCCTCACCGTCTATTTAGATCACTAAGGACCAATATGGAAAAGGCTTTAAGATAATGCAAAGTAAAGGCTATGATGGACATAGTGGGTTAGGTCTACATCAAACTAGAAGGACATAACCAATCATTGTCTCACCACAACTGAAAGGCCTAGGGCTAGGGTTGCAACCGCTTAGAATTGGCTTTCCTAGTACTTCATCACCATTTCAAGAGGAAGTAAGTGCTTATGAAGACATCGAGACATCTCACAAACCACTTGCCCCAGTTTATGATGAATCCATTGACTTAAGCAATTATGAATGGGATAATCTTTCCTTTACCAGCACTATGAACCTAGATAATATGTTTGGAGAATTGGACAAAATGATAAACCCCGTACCAAATCCATCTAGTCCTTGAAATAAAAATTCCTAATCCAAAGAATAATGGATTAAGCACTATAATTAGGAAACCCTTGATCATGCATCTTGGGAACCTAACGAACCATCTTCTAATAACCTAGCCATTACAATAGTCCCACATCAGAGTTTACCTACCCATAAGAGAAAGAACAAGGAGTTAGTCCAAAACTTTTGTGACCATGCAAACCAATCAGTATTCACCTTGTCAACTTCCACATTTGATAACTCCAATGATGACATGCCTCTCATATATCCCCAACTTATCGACTGGGATCAACAAGGTACACCCATCTTAGATGTATTCGAGAACGATGAAGCAATAGCTGAGTTCATGGGACTTTGAGAAGGCATACCTAGAGGGGATCATAAGGCTGGTTTTACCATAGACTTGGATGAAAAAGCATATTTTGGGGATTCTCTTTACACCTCTATTCACAAAAGTGAGAATAAAAATAAAAATGATGAAAATGAGAAAAATGACGAGTCCCTAGGTGAAAAATGAAAGGCGCCTTTGGATGAAGAAATAGTAAAAATAAAGGACATATCCGAGGGTGAAAACCTCTTTGGGGCACCCAAGGATAGAGGTTTAAACATTCTCCCAGTTGCACAAGAACAATCACCAATTTTACTAGAAGATTCTGTTGCCATCAACATAAATATAGAAGAAAACCCTTGGATAGTATATTTTGCAGCATCATTGACAGAGACAGAACAACCCAAGTTTCGAGACTTCTTCACAAAGAGACATATAAACTTTGCATGGTCATATGCAGACATGCCTGGGCTAGATCTAGACCTAATATTGCACCACCTACCATTGTAGCCAGGTATTAAGCCAGTCAAACAAATGTTAAGGAAGATGCATACACAAATTGCTCTACTAGTCAAAATAGAACTTAAGAAAATTTTGGATGTTAGATTCATAAGATCCATAGACTATGTAGACTGGATTTCAAATCTTGTGCTAGTGATGAAACCAACTGGGGGCATTCGCATTTTCACAGACTTTAGAGACATCAACAAGGAATGTCCTAGCGATGACTTCCCTTTACTGAACATTGACATGATAGTAGACCTTACAGTAGGATACGAGATGCTATCCCTCATGGATGGTTTCTCTGGCTATAACCAAATCAAAAATGCAGTTGAAGACCAGCATAAAACAACTTTCACATATCCATAAGGAACATACTGTTGGAATGTTATGCCTTTTGGGCTTAAGAATGCCCGAGCTATATATCAATGGGAAATGACTACTATTTTCCATGAATTTGTACACACTTTCATGGAAGATTATGTCAATGACATTATAGCTAAATTAGTAACAAGGGAAAATCATTTGAAGGTTCTAGACAAGATATTCCAGAGGCTAGAGAATTACCATGTCAAACTAAATCCAAAGAAATGTGTCTTTGGAGTGAAATCAGGGAAACTTCTAGGTTACATCATTTCTAGAAGAGGAATCAAAGTAGATCCAGAGAAGGTAAAAGATATTGTAGAAATGGCTCCCCCAGTCAGCATTGGGCAACTATGAACACTACAGGGAAGATTACAATCTATCTGATGCTTCATTGTACAACTAGCAAACAAAATACACCCATTTCTACATTTACTCAAGAAATGAGTACCATTTGTATGGACATCTAAATGTCAGGAAGCTTTCCAATAGATCAAGGATTATATACTCACTCCACCAGTATTGTTGCCACCTACAGATGGAAAACCTTTGATACTATACATTTCAGCAACTTAGTCAGCATTAGGAGCCCTTCTTGCACAAAATGATGATCAAGGTCATGAAAGGGTAGTGTATTACATCAGTCGTACCTTGGTGGGATATGAATTAAATTACAGCAACATAGAACATGCCTATCTTGTGGTAGTCTTTGCTACTCAAAAACTTCAGCACTATATGCTCAACTGCCAAACCATGTTGGTCACAAAGATTGATCCCCTCAAATATCTCCTAAGTAAAGCAACATTAACAAGTCGATTGGCTAAATGGGTGATGATACTTAGTGAATATGACATCTAATATGTGAAGAGGAAAGCTATAAAAGGAAAAGTAATTGCAGATCAGTTAGCAGATGCACCCATGAAGGCAGACCATCCTTTAGTGGAATATTTTCCAGATGAATTTATCTTCAACATTGACACTAGAACCAAATGGAAATTATACTTTGACAGGTCACATACTAATCATGGTTCGGGAGCAGGTATACTATTTGTTACACCTCAGGGCGATACTATTCCAAAATCATTTAGAATTGCTTTTTCTTGCACCAACAACATAGCAGAGTATGAAGCCTTAGTGACAGGACTAAGAATGGCAGCCCAATGGAAAATTAAGAGTCTACATGTTTATGGGGATTCTCAGCTAGTAGTCCGACAAGTAAATGATGATTATGAGACTAAGGATGAGAAACTTTCCCCCTACAAGTGCATGGCCAATAGTTTCAAGTAGTATTTTGATGAAATCACTTTTCAACAAATACCACGTATTCAAAATAGGGCAGAAGATGCTATGGCAACTGTGGGTTCCTTATTGAATATTCCTAGCAACGTGCCTAAGTTCAAGTTTCTGGTTGAACAGTTGTTGGTCCCTACCTATGATGTCCCTGATTCTGCGATGGTGTGTACAATTTTTGGTCCTACTTCCCCTTGGTATAGAGATGTATACGACTATCTAAATTCCCAAGCCTTACTTGTAGACCTGTCAAACAAACAACGTAGAGCTTTTGTCCGTAAGTCAGCTAAATACACCATCATCGGAGATACCCTATATAGACGTACCTTAGATAACACCCTAATGAGATTTCTTGATGCTAAAGAAGCACAAACAACCTTGTGAGCGGTGCACGAGGGTATATGTGGTTCCCATGCTAGTGTTCCTACCTTAGCCTACAAGATTATGAGATTAGGTTCTTATTGGCCTACAATGGAAAAAGACTCATACATCTTTGTTAAGAAATGTAGACAGTGTCAGATACATGGAGATTTGATAAGAGCACCAAAATAGGAGATTTTTCTGATTACTTCACCATGGCCCTTTGCCCAATGGGGACTTGAACTCATAGGTAAGATACACCCTCCATCATCCAATGGCCATAAATTCATCATAACCGCCACTGAATACTTCACCAAATGGATTGAAGCTATTCCCATGACCTATGTCACTGGCACACAAATATCTAGGTTTATCCTAAACTATATCATTTTTCGGTATGGTGTACCCCAATCCATTATCACAGACAATGGCCGTTCATTCAGAAACCAAGAAGTTTTCCACCTATGTGAAAAATTCCACATCCAACATCATTTTTCCACTCCATATTACCCACAAGGTAATGGCCAAGCCAAAGCATCTAATACAACCATTATCAGAATCCTTAAAAAGATTGTCAATGACACTGGTCGTGACTAGCACCTATAGATTAATCCTACCTTATGGGTTTACCGCACTAGCATTTGTACTCCCACCGGTGCCACTCCATATTCCCTAGTATTCAGCTTTGAAGCTATCTTACCCATTGAGGTTGAAATTCCTTCCCTGAGGGTATCCTTGAAGGGTCATATTGACGATGAAGAATACCATGTATCTAGATTACAAGAGCTAGAATTAATGGATAAATGAAGACAGAAGGCACTAGATCATTTGCAAGCATATCAAAATCCACTTCGTCATACCTATAATAGGAAAGTTCTAAATAGACACTTTGACATTGGTGACCTAGTTTTAATGGAGAATCCCAAGAATCAAGTTGAACGAGAAAAGCTAGGTAATTTTGAACCTAACTGGTTAGGGTCCTATGTAGTCATAGAAGTTTTTGGATCAGGAGTGTATCAACTCTCTACCCCTGAAGGAGAACCACTTTTGTAACCAATCAACAACCTTCATCTGAAGAGGTTCTATGCATAGCTTCTAATAGTCTTTGTCTTAATCAAGAAAAATACAAAAAAATGAAAGAAAAAAAAACAAAAAAATGGTTACCTTGATGAAAACCTAGTAAATAGGGGTCTTTGTAACACCAAAAAAATTGAAAAATCAATAAAATAGTAAAGAGAAATAATCCGTCCAATAGTGAAAACCATTTCGGTGGCACTATGGATAAGTACCATGGTGAAAACCTGGCAAACAGGCACCATGTGTAGTCAACTTCGCTCCTTCATCTACCATCATTCCAATCGAACTTTTCACTTTCCCTCATAATAAATGGTTGTTTTATCCATTGCTTGGAATGATTGACATCAAGTCCATTCTGTCACATTCCCCACTCCATCCTATCTATCTTATTCCTGATTGGGGGAAAATCCTTGTTTTGTGTCATGTGGACCTTGTAAATAGCATTACACAATTAGAAAATGTCCTAAAAAAAAATCCAAAAAAATTAAAAAACTCCAAAAAGACAAAAAAAACAAAACATGTCAGAAAATCCCAAAAACAAAGTCAAGTCAGTCATGTTAGGTCAGTCATAGACATAGTCGAACTACGTTGCCTCTACGACTGGACATAGGCAAGGCCATCTGTCGATGTGCCCCTGAGGCATTAGGTCTGTCTATCTCACACACATTAAAATCATGACTCTTTGTACATTCAAAGTCATTGGTCCTATCGAACTACAAGGTCTCTACGTGTACAACGTAGGAAAGGCTAATCAATCGATGAGCCCCCGAGACCACACTAGGTTAGTCCAATAGGGTTTATTACATTCACTATCATACATGTTTCATATCATCAACTTAGGTGTATATTAATGTTAGTTATTTCAGTTAAAGATTGGTCGAACTACGAGGTCTCTGCGTGTGCAACGTAGGCAAGGCTAATCAATCGATGAGCCCCCAAGGCCGCATTAGGTTAGTTCTTTAGGGTGCATCATCTCAAGTCATACACTATCAACACACACACACTTATATCAGTCAAGAAATCAAAACAAGTCATGTATCAACAAGGCAAACATCTCAAAATTGTCATCAAGTCAAAATCAAACACATTGTCAGAATGATCAACTTATGTCATAAGCAAGATATGTCTTTCTTGTAAATGGACATTTTCAAATTGTCATAGCCTCATGTAGCTTGTTGCATCAATGTCATCAAGCTCCAATGTCTTATACGACACGTGTCTTTCTGAAACCAGGCTTTGTCATGCCTTACACAAATAGTCACCAAGTCGAAACCAGACTCAAGGTCTTATGCGGTATGTGTCATCCCTCACATTAAGCTATGTCAAACATCAAACAATCCCACAAGATCAAGTTTTGGTGAATACTTTTATTTGGATTTATGACTTTATATCTTATTTTGTCTTATCTTTCTATCGATTTGTGCATAAGCTGGTTACTAGCTTTCTCAAGGATGTCCCTTGAAGGATTTAGAGAGGCAAGGATGTCTCAAGACTCTTTTTATTTGACTGCTATCTATCAACTGTCTTTTTAACTTTGGATTTTGAGTCATGTTACTAGTTTCCTCAAGGATGTTCTATCAAGGATTTAGAGGAGTAATGATGTCTCATGACCCATCTTTTATTTGTCTATTGTCTGTGGTTTGTCTAGACAAAAACGACTGGGGCAATCTTTTCCTTAGTTTGAGTTATGACACTCCTTATCTACGACTGTCTATTTTTCACAGATGGATGATTTTGTACACTATGGTATATCTCATATCATGGTGTGTAATATCCATTTGTGTTAGTCCCACCCAATGATGATAAAAATGCAAGCTTAGCATATATGGTAAAATATTGAAGATCATTTGTTTTTCAATCAACCTACTTCTTTATTCTTACTAACATTCTGAAGTCAATCCATGCTAACATTTCTCTCATTCGACATAATGATAGAGTCCTATGACACAACAAAAACATTAGATCACTTGCATATGCATACATTCTAAAAGCATTAGGTAAACAGTGTCGTTATTTATACATACTACATCATTAGTTACATTGCATTTCAAACATGTAGGAACATTAATAAAAACAATGCATGTACATAAAACTATCACATGTAAATAGAATCATATAGTACATTACATCCATCATCAATAGAGTCATCATAACATCATAAACTACATAAATTCATCATCATGTAGAAGCATTCATTCATAACACATATATACATCATCTAGGAAACATAATCATATAGAAACAATGCATCATCATAAAATAGAACTGTATATCATATAGAAGCCACCAAAAATCATACGTATATCGCTCAAAATAATGTGTCACAGTACAATATCAGAATGTATCCATAAATAAAAATGAGCTCATAGGCTCTCTGATCAAAATACAATGTCTACATATATAACAGTGTCAACATGTCCCACTGCCACTACTGCCATGTGTTGAAGGTGGAGGAAATTACCTTGGAGGTGCCCTTTGTGAGGTGGAAGGCCTGTCATATGGACCTTCTCTCGGTGGACCTACCACACCCTCTGTACTCCGAGTCCTAATCTAACTCTTGCTCTATGATTTGTGGTTGTGAACCTCTGAAAAGCTAGGAGCTCGTCTTTCTGCTAGCACCATTGACTCATACAAATCCCTATAATATGTAGCCCTCTCTACTAATTTGACTAGCTCACAGACCATACCATCAGATGAAGTGCCACTGTAAAGGCGTCTAACCTCTGTATACTACTGCTCTATCTCCTGTCTCTGAGCTATGGCCTGATCTCTCTCCATGAGTGCACTGTATCTCTCCATACGATAACTATCTCTCTCTATCTGCAAGGCATCTCACTCTGTTGTAATCAGTCTCAATATCTCCTCCAAAGCCTCCCTGTCACTGTCTCTAGGGGCATCATCATCCCCTCCCCTCTACAATCTGATCCCTGAGCTCTCTCTCCTTCTCCTCCATGGGTACCTCCTCTACATCATCCTCCCCATAGCCTGCTAGAATACCAAGAGGATCAATATCCATGTTAGCCTCCTCATCCACTGCAAGGTCCTCTCCACCAATATCTACCTCAGCATGCTCCTCTACAACTACCTCCTTGGCAACATGCTCACCTCCAACTTGTTCCTCTGCTCCACCCCCGAGGTCTAACATTGGTACATCCTCTACCTCCACCTCTCAAATAGGTGATAGTCCACCTACCCAACCACCTCTATGTCCCCTCCATCCTCATCTACCACCACCACCTCTTCCATCATCACCACCACCCCTACCACCACCTCTGCCACCACCTCTACCCTTGCACCGCCCTCTCGGACCTGTACCTCATCTCTCTACTAGTGCTAGTTGGTCCAGATCTGTATAAGGAATAGGACGATGCTCTGGCCACCATGTATCATAAGCAGTTGTAGTCCCTAGATCTGCTGCTCTACCTCTCTATCCCCACTGTAAAGGTTGTAATGCCTAAATCTCTACCTCCGTGGTGGCTGCTGGTATCATAGGCCCCCAATGTGGAAGCTCTCTAGAAGATCGAGAAAACTTTGCTCTCCCTCTAGGCTCATCCTGAACCTCCCCAAATTGTCTCGATACCTGATTTGGTAGGTGTCTCTCAATAATATGAACACTTGAAACAATCCTACCAATCAAATATTGTGTCTTCCTAGAAAATGGTAAATGCGTATCCTCATCTGACCATATCTCACAATCCATGTATGGCCTCCATGTGAACTGATCCAATGTATCTAATGCATGTCTCCAAAAACCTGTCCCCTACATGACTCTATGTAATGTTTCCCACATATCGAAAAACATATGGAGATCTAGCCTCTCGCTCTGTAGTAATAGGTGGATGAAATATAGCTATATGCTCCCATGCCCAAACCATGAGAAGATTGGTACCACAACTCATAGACTATGCATCACTGTACACTATATCATGCAAAAGGAAATATAGTATGCCTAACAAACAAGGACCCCAGGCATACATGACCTCTCTCTCCAACATCCCCACAAGCATCTCTCCCCACCCGACAGGAAAACCATGCCCCCGCCGGTAAAGAAGAACTATCCCCCCAATCAATGTACATAGGATACAATCAATCCTCTCATACATGTCAACCAAAACCTACCATCTAATCTCATAGTGCTCTATCCCTAAGCTCCTAATGTCATCATACACATAGAATCTAGTGAGCTCACTAAATTCATGTTGGGTATCGTACATAACTCGCTCTCCTCTAATAGGTAGCCTCAAAATCCTATATACATCCTGTAACATCACAGTCACCTCCCCAGTTGGCAAATTAAATGATGAGGTCTCAAAATGCCTTCGCTCACACAAAGTGGTAAGCATGCCTCTATTTGCCCGAATCATGGGCATAGTAAGCACATGATGTAGTCTGAGTCTCCATAATAATTGTGTCTCCGCACTGACCAACCAATCTCTCAACTCAAAATTATCAAGACGTGACTCCTAGGTATAGATGGGATCTAAAACAACCTGCAAAGTGCATTTCAACCATGATGTCAAATATCAAAATTTTCAAGTTTTTCTTAGAAATTTTTTTCAAAAATTTGACAGCCAAATGCGGCTCACTATAGAAAATGCAGTGCATTCCTACAAATGCATTGCAAAACAAATCATTTGTGTCGCACATTTCATATGCATTGCACAAATCACTCCATTTCCTAATATCTGCAAATGCATCACAAAAATCACATGCAGTTCAAAATTTATATGCCTACCTATATGCATATGCGTTTCATCATATCACTTGCATTACACTATCCTACATGCACCTATCCTGCACATAGATGCGATGCACTAATACAAATGTGGTGCATTTATTCTCATATGTGTTGAATGCCTGAATGACCTAAATTAGCCTAAACATCTTTTTGCAAATGCGTCGTTCCGCAAGCAGATGCATTGCGTATGATCGCATATGCATTGAACGTGAAAGATCGCATGTGCAAACTTTATTTTTAAATGCCTAAACCTACGTGCAAAATGAAATTTCAAAAGCTCCTTTTAGGGTACATATCAATGGTCCTACGTCGGCTAGTCATCTGAATGCCCGGATTTGATAACCATGATGCGAAGCATAGGGAACTAGAGCCATCTTCGTCCAATACTCAGAGAAAATTTCTCAATTCTTCAACTCTTCCGGGTGCAAATGAATTGGTTTTCAACCTAATTTCTATTTATACCTAGGGTTTGGGTGGCATTTCCTTTAACCTTGTCTATTGGCTGCGTAAACTTCCAACTTCTATTGACCTGTACATGTCCCTAACATTTCCAAATTCAATTCCATCAACTCCATAGCATTTCTGACTATCAAATTGACTTATTGAGAATATTTCCTGATTATTTGAAATTTTTCAAAAATTTGTCAATTTTCCCGAGGGGGCATACCCTAACCTGTTTCATGCTAGGGCATGATCGGGGCATATTTTCTTTGACACAACACCGAA
This sequence comes from Sequoiadendron giganteum, assembly GCA_007115665.2. Lineage (NCBI taxonomy): Eukaryota > Viridiplantae > Streptophyta > Pinopsida > Cupressales > Cupressaceae > Sequoiadendron > Sequoiadendron giganteum. The sequence goes on from CM021107.1 coordinate 209,305,399, forward strand.
ATGACATTGTATCAAAGAGGGGCAAACTGTAGACACCGAAAATTGGTCTAGGCCTGCGAGTACCACTTTCGACATAATTTTCTAATGTCCATGGTCATGATTAAATAATGTTAATTATTAATTACCCTTGTAAACACATCTTTCCTCTATTAATTAAATATCCCTTTTAATTATTTAATTAATTCATTATGACCCTTATTCAACTTTGATTAATTAAATAAATCATATTTATTTAGTTATGTCACTAGCTAATTAATTCTCTTTCTTAATTAAATAATTTATTATTTAATTAACCCCTTTATCATATGTCAACTATAATTAAATATTTTCTGTCACATTCTTCTATCATCTAGTTATCTAATTAGTCACTCACCATCTAACTCAAGATCTATTTTAATCCACCAGTTATCTCTGGATTCGATATCTAATCGTCTCTACGAAAGGACTGTCTATCACAACCAATCAGTTAACTAGTTCTAACTCATATGCATGAATGTATTTATTAATTAAATATCTTTATTTAATTTATTAATTCATGTGTGCATTCGAACATATTATTCTTTGAGTTCTAACTTTTTCTTTTTCATCCAAAGTCTATTTCCTCTATTTTTGAAGACTCTCAACTGAAGATTAAATTATTTATATAATCTTGATCTCTTGTTCTTTCTATTTTCTTACAGTCTTGACACCAGATTAAGTTATTGTTCTAATTTAATCTTTATCCTGCAAAATTTCCTAACTCATTTTCTAACTAACACAAAACTCACATCACATGACATTCATCAATCTCGATCATTGATCTCTCTTTCGAATCTGAGCCGATCGTTCAAAAACCCAAAATCTATAAATTGACTTGTCATTATCATTATTCCTCCTCCCGAAATCAATACTTTTGAGAAGAACTATTATCTTCAATTTTTTTCTTAGACAATACAACCAGGTTATGCTTGCATCAATACTGAAAATCTAAGGGCAAGAATACTGATACAACAAAATGGAAAAGGACAATCAAGATAATTTGAAGAAGTGGATGCATATTCGGTGAGATTGTTTCATTGTTATCATTTTTATTGTTTTGTTCATTTACTCATTCTTAGCTATTTGATTTAGATTAATAATTGTTAGATTAGATTTAACTATCTCATTTGTGCAATAATTCCATTTATCTATGTTACAGGTAATATTGCTATTATCTAATTAATACCCTTAATCCCTCCTTAATCCCTAAGGTATTTAGTTAATGATTAAATACCTTACCCCCTTTACTCTCCTTTTCATCAAGTGAATTTAATTCCTCACATGTCACATCCTTTTCCTTAATCCTAATCCATCTCCTAATCCCATCATTAGGGATGTGCACATGGCTAATCCCTAATTAGGATGTGTTACATCCTCTAACTTTTGCAAGTTGGCTCTTAATATTAGTTAGTCATTAACTTTCTTCTAATTAGTGATTAGTTAGTCTAATCAATCCCCCTTTAGTCAACTCTCTCATTCCCAAAGGAATTTTTAATTCCTTTTTGTCTTCCCCATGTGAATTTAAAATTCACTTTCTATTCCTCCAAAGAATCTCCCTCTTCCCCATGAATTTAAAATACATTTTTGATTCCTCTAGGGAATCTCCTCTTCCCCATGTGATCATTGAAAGGTCACATCAATTCACATGAAGGCCAAGAACCTTCCATTATAAGGGCCTTGTTTTATCCACAAGACACTTTTCAGCCTCCTCCATAAGAAGCTTGTCTTATCCACAAGGTGCTTGTCAAATGAATTTAAAATTCATATTTATTCTCCCAACCACCTTATCCCCGCCAATAATGTGAATTAAATATTCACATTTATTTCTCCAACCAATCCTCTCTTCTCCATGAGGATTTTTTGAGAAATACTAAAATTCCTCATATGTCACTTTCACCTTCATTTGGGAACAAAAGGTTCCTTTTTGAGGAAATCCTCTCATCCCCCAAGGTACTTGCAAAGTAATTTTCCTTCCTCCACATCATTTTTCCTTCTTCCACCTCACTTGTACCCTTTTCCATCTCATCATACCCTTTGGCACCTAATCCTCCACATGTCAAGATGTGAGGGCTTGTGAGTCCTCAACTCACCACAACCCTCCATCTTGGCCATGGTGGCTCAATCTCGACCATTGAATTCTCTAGAGAATTCAATTTCCTCTATAAATATCTCCCCTTTTCTTTCATTAAAGGATCTTGACCTTAAGCATTTTAGCACCCTTATGCTCTTGAATTCCCAAGCCATTTTAGAACTTGCATTAGCTCATCTTCCATTGCATTCATATTACTCATTTCATCACATATTCACTTTTTATCCATTCTCATCCTATTGCCACCCAAGGAGCACACACATCCAACTACATCAAGGGCCAACCAAAAGACAACGTAGGTAAAAAATATATTTCATTGTTTTGTGTTATTTCCTTTATTTGTGTTAAATGTATCCCAGTTGTTGAGGTGGTCTTGTATTTTCATATTCCATTCATAGTTATATTTGCATTCTTAGGTAGGAAAAATGCATGCACACATTTCTAGCATGCCCAGTGGGACCCACAAATGGGTCTTTTGATTTTATAGTTTGTTGTTGTTTGCATTTTGGCAGGTTCAGGTAACGTACAAAACTGACTATGCCCCGATAGAACCGACTACGCTCGAACGGAACCGGCCATGCTTGGGTACAGACACCCCTCGACGAAAACATTTCCATTTTTTTTGCTAATTGTGTTTTCTGTAGATTCAAGTGACACATAAAACTAACTACACCTCGGCAGAACCGGCCACACCTGGGCATAGACACCCCTTGACAGAAACTTCATCATTTTTTCCCACTGTCTAACCCGAGGGGTGACCACATCCTGCAAAGATGTCTGTCTGCAAAAAACTAGCACCACAAGCTCTTTGTTTTCATCAGAGAGCCGAAAACGCCCTTGCAGAATCGACTACGCCCTAGCAGAACTGACCACACCCTAGCAATGGTGGCCATGCCCGGGCACAAATGCCTCTCTGTAGTAGAAACAACAATTCCAGCTCTCTATTTTCACCAATAGAGGTGGCCAGGTCCGAACAAAAGGTTAAAAACAATATTTTTGGTGCATTTTCAGACTGTTTTTTATGGCTTTATTAATATTGACCCCCTAACTTGTCTTGTCGATGATTGGGAAGGGTTTTCTACTAACATTTGTGCAGGAAATTTATGATTGACAAAGAACAGTGGAAAAACTACTAATCTGTTTCTTGCAAGATGAAAGGACCTTTAGTTAGTTTTTTATTTTTGTTAATTTTACACTAATTAGGCACATAGATTAAGTAGGAAAGGTTAAAGGATTTGGTTTCTTTATTTGAAAAGTAAGCTACTAACATATCCAATCCCCTTGTGCCATTTGGCGATCTTGGGTGAAGAGAAATCATAGCTTACTTTGCTCTTTGTATTACCCAAGGGAGTGGAAATCATTCAAGATTTCCCCTTGCACTTCATGTGAGCTTGGGAAGTAGTTGAAAATGATTAACACTTTCTTTTTAGTGGGACTTGCTTAGGGATTTCATCACCCCAAGGGATGATCCTGACCATGTGTACCGGCGGGGTATAAAAAGGGGGGATAACAAAAGTTGTACCCCAATCCAGTTGCGCCATAATTGGTGGAGCATCAAAGCTAGGGTGATACCTAGATAGACATGAAGAGTTGGTCTGAGCCTTTCAGTATCTCGCTGGGGTTCTCGAATCAAGCTTGTGACGGACTGGTGTTCACGATTTGGGCCTCGCGTATTGTGCATATATTGAGGACTCCTTAGATCGTCTTGTTTATCCTAGTTAGAGAACCGTGTTGGCCATACCCTTCTTACTAATCTTAGGATTGTGTTGCTTGAACTATCTTTTTTGTGTAAAACTAGTATATATCTTACAAGTCAAGTCAGTTTTGCCACTTTGCTTGTTGTTTTTAAGTGTTTTCAATTATTTTCCATAGTTATTTTTCACCTAAGTCAAATCAACAGGGGCGACCATGCCCTTGTAGAGCCGACCACACCCCAGCAAAACCAACCATGCCCCAGTAGAACCAGCCATTCCCTGGCATAGCCGCCCCTCTGCACCAAAATAGCTATTTTTGACCCTTGTTTTCACCCAAGGGTGGCTACGCCCTAGCAGGGGTGGCCATGCCCAAAACAAGTCATTTTTTAGCATCTCCCCATCATTTTGTTAGTCCATTCCCCTATTTCAAACATCTATTCTGCCATTTCGTTAACCCATTCATCCATTTAGAGGATTTTCTCTTATTTCATCGACCTGTTTATCCACTTAGAAAAATCATTTGGCCATTTGGAGAGTTTGTTTTGCCATTCAGGGACCCGTTCCATCATTTAGCAAGTCTGTTTCACCATCTGTTAGGCTTTTTTGGGATTTTTTTTAATTTGGAAAAGTTCAAAAAACCTTGCAAAGCCGACCACACCCTAGTGGATCCAACCACACCCTGGTGGAGCCGGCCACGCCCTGATAGAGCCGGCCATGCCCTAGCAGAGCCGACCATGCCTCGGCAAAGCCAGCCATGCCCCAGAGCTGGCCACACCTTGGTAGATCTGGCCATGCCCTAAAGCCAGCCACACCCCAGAGTTGGCCACGCCCTAGAGCTGGCCACACCCCAACAGAGCCAGCCACGCCCTGGAGCTGGCCATGTCCTGAAGCCAACTGCACCCCAATGGAGCCGACCACACCCTAGCAGAAACTTTCGGAGGCCATAACTTTTGACTTGGGTGTCGGATTGGGCTGAAATTTAATGGGTGGTTGTGAGTCGGTTGGACCCCATTCTAACACATTTTTGGGGCCTCAAACTTTCATGTTGATCCTCAAAATTGCAATTTAGTGTTTTTTTTCAAGTTTTTGAAAAATTGTTTTCGTTAATAACTCAAAATGCATGTCTGAAATTTTGGATGTTAGTTGGCAATTCATCCTACCTTTGTATTGGGTATTTTTTGAGAAAAATATGGACTCTCAAAGGTATACTTATGAATTTTCCTAAAATGGCAAAATTTGACAATTTTTGAAAACTACCAAATCTAGCAACAATCTGATTGTCAACACCTTATGACCTCTACTTAATACCCCTAAAATTGGTTTTGAATCAATCCTATCATATCCTTTTATCTAATCCCAATCTGAGCCTTAATCCAATCCTAATCTAAGCTTTAATCCCATCATCCTAATCTGAGCTTTTATTCAATCCCAATCTGAGCTTAGCCTAAAACCCAACTTGAGCTTTAATCCATCATATTTCTCTATCCATCATCTATTATTTCCTGCTCATTTGTATCCATCATGAATCCTTATCCCCCTCTCACATGACCAATAATAGTATTCAAGGGGAATCCTAACTACATTGATGATGATAACAAAAGTCTTGTTGATCATGAAGAGTGTTATATAGATCCCCTTGACACTATCATTGCGAGCAAGCTCTCTCTAATCACCTCCCAAAATCCAACTAATCTAAACTATCCCACCATGCCTTCAACCACATCTAATAATAGTCTTTATGCTACCCTTGACAAGGGATATCCAACATCCTCACCATTGACATATTCATCATGTCCTCCCTCTCAACCTCTATCCTACCCAACATCCATATCCTCCTATCCTTGTCATCATCAACAATCCCAATACCTCTACCTTAATCCCACATCCCAATCTTCCCATCCTAATCCAACACTCACACATTCCTATCATAACCCACCATCCCAATATTCCTCTTATCCTAATCCACCATCTCAATCCTCTTATCCTAATCCATCATCCATATCCTTCTATGCCAACCCACCATGCATATCTTCCTATGGTAGTCCACCATTTAAATCTTCCTATCCTCATTCATTACCCATATCCTCCTATTCCAATCCACCATCCATGTCCCCCTATGATAATCCACCACCTCAATCTTCATATTCTAATCCAACATCAACACCTTCCTATCACAATCCCCCATCCCAATATCCTTACCTTAATCTACCACCCACATCTCTCCATCCTAATCCATCATCCAAATCTTCCTCCTATTATCCATCATCCAAATCTTCTCATCCTAATCCATCATCCACATCTTCCTACTATTATCCATCACCCCAATCTTCCCATCCTAATCCATCATCCACATCTCCCCAACCTAATCTAGCATCCACATCCTCTTATCTTAATTCATCATCTGCATCCTCTTACATCACTCCCCCTTTACCGCATTATATCTTAATCCTCCATCTACTCATAACCCACCTAGTCCTCCAACCACTCCTAGTCCTCCATCTAGTCCCATTCATTCCCCTAATCCTAATCCTAATCCACCCATCCACTCATCTAATGCTCCAATCCCTAACCCTAATCCTACATCTCCTCCTAGTCCTCCATCCAATCCCATCCACTCATCTAATCATAATCCTCCATCTACTCCTATTTCTACATCTAATCCTAATCCACCCATCCACTCATCTAATCCTCCAATCCCCAACCCTAATCCTCCATCTCCTCCTAGTCCTCCATCCAATCCCATCCACTCATCTAATCATAATCCTCCATCTCCTCCTAGTTCTACATCTAATCCTAATCCACCCATCCACTCATCTAATCCTCCAATCCCTAACCCTAATCCTTAATCTCCTCCTAGTCCTCCATCCATTCCCATCCCTTCATCTAACCCTAATCCACCAATCCCGAATCCTAGTCCTCTAACCATCCCTAATCCTCCATCCTTTCCCATCACCCCACCTAATCCTACATCCCTTCCAAATGTCATCCAAGAACTCATGACAAAAGAGACATCCTCAAATCCACATCTTGAGGTTGTGAAAAAATGCTCTCCCACTCTATCATGTGCAGTCACTATTGATGAGGCCCTCCTCCATCCTACACCTATCACTACCATTACCATTCCTAGCACCATCCAAATCATTGAGCCTGTCACACCCATTAAGTCCATCCAATCCACTCCCCCTAGTCCTAATATTACCAAACTTCAATCCCATGAACTTCATGAATCCTCTATCCTCATATCTCCCCCACCTAAGGAGTCCCTCAAACACTCCTTTGTCATTGCACCTCCCACACATGATGAGCCATGCCAAGGGCTTGATCCAAAGCATACAAGCATATCCCCTCCAAATATAGACCCCACCATCTTACCTACTCCATCCCAAGAACATAGCCTTCCATCCATTCCATCTCAAGATCACACTAGCTCATCCACTTCATCCCATGATCCCCTTTACACTCAAGATCCAATCACTCCATCTCATGAGCCCTTATCACATGCTTCCTTTGTTCCATATTTTGTCATACCACCTAATCCCTCTCTCGATCTCTTCCCACTCATTCCTCACAATCAGGATGTTGCTATCCCCTCATCTCCATCACATGATCCTCCATCACTACCTAGCCCTATCACCCCAACACCACTTTTATATCACCTTAGTAACATTACACTCATCCATGGTGGTCTCCTTGCAGAAGAAAAAAAAAGTATATGCACTACACATCCTCCTTCACCTAATAATGCACTCGCATCATGCTTTCAAAATAATAAGCATCCTAGCATAGGTCACATGCTCAAGAACATGAACTACCAAGGAAAAGGTTTAGGCCTTCATGAGCAAGGTACTTTAGAGCCCATCCAGGTCAAAGAACATCTAGGCACACAAGATCCTGGATATATCTCCCAAGAGTCACAATCCAAAAATGTTTGGTACAACCTCCATACATTCTAAATAACCCTCTTCTAAAGGAAAAAGACGTACTTGTCACCGATCCACCAAATCATTTATCGCCATCCCCCCTCCTCCATCATATTCCCTCAAAACAATCATCCATCTTCCTCCTTCATCTTCTAAATCCATTCTGGGTCCTTATGTCCCTCCACCAACCTTCATACATCCTCCATATACACTGTCTATTTTGGGTCCTTATATCCCAAATTCACCTCCTCCATCTCATCCTATTAATCCTTTCATCCATCCACCACCTGTCCCTAGTGTACAACATAAAAATCCTAACTTCATACCTCCTAATTAGGATCAACAAAGGCACCCCTCCATGCATGCTATCTCACATCCTCCATCCATATATCCTCATCAAATTCCTACTTCTATCACTCCATCCACATCCTCTCCACATCATCCATCTCCCCATACCCATCCCATTGCTACTAAAATCAATTTGGATGCCAAAGAAAAAATGTATAAATCTAAACGTCCACATGAATCTAAAGCTTCTCATGTCCCATTCAAAAGACATGTTGAAGAAAAGAAAAATCAGGTCCAAAATCCAAATCAATCCAAACGGCCACAAAGGCCCACTAAAGAAAAATTCAAAACTATGTGGACTCCCAAGAAAAAATATGCCATGCCTTCAAATGAAAAATCCCCAATAGTATCCAAAGTTTATAATCCCAAAACTAATCATTCACATCCTCCATATCCTAAATCTATTTTGGGTCCTTATGTCCCAAAATTCACTATCCCAATGCCTCCATTATCACCACATTCTCCATCCATCAACCCTCCTATCATTTCACATCCACCACATGTGCCAATGTTGGTCCTGAACACCTTCCCCTATCACACATCCACTCCATAATTTCATCCAAATACTTTCCAACACCCCATCCACTATCCCCCATATCTCCCCCATCCAATCCCTTTGATCCATTCCCTTGCATAATCCATCCATTCTAATAAGGTTGTGCCAACATTCAATGGTCACTTTACACATGGGCTCTTATTACCTCATATGGAACTTGATGATTGAGTCCTTCCTCCATACCCTTTATCATATGTCTTCCATCCCTATGCTTATCCATCTCCATTTGTATTTCTATCAGAAAAATCCAAAAAAAAAAAAAAAAAAGAAAAAAAAAAAGCAAAGAAAAACAAAATAGTAAAGAGAAAATAATTCATCCAATGGTGAAAAATTGGCACACAAGCACCTTGGATAAGTATCATGATGAAAACTTGGCAAACAAGCATCATGCGTAAATCCCCCATCTAATCTACTTCCACAATTGGTGGTAGCATCCACCCACATATTCCTTTCCTCCATCTTCTACATCTACCTATCTTCCACATCCTATCCATGATATCCCATTTATTCTAGTCCCCCCATCTTCCTTGTGATCTTGACAAATATAGGGGAACATATATATACATTTCTTTGGACACCTCTTGGCATATATTCCCCTCATCCATATGCTATCGTATTCCTTATCCTCCCCATCTACTTTTTTGATCCCTACCTATTATCTCCATCAATCTACCCTCATCACTCATCCATCATGCCAACACCCATATCCCTTCCTTACCCATATCTCCTATCTTTAACCATCTCACTTCCTTATCTACCCATCTCGATGTCCCTCTTGCCTCGTCATGCATGACACGTCTAGAGTGGGGGCATCTCCTTATTTGTGATAGAGTCCTTGGAGACATTGCAATCTTTTCCATCTCTCCATCCTTCCCATCCTTATCTCCCCATCCCTTTATCCATCTAGTAATCCCTTCCATCTACCACATCCTTATCTTCCTATACTCTCATCCACTAGTCCTTTTTCATCCTTTCATCCATATCTACCCATCCCTCTATCTAAACATCCTTCTCCTTTTCATCTAAACATCCTCTTATTCACGTTAATTAGGTAATATTGCTATTATCTAATTAATACCCTTAATCCCTCTTTAATCCCTAAGGTATTTAGTTAATGATTAAATACCTTACCCCCTTTATTCTCATTTTCATCAAATGAATTAAATAAATATGACATTTATTTAATTCCTCACATGCCACATCCTTTTCCTTAATCCTAATCCATCTCCTAATCTCATTATTAGGGATGTGCACATGGCTAATCCCTAATTAGGATGTGTCACATCCTCCAACTTTTGCAAGTTGGATCTTAATCTTCATTAGTCACTAACTATCTTCTAATCGGTGATTAGTCAGTCTAATCAATTCCCCTTGGGTCAACTCTCTCATTCCCCAAGGAATTTTTAATTCCTTTTTGTCTTCCTCACATGAATTTAAAATTCACTTTTTATTCCTCCAAGGAATCTCCCTCTTCCCCATGAATTTAAAATAAACTTTTGATTACTCCAAGGAATCTCCTCTTCCCCATGTAATCATTGAAAGGTCACATCAAATCACATGAAGGCCAAGGACCTTCCATTATATTCCATTATAAGGATGGGATAAATGATCTGGACCTTAAGCATTTTAGCACCCTTATGCTCTTGAATTGCCAAGTAATTTTCAAGCCATTTTAGAACTTGCATTAGCTCATCTTCCATTGCATTCATATTACTCATTTCATCACATAATCACTTTGTATCCATTATCATCCTATTTCCACCCAAGGAGCACACACATCCAGCTACATCAAGGGCCAACCAAAAGACAACATAGGTAAAAAGTATATTTCATTGTTTCGTCTTATTTCTTGTATTTATGTTAAACGTAGCCCAATTGTTGAGGTGGTCTTGTGTTTTCATATTGCATTCATAGTTAGATTTTCATTCTTAGGTAGGAAAAATGCATGCACACGTTTCTAGCACACCTGGTGGGACCCACAAATGGGTCTTTTGCTTTTATAGTTTGTAGTTGTTTGTATTTTTGCAGGTTCAGATAATGCAAAAAACTAACTACGCCTTGACATAACCGACTACGCTCCAACATAACCAGCCATGCTCAGGCATAGACACCAGTTGACGGAAAAATTTCCATTTCTTTTTGCTAACTGTGTTTTGTGTAGATTCAAGTGATGCAAAGAACTAACTATGCCCTAGTCGAACTAGCCACGCCCGAGCATAGACACCCCTCGATGGAAACTTCGTCATTTTTCGCCACTTTCTAACTCAAGGGGTGACCACATCCTACAAAAACACCTATCTGTGAAAAACCAGCACCAAAAACTCTCTATTTTCATTAGAGAGCTGAAAATTCCCTTGCAAAACCAACTACACCCCAACAAAACTAGCCACGCCCTAGCAGTGGTAGCCATACCCGAGCATAGATGCCTCTCTATAGTAGAAACAACAATTCTAGCTCTCTGTTTTCACCAATAGAGGTGGCCAAGTCTGAACGAAAGGTAAAAAATAGTATTTTTGTGATTTTCAGACTCTATTTTTTATGGCTTTATTAATACTGACCCCCTAACTTGTCTTGTTGGTAATTGTGAAGGGTTTTCTAATAACATTTGTGCAGGAAACTTACGATTGACAAAGAACGGTTGAAAAACTACTAATTTGTTTCTTGCAAGACTAAAGGACATTTTGTTAGCTATTTATTTTCATTTATTTTACACTAATTAAGCACATAGATTAAGTACGAAGGGTTAACGGATTTGTTTTCTTTGTCTGAAAAGTAAGCTACTGACATATCTAAACCCCTTGCACCATTTGGTGATCCTGGGTGAAGAGAAATTGTAGCTTACTTTTCTCTTTATGTTTCCCAAGGGAGTGGAAATCATTCAAGCTTTCCCCTTGCACTTTGTGTGAGCCTAGGGAGTAGCAAAAAATGATTAACACTTTCTTTTTAGTGGGACCTGCTTCAGGATTTCATCAACCCAAGGGATGATCTTGACCACATGTACCGACGGGGTATAAAAAGGGGGGAGAATGAAAGTTGTACCCCAATCCAATTATGTCATAATTGGAAGAGCATCGAAGCTAGGGCGATACCTAGATAGACGTGAAAATTTGGACCAATCCTTTTAGTATCTCACTGGGGTTCCCAACTCATGCTTCTGACAGACTAGTGTTCATGGTTTGGGCCTCATGTACCGTGCATATATCGAGGACTCCCTAGATCGCCTTGTTTATCCTAGTTAGAGAACCATGTTGGCCATACCCTTCTTACTAATCTTAGGATTGTGCTTCTTGAACTGTCTTTCGTGTGTAAAACTAGTGTATATCTTAAAATTCAAGTCAGTTTTTCCACTTTTCTTGTTGTTTTTAAGTGTTTTCAATTCTTTTCCATTGTTATTTTTCACCTAAGTCAAGTCAGTAGGGGTGACCACACCCTTGTAGAGCTAGTCATGCCCCGGTAGAACTGGCCACGCCCAAGCAAAACTGACCATGCCTAGGCATAGCCACCCCTCTGCACCAAAATAGCCATTTTTGACCCCTATTTTCACCCGAAGGGCGGCCATGCCCAAAACAAGTCATTTTTGAACTTCTCCCTATCATTTCGTCAGTCCATTCCCCTATTTTGAATGTCTATTCTACCATTCCGTTAACCTGCTCATCCATGTAGAGGATTCATTCTCCCATTCCATCGACCTATTTATCTACTTAGAAAGATCATTTGGCCATTTGGGGAATTTTTTTTTCCGTTCAGCGAACCTGTTTCATTATTTAGCAAGTCTATTTCACCATCCAGTAGGCTTTTTTTTTAATTTGGACAAGTTCATAAACCTTGTGGAGCTGGCCACGCCCCGGTAGAACTAGCCAGGCCCTGATAAGGGTGGCCATGCCCGGGCATAGACGCTCCTCGATAGTAAAATCAATATTTTTGGCTCTTTGTTTGGTACAGTCAACCCTACCAAAGCTCAAACCATTGGGGACCTAAACCCTTGTCATTTCTTGTGATCTACACACATTTATCCTTTTTCATTCACCAATAATTCATCCTTTAGGCCACTTGCATTTTTCAATGGTCATTCAATCATCACCTGCATCATATAGGTACTCTTAGAGCATCTCTAGATAGCCTCATCCATCATCACTTTATCAATTCAAATCCTCTGAACTTCATTCAAAGTTATTACCTAAATTGACCTAGGTATTTGAATCTTATCATCATCATCAACATCTACTTAGGATTTTCATCCATCCTAAGTCAATCAATCATCGTCGTCAACTTAATCAATTTTATTTCAATCCCAAGGTGGATTTGGTGCCCCAATCATTCATTTATCCTTTAGTCCGATCAATCAACACCCTAGGTCACGTAGGGTAATCTTTGAACTTGGTTTAGAATCAATCCTATCATATCATTTGATCTTATCCCAATCTGAACTTTCATCCAATCCCCATTTGAGCCTCCAATCCATCTTATTTCTCTATCCATCATCTATTCTTTCCTGATAATTTGTTTCCATCATGAATCCTTATCCCCCTCTCTCATGACCAATAATAGTAGCCAAGGGGAATCCTAACTACATTGATGATGATAACAAAAGTCTTTTTGATCATGAAGAGTGTTATATAGATCCTCTTGACTCTATCATTGCTAGCAAGCTCTCTCCGATCACCTCCCAAAATCCAACTGCTCCTCCAAACTATCTCACCATGCCTTCATCCACATCTATTAACAGTCCTTATGCTACCCTTGACAAGGGATATCCAATATCCTCACCATCTACATATTCATCATGTCCTCCCCCTCAACCTCTATCCTACCCAACATCCATATCCTCCTATCCTTATCATCATCAACAATCCCAATACCTCTACCTTAATCCCACATCCCAATCTTCCCATCCAACCTCCACATATTGCTATCCTAATCCTCCATTCATGTCCTCTTATGTGAACCTACCACCAATGTACTCTTGTTCTAATCCATCATCCCAACCTTCCTATTCTAATCCATCATCCACATCTTCCTACTCTTACCCACCATCCCAATCTTCCCAATCTAATCTAGTATCTGCACTCCACCTTTCATCACATTATATCTTAATCCTCCATCTAATCATAACCCACCTAGTCCTCCAACCACTCCTAGTCCTCCATCTAGTCCCATTCACTCCTTTAATCATAATCCTAATCCACCCATCCACTTATCTAAACCTCCAATCCCTAATCCTAATCCACCCATCCACTAATCTAATCCTCCAATCCCTAACTCTAATCCTCCATCTCCTCCTAGTTCTACTTTTTCTTCCATACCCTCATCTAATCCTAATCCACCAATCTCTAATCCTACATCCATTCACATCCCCTCATCTAATCCTAATACACCAATCCCTACTCCTATTCCTCCATCCACTCCCATCACCCCACCTGAACCTACAATGCCCAAAGATCTCCTTCCAAATGTCATCCAAGGACTCATGACAAAAGAGACATCTCTAGATCCACATCTTTGATGTCATGAAGCCATGCCCTCCCACTCTATCATATATGGTCACTAATGATGAGGCCCTCCTCTATCCTACACCTATCACTCCCATTACCATTCCTAACACTATCCAAATGATTGAGCCCGTCAAACCCATCAAATCCATTGAATCCCCATCTGCTACTCCTAACACTATTCAACCCATTGAAGACACCCAAATCCAATCTTATTCCCCTAGTCCTTGTATCATCGAAATCCAATCCCATGACCTTCATGAATCTTCCATCCTTCCATCTTGCCCACTTGAGGAGTCCCTCCAACACTCCTCCCTCGATGAGCCATGCCAAGAGTTTGATCAAAAGCATACTAGCATATCCCCTCCTCCAAATCCAGCTCCTACCATCCCATCCACTCCATCCCAAGATCATAGTCCCCCACCCATCCCATCTCACAATTCCTTTCCTCAACCGAATCCTGATCCTACCATCCTATCTACTCTGTCTCAAGATCACACTAGCTCATCCACTCCATCCCATGATACCCTTTACACTCACAATCTAATCACTCCATCTCATGAGACCTTATCACCCACTGCCATAAATCCAGATCATGTCATACCACCTAATCCCTCTCTCGATCTCTTCCCACTCATTCCTCACAATCAGGATGTTGCTATCCCCTCATCTCCATCACATGATCCTCCATCACTACCTAGCCCTATCACCCCAACACCACTTTTATATCACCTTAGTAACATTACACTCATCCATGGTGGTCTCCTTGCAGAAGAAAAAAAAAGTATATGCACTACACATCCTCCTTCACCTAATAATGCACTCGCATCATGCTTTCAAAATAATAAGCATCCTAGCATAGGTCACATGCTCAAGAACATGAACTACCAAGGAAAAGGTTTAGGCCTTCATGAGCAAGGTATTTTAGAGCCCATCTAGGTCAATGATCATCCAGGTGCACACGGTCTTGGATACATCTCCCAAGAATCACAATCCCAAAATGTTGGTACAGCCTCCACACACCCTAAGCAAGCCTCTTCCAAAGGAATAAGAGGCACTTCTCATCGCTCTACAAAATCATTTGTCACCATCCCCCCTCCTCCATCATATTACCTCAAAACAACCCTCCATCTTCCCCCTTCATCCTTTAAATCTATTTTGGGCCCTTATGTCCCTCCATCCACCATCACACATCCTCCATATACAAAGTCAATTTTGGGCCCTTATATCCCAAATTCACCTCCTCCATCTCATCCTATTCATCCTTCCATCCATCCATCCCCTACCTATAGTACACATCATAAAAATCCTAAATTCATAACTCCTAGTCAGGATCAACAATCCATGCATGTTATCTCGCATCCTCCATCCACACACCATCATCAAAAGCCTATGTCTTCTCCACGTCATCCATCTCCTCTTACCCATCCCATTGCTACTAAAAGAACTTTGGATGCCAAAGTAAAAATGAATAAATCCAAACATCCACATGAATCTAAAGTTCCTCATGTCCCCTTCAAAAGACATGTTGAAGAAAAGAAAATAAAATCCAAAAGTCAAATCAAACCCATAGGCCACAAAGGCCCACCAAAGAAAAAATCAAAACCATGTGGATCCCAAAGCAAAAAGAGGCAATTCCTTCAAATGAAAAATCCATAATGACATCCAAAGTTTCTAGTCCAACAAAAAATCATTCACATCCTCCATCTCCTAAATCAGTTTTGGGTCCTTATGTCCCAAAACTCACTATCCCAACTCCTCCATTATCGTCATGCTCTCCATCCGTCAATCCTCCTATCATTTCACATCCACCACATGTGCCAATGTTGGTCCTAAACACCTTCCCGTATCACACATCCACTCCATCATTCCATCCATACACTTTTCAACACCCCATCCATTATCCCACATATCTACCCCATCAAATCCCTTTGATCTATCCACTTGTATAATCCATCCATTCTAATAAGGTTGTACCAACATCTGAATCGCTACTTTACACATGGGCTCTTTTTACCTCATATGGAACTTGATGCTTGAGTCCTTCATCTCTCCCCTTATCATATGTCTTCTGAATCCATTTATCCATTCAACCCTATCCATCCATCTGTATTTATGTTTACAAAAAAAAACAAAAAAACAAAAAAATTAAAACATAAAAAAAATAAAAAAGAGGAAAAACAAAAGAAAATAGTAAAGAGAAAATAATTCGTCAAATGGTGAAAACTTGGAAAACAAGCACCTTGGATAAGTACCATGATGAAAACCTATCAAATAGGTGTCATGTGTAAATCCCCCATCTAGTCTACTTCCATGATTGGGGGCAGCTTCCACCTCTGCATTCCTTTCCTCCATCTCCTACATCTGCCTATCTTCCACATTCTATACATCATATCCCATTTATCCTAGTCCCTCCATCTTCCTTGTGATCTTGACCTAGATAGGGGAAAACACATATACATCCTTTGGACACCTCTTGGCATATATTCCCCTCCTCCATTCACTATCATATTCCTTATCCTCTCCATCTACCTTCCTTACCCATGCATCATATATGCACCCATTTACCTTCATCATCCATCCAATCAGACCAATGCCCATCTCACTACCTTATCTATCCATCCTGCTATCTTACATCCCTCTTGCCTAATCACACATGACATATCTAGAGTGGGTGCACCTCCTTATTTATGAAAAATTCCTTAGAGACATCATCCATCCCTCCCTCCAAGAATCCCTTCCATCTCCCCATCCTTATCTTCCTATCTACCCATCCACTAGTCCTACTCCATCTTTTCATCCTTATCTCCGCCATCCATTTATCCATCCAAAAATCCATTCCATCCTTCCCAATCCTTATCTCCCCATTCCATTTATCCACCTATCCTACCTTCTTTCTATCTCCCCATCTTTATCCATCTATCCATTTATCTCTATTTTCCTTCCATCTCATCATCCCTTGTCATTGGCATATAGCTATAGGCTACCCCCATGCAATCCAATACCATTCACATCATTATTATCACTCATATCTAATTCCTACATCTTCCTCATATCTATATCTTTTTTTCCTCTACCCATCATTTCCTCCTCCTAATTCATCTTCTAACTATCCCATCCCTGAGCTTTACATAATCTACATCCAACATATCAACCATCGCGTCCACATGGCCTATCCTGGCTCCTCATATCATCTCCATCAATGTATCCATTTATCATGATCATCTCATCATCCCTTATCCATTGTCTATCATTGGTCTTGTGTCGAACTATGTTGCCTCTATGCTTTCACATAGGCAAGGTTGATCATTTGATTTGCCCTCGAGGTTTTGTCTTTTCATCTATCCTATCATCTTCCATCCTATGTCTTTGGTCTTGTATCGAACTACATTGCCCCTACATTTTCACATAGGAAAGGATAAATTGTTTTTTCCGCCCCTAGGGCATTTGTCCATATAATCTACACCATCCATCGAGGTCTCCATTGTCCTCTTTCCACTTTTATCCATGGTCTTTTATCAAACTACGAGGGCTCTATGCTTTCACGTAGGCAAGGCTGATCTTTGATCAACCCTCGAGCCCCTAGGTCTTTAGGGTTTTGTTGTCTTGTGTCTTGTCATCTTGTCATCCTATCGTCCTGTCATGTTGTCAAGTATGTCCCTATCCTAGCTGGTATTCACAAACAACGATCACCTATATCATGAGGTTCCATTGGTTTCTAATATCATGCATCATAATTGATCTTTTAGCATCCATCTTTGGTCTCAACAAGATGTATCCTTCCTAATAGACTGCATCAATCCCATCCAACCTTTTGATCCTATGGCAAAGGATGTTTGAAATTTGATTGTGATCTTTTGATGCTTTTGACATTTTGTTTATCATTTGAGCTCCCTATCATCACTTGTCAAGGTTGCCATGATCTATCATATTATGGTGTGTTTTGACTAGTTAACATAGGGGCATATCTTGATTTTTTTTCTTTTGTTTGATGTCTTCTTGGTTGTCCCATGTAGTACCCACCAAGATCCTTGTGTTCTTGTGTTACACTGGGACATCCTTATGTGCTTGTGGTTATCCCAATACCTGGCCTGACCAAAGTTATCATGACTTTGGGGTGTTGGGATAGCCTTATTTTATGTTGTGTTTGTATATGCATTGGACACTAATCCACCTTGGTTCTACATACCATGGTACCTGATGTCCTATGCTATAGCAAAAATTATTGCTCTGAAAATGGAAAATTGCATCTTCCATTGCATTGCATCTTTACCTCCATCATCATTCCTTTTAACCATCTCACATCTCCATCCAATCCTAACCCATTCAATCTAGCACAAATCATCTAATCCCATCCTTTGTCTTGTTCCCAGCCTTGCTACAAGCCTTAATCCAATCATCATCATCATCGTCATCATTAGGATGTATCTTTCCCTATCCTCTTGTGTTGTTTTGGGATTTATCCTTCCCTCATCAACAACACTATCATCATCATCATCAGTGAGATGTATCCTTCCCTATCCTTGAGTTTTTCTAGGATGTATCCTTCCCTCAACATTCTCATCGGGATGTACCCTTCCCCATCCTTGTGTTGTTTTGGGATGTTTCCTTCCCTTATCAACAACACTCCACCGACCATCCATCCATCCTAGCTTGTAGCTTGACTGGGGCAACATCATATTTGTCCTAGAATCCATTTGTGCTTGCCTTTATCACTTCATTTCATCATCCTCTCTCATCCATCCCTTTGCATCATCTAATCCATTTCGAGAGCACACCCGTGTTCTCTTAAACCCGCATGTCCTCTTGAGGGGGCATCCTAATCCCTAATCTTCATCTTCACCCCCCTCATATTTCTTCCCAGTCACTCCTTTGATGACTGGGGCATCTTTCCCAATCTAACCATCTTATTTTGGGTTCTATGTTTTAACATTCTTTGAAATGATGCTACTTCATAACACCATCTCAAAGAGGGGAAAAATGTAGACATCCAAATTTGAACACTTACATTTGTCCAAATTTATCCCTTTTCATCTAAACATCCTCTTATTTGCATTAATTAGGTAATATTGCTATTATCTAATTCTGTAAGGTATTTAGTTAATGATTAAATATATTACCCCCCTTTATTCTCCTTTTCATCAAATGAATTAGATAAATATGACATTTATTTAATTCCTCACATGTCAAATCCTTTTCCTTAATCCTAATCCATCTCCTAATCCCATCATTAGGGATGTGCACATGGCTAATCCCGGATTAGGATGTGTCACATCCTCCAACTTTTTCAAGTTGACTCTTAATCTTCGTTAACCACTAATTGTCTTCTAAATAGTGATTAGTCAGTCTAATTAATCCCCCTTTGGTCAACTTTCTCATTCCCTAAGTAATTTTTAATTCTTTTTTTTCTTCCCCATATGAATTTAAAATTCACTTTTATTCCTCCAAGAATATCCCTCTTCCCCATGAATTTCAAATACACTTTTGATTCCTCCAAAGAATCTCCTCTTCCCCATGTTATCATTGAAAGGTCACATCAATTCACATGGAAGCCAATAACCTTCCATTATAAGGGCCTTGTTTTATCCACAAGGCACTTTTCAGCCTCCTCCATAAGAACCTTGTCTTATCCACAAGGTGCTTATCATATGAATTTAAAATTCATATTTATTCTCCCAACCACCTTATCCCCTTCAATCATGTGAAATAGATACTCATATTTATTTCTCCAACCAATTCTCTCTTTTCCATGAGGAATTTTTGAGAAATACTAAAATTCCTCATATGTCACTTTCATTCTCACTTAGGGACAAGAGGTTCCTTTTTGAGGAAATCCTCTCATCCCCCAAGGTACTTGAAAAGTACTTGTCCTTCCTCCACATCATTTATATCTTTTCCATCTCACCTCACCCCTCTGACAACTCACCCTCCACATGTCAAGATGTGAGGGCTTGTGAGTCCTCAACTCACCACAACCCTCCATCTTGGCCATGGTGGCTCAATCCTGACCGTTGAATTCTCTAGAGAATTCAATTTCCTCTATAAATAGCCCCTCTCTTCCTTCATTAAAAGGGCTAGAGACTTCATGAATTTTTAGTAGCCAACTTATGATTCTAAGCTTTTCAAGCAGTAATTAAGCATTTTTCTTTACATTCAAGGGCTCATCTTCTATCCATTTCCCATCATCTATCCCTCTCATCTTGCATTGACATCATTTTCTATCCATTTTCTATCACCTTTCCATCAATGAGCACATATTTCTAGCTAAATCAAGGGCCAACCAAGGAGAGCAACATAAGAGGTATAATCATTTCATTGTCTTTCATATTTCTCTTTTGTGCTTTACTTAGGTTAATCATTGAGGTGGTCTTGTGTTCTCTTCTATTACATTTGTAGTTAGATTTGCATTCTTAGATTGGAAAAATGCATGCACACATTTTTGGCTCACATCCTTGGTCTTGTTCCTAGCCCTGATACAATCCTTGATCCCATCATCATCATCATCATCATCATCATCATTGAGATGTATCCTTCCCTATCCTTTTGTGTTGTTTTGGGATGTATCCTTCTCTCATCAACAACACCACCATCATCATCATCAATAGGATTTATCCTTCCCTATCCTTGTGTTGTTTTGGGATGTATCTTTCCCTCTCGAGAGGGCATACTCAATCCCTAATATTCATCTTCACCCCCATCATCTTTCTTTCCAGTCATTCCTTTGATGACTGGGGCATCTTTCCCAATCTAACCATATTCTTCTGAGTTCTATGTTTTAACATTCTTTTAAATGATGCTAATTCGTAACACCATCTCAAAGAGGGAAAAAATGTAGACATCCAAATTTGGACACTTACATCTATCCAAATTTATTCCTTTTCATCTAAACATCCTCTTATTCGTGTTAATTATGTAATATTGCTATTATCTAATTAATACCCTTAATCCCTCTTTAATCCCTAAGGTATTTAGTTAATGATTAAATACCTTACCCCCTTTACTCTCCTTTTCATCAAATGAATTAAATAAATATGACATTTATTTAATTCCTCACATGTCACATCCTTTTCCTTAATCCTAATCCCATCATTAGGGATGTGAACATGGCTAATCCCTAATTAGGATGTGTCACATCCTCCAACTTTTGCAAGTTGGCTCTTAATCTTCGTTATCCACTAATTGTCTTCTATTCAGTGATTAGTCAGTCTAATCAATCCCCCTTTGGTCAACTCTCTCATTCCCCAAGGAATTTTTAATTCCTTTTTGTCTTCCCCATGTGAATTTAAAATTCACTTTTTATTCCTCCAAGGAATCTCCCTCTTCCCCATGAATTTAAAATATACTTTTGATTCCTCCAAGGAATCTCCTCTTCCCCATGTGATCATTAAAAGGTCACATCAATTCACATGAAGGCCAAAAACCTTCCATTATAAGGTCCTTGTTTTATCCACAAGGCACTTTTCAGCCTCCTCCATAAGAACCTTTTCTTATCCACAAGGTGCTTATCATATGAATTAAAAATTCATATTTATTCTCCCAACCACCTTATCCCCTCCAATCATGTGAATTAAATATTTACATTTATTTCTCCAATCAATTCTCTCTTCTCCATGAGGATTTTTTGAGAAATACTAAAATTCCTCATATGTCACTTTCACCTTCATTTGGGGACAAGAGGTTCTTTTTTGAGGAAATCCTCTCATCCCCCAAGGTACTTGCAAAGTACTTGTCCCTCCTCCACATCATTTTTCCTTCTTCCACCTCACTTGTACCCTTTTCCATCTCATCATCCCCTTTGGCACCTAATCCTACACATGTCAAGATGTGAGGGCTTGTGAATCCTCAACTCACCACAACCCTCCATCCTGGCCATGGTGGCTCAATCCTAACCATTGAATTATCTAGAGAATTCAATTTCCTCTATAAATACCCCCCCTCTTCCTTCATTAAAGGATCTAGACCTTAAACATTTTATCACCCTTATGCTCTTGAATTGCCAAGCCATTTTCAAGCCATTTTAGAACTTGAATTAGCTCATCTTCCATTGCATTCATATTATTCATTTTATCACATATTCACTTTGTATCCATTCTCATCCTATTGCCACCCAAGGAGCACATACATCTAGCTACATCAAGGGTCAACCAAAAAACAACGTAGGTAAAAAGTATATTTCATTGTTTTGTGTTATTTCCTTTATTTGTGTTAAACATAGCCCAATTGTTGAGGTGGTCTTGTGTTTTCATATTGCATTCATAGTTAGATTTGCATTCTTAGGTAGGAAAAATGAATGCACACACATACCAAAAATCGAGAATTCCATAGGAAAATAGCAAAGTGCCTACTAATGGTTTTTTCTAGGAATTCTTAAGGTATGAATATAACATAGTGTAAAAGAACTACAATAAGGTAATGTAGACTTAGTAAAATGTAAATGATGAAGTGAGAGAATAAGAGATATAAGATGCTCACAATAGACCAAGCAATGAAGCTTCCAACTAATGAATATATCTGATACCTACACACAAAAGAATGAGGAAAATTGTTTTGGCTATTTAGGGGCTTGCCTAAATAAAACCCCTTATTTGTTGTTCCCACCTCCAAGGACAACTAGATAGATAGATAAATAGATAAGATAGAAAAAAAACACAGATAAGGGATGTGAGAAATTGCAAGATGGTCAAAGATAGAAGACAAGTAGATAGATATCATGTGTGACACTTGAGGAAGCCAAAGAGAGTGAGAGTGAGAGAGAGAGATAACTATGAGAACATGAGAGTGTTGTAACATGTAAGAGAGCTATGCAAATAGAAGAGCAAGAGAGAAATACTATAGAATTCATAAGAGTGGAGAAGAGAATTCAAGAGAGAAGCCAAGAAGAACAAAATAGATTGAAAAGACCACTTTTAAAGAGACAATAGGAGGGAAAAAGCTTCCCGAGCTTTTATAAGGAATCCCAAGCCATTACCATCAACAAAGGTAGGTGACAAGTGGCAAGGCACCCAAAAAAACATCATTTGAGTGTTGAAATGTTGCAAGAAGGTAGTATGTGCTAGTGTCCAAATAAATTACACTACAAAATAGTTGGAATGAGAAAAAATAAGGTTTTATGCAAATCCGACTCATAAAGGTAGCTGTTCAAAAAGGGTCCTAAGAATCTTGAGAGGAGAAAAGGCTAATGGAGGGGCTAAAATGAACCTACACAAATACAAAGGTAGTGGACACTAAAGTGGATGCAAAAATGTAAGTGAAATTGCAAGGGGTGCAATTTTATGACATTACAGGTTCCACCCTAAAATTCCCCCCCCCCCCATACATATTTCCTTCCACAAATATTTATAGAAGTGATGGGAGTTCCTAAAAATGTAATGGGAAAGAAATTTTTTCTATTTTTAGTAGTTCTTTGAGATCCATTGGCCACTATTTAATTACAATCATAAATGGGGTTTTACCCATGAGGAATTATGTAATGATTGAAATATTTTGACCTAGGTTTGTCAACCTAATCAAGCCTTCCCTCATGTGGATATTTTTTGAAAGCACATTTGTAAAAATTTTAATTAACTATTTTCAAGTAATTTTTTTTATTTTGATAGGTGAACCCTTTTGACTGGAGCTTTGAACCAGTGCGACCACATCTGGGGGGCCTCATCCCCAAATCCTAACAAGCTAGACCTGTGAGCTCAGAAGCCTAGCAGGGACTGAGCCCAGAGGAGAGAAAGACCCACGTGGGTCCGATACAGAAACACTAGGCATGAAGACCCACGTGGGTCTGACATAGATTCCACGAGCAAAACATGCCAAAGAACTAGATCTATGAACAACACTCTCCACCATGGGTCTAGAACAAGTTCGTAGGCACTCCAACCCAGCCAGGGACTGACAACGTCAACCTCCTTCTTGGGGACCACTAGCTCCTCCTAAGCACCTCCCTCCAACCTCCACCACCTTAAACATACCAACTACCTATGTATTCAACCTCCAACATGTCCATCAAGATGGGCTCAAACCGGTATACACTAGTTTGGGCTAGGTAGGGATTTGAACTTTGGTTGCACTAATAGTAGTGCAACCACTTCACCAAGACAGCATGAGGTGATCCCCAATTTTCAAGTAATTTTAGTCCTTTTGATCCTAATTGGATTTTGCATCATCTAGAAATTATTAATTATTCACTTTCCCTAACTCCTCTTTTAAGTAGTTTTAAAGTAACTCTTGTCATTTTGAATCTCATTTTTAATTATAACAAGTAGTTGATTGAGAATTTTCCAATATCTCCACCAAAGCACATTCATACCTTCTTTATTAGCAACATTTGTAGACTTATTTCCCACCTTGTAAGTATGTATTATTGTTTTATCTTCAATTTTGTTTATCTTTGTTCAATATATAAAATATAGTCTAACCTCCTCCATGATGGAGTACTATTTCCTTTTATTAGGTTTATACCAATTTTAGAATACCTTTGATGTGGAGCTTACATGCATTGTTGTATTGGGCCCTTTTCACTCCCCACAAAATAGTTATAGGTTCATCTTCATTACTATTTTTCCTCCCCAATTAAGTACCCACTATTGTTTAAGAATAAAATAGAAATTAGTTTTAGGTGAATTTCCAAAAAAAATGGTGTTTTTTGGGGAAAGGCATTAAAGGCCTTATAGCCTAGTAAATTGAGTTAGAACTTGAGTGTCAAGGAAATTTTTTTTACAATCATCAAATTTACCTTGGCAATTACCTTTGATTTGTATTCTTTTAAATAAAATTGATGCATGAATCAAGATAGATATTACAAAGGTATATTTCTCAAAAAAATTAGAGTGAGTACCTCATCTAGGAAAAAAAATATCATCTCAAAGGTGAATCTACAACTTGTGAACAAAAAAAGAACAAACTAGTTGAAATTGATCTATAAAATTGAGTGATTGAGTCAACCAATATAGAATCTACAAGTGAAATTTTTTTTTTTATCTTTAATCACCACCTAGTATTCCATTGATAAGCTCAAACAAACCTAAATCATCAATATTGAAAAAAACTCTTATTCTAGCTAATGTTATAGAACAATGTAACACTTCATATTCCTTAAGAAGTGGGGATAGAAAATAAGTTAAGAGACAATATAAATCACATCCCTCATCTTTTATTATTCATTTCTCACCATGGAAATTAAAGCCATGGTAGATGCATAAAGAAATCATCATGCATCTGAACAAGCCTTACCTAATAATTATCCTATAATATTTGAATTTCCCATTGTCAATCCTGAAGAAGGAACACGCTAGAAGAATATGTTGCACTATGTTATCATTAGTGTTGTCATTAATATAAACCTCTAGTGTGGATATGATGAGGAAGTTTTTTTGGTATTGAGAAGGTGTTGTAGATGTTGTGGATATGTTGAGAAGGTGTTTGTAGTGTTGCAGATGCAACATGGTTCACTTGATTTCCAAACTTTTTTGATAGAATTTCCATTGAGTGTACAAGGTGACATAGATGTGTTATGTATTGTGCTCCATATTTATTCATTCTTGAAGATGTGCTTTCATGATTTAGAGGTGATGATGAGTGGTATTTAAAGGTGCTATATCTAAATTTTCACATTCTAGATTGTGTGGCAAGAGAAGATGTGTTTGACAATGTTTTTCCTATGAAGAAGGTTGTCTAGGAGAAAAGAAATTTCTCTACATTTCTCTCCATTAAAGGTTACTATCTTGCATATTTTGGAATTTTCTAGAATTTCTTGTATCTACCTTCCCTTAAAGTTTTGAGTATTCAACTATTCAACAATTTTGGTTCAGATTTGTATATCAGTGATAGCTTGAACTGTTACACAGGATGATAGTATTCTCAATTGTAAGTGTTTACACTAGTTTTGTTGAATATTTTTCTGGTGTTGGAATATTTTAGAATTTTGTGTGATGTTTCTATGTGGTCTATAGGTTACTTTGGGACTAGGTGAAGTGTGAACATGGTTTCTTGATAGTGCTAATAAAGGTTTGTTTGACCTGGCATGTTAGCGCTAATTATGGAGGTGGTTTGTTGTTTGTGGAAGTGTGGTGTAGTGCATCGGCATAGATTTAGGTCCTAGTTAACCCTTTTTGTGGTCTGACTTCACTTCTTTCCACCACATAATTTTTTGGTGTCAACCTATTTGGTGGTTGCACATTTGACTTGCATACATTTCATTAAGGTTGACTTGGAGAATGTTTTTGAGGCTATGGATGATAAATGCAAGATCAATCGCTAGAGAAGAGTGTGGTCTAAAGTATGATGTGAATGTAAGTGTGTTAAGATATGAGTGTCAACTTGAACACCCAAGGCTACTAGAAGAAGTGAGAAGAAGGTGTCTACAGTTTCAATGTCCTTGAAGTTGTTGGAGATAGTGAGTCAAAGGTTGTAGATGGTGTAGAGTTGTTGTAGTGAATTCTACTATTTCTTTGAGGTAGTGACCCTCCTTGTAACAGTTTCTTCTATTCTCTTTATATTCTAAATATTGAGTCATTTGGGTAGTGATCCCTTGGTAGTGATCCTTTCTTTCTTTTGCATAGTGAGACCTTCTGATAGTAAGCCTTTTGTAACTGGTATTTCTATTCATTTATATGAGTAAATACTCATCATGGTTTTTCTCTAATTAGGATTTTCTACATAAAATATAGTGCTATATTGTGTATGGTTGTTGTGTTAATGTTTCATTTGTTTGCATTCATGACAATGCTTAATAATGGTTGGAAGGTTAATGAGGTTTTGAAGGTTTTAATGTACAACTAATTCACCCCCCTCTTAGTTTTCTTGTGTGTCTAATGATTGGTATCAGGGAAAATTTCTTTAGAAGAAGCTTAACTCCTTGAGGTAGATCCAGATATATTATTCCTATTACTACTCCAATAAGTGAAGATGATATCAAGGATTATGAGAATAATCAAAAATCAAGGAATTCTATATTTAGTGGGATTTTGTATTTAGAATTTGTGAAGGTGATAAGCTACAACACTACTAGAGATATCTAGAAAAAGATGTAGATAATTTATGAAGGAGATGATAAGGTCAAGCAAGAAAAGATGTAAAATTTCAAAGCCAAATTTGAAACCCTAAGGATGTCAAAAGATAAAGATATTGCAAGCTACATGCTTAGAGTGGATGAAATTTTCAATGACAACAATGGTCTTGGTGGAAATCTGGAGGAAAGTGAAGTTGTGGAAAAGGTATTGAGAACTCTTTCTAAATATTATAGTGTTAAACCTTAAAGTGGTCTTGTTAAGTTTGGTGATGATACATCTGCTAATATTTATGGAAAAGGTTCATTTAGTTTTGATGGAAAGCATAAGACAAATGATATTATTTATGTGAAGGGTCTCTAGGATAATATTCTAATTGTAGGATAAATGTGTAGTAGAGGATGCAATCTAGTGTTTTAGAATGATGGTTTTGAAATAAAAAAGAAAGCTCTAAAACATTGGTTGCAGTAGAAGCAAGGAAAAAATGAAAAATTTATCAACTCAAAGGTGGTGATATTAAGTGCTTTATGACTCAAATCAATAAAAGTTGGCTATGGCATAGAAGAATGGGTTACATTAATTTTGATAGCCTAGTGAAGATTAGCTCTACTCAAGCTGTGAGAGACTTGCCAAGAATTATAAAGCCTATCAATGCAATTTGTAAAGAGTGCTAGTTTTGAAATTAGATAAAGAAGAGGTTCAAGACTAAGGAATATTCTATCCCAAGACCTTTGGAGTTGGTGCATATAGACCTATCTAGACCTACTAAAACAAGAATCTCTCAAGGTGACAATTATTTTATGTTCTTAATTGATGATTACTCTAGAATAACTTGGGTGACATTCCTCAAAGAAAAATAAAAAGCCCTATATAAGTTTAAAGCATTTAAATCTATGGTTGAGAATGAAATGGATTTAAAAATCAAGTGTTTGAGGTCTGAGAGATGTGGTTAGTTCACCTTAAATGAATTTAATATTTTTTATGAAGATCATGCAATAAAGAGACACTTATCAACTCCTAGGACTCCATAATAGAATGGAGTTATGGAGAGGGAAAATAAGACAATTCAAGAGGCAACACAAACTATGATGAAGGAAGAAAATATATCAGATGTTTATTGGAGAGAAGATATTCATAATGTGGTGTACATTCTCAATAGAGGACAAGCAGAAGTAAATAGTTCAAAGATCCCCTATGAGCTATGGTCTAGAAAACCTCCTATTGTGAAATATTTTAGAGTGTTTGGAAGAAAATTTAATACAAGGGGGGATGAAGAAAACTTAGGAAATTTTGATAAAAGATCAAATGAAGGAATATTTCATGGATTCTCTATAAAGATCAAGGCATATAGATGTTACAAGAAAGGTTGAAGAAGATAGTTGAAAGTGCAAGTGTCAAAGAGGATGAAGAATCATATCAAAGCTTAGTGATGATAGAAGGATGTGAATTTGATGAACCCCTTGCAAAGAAGAAAAAGAAGAATATAAAGAGAAAGAGATGTTGGTGGAAGAGGAACAAGCTCCAAAAAAGATTCCTAAGATGCCTAAGTATGTGCATAGGATCCATTATAAAGAGAAAATCATTGGAGATAAGAGAAAAAGGTATGTTGACAAGGAGAAAAGATGCTATAACAGAGGAACAAGTAAACCTTTATTTAATTTTTGAGATAAAACCTAAAATAGTAATTGAAGCATGCAAAGATGAAAATTGGATCAAAGCTATGGAAAAAGAGTTGAGGCTGATTGAGAAGAATCAAACATTAGAAATGGTCCCAAGACTAGTAAATAAGAATGTGATAGGAAATAAATGGGTCTTCAAGAACAAGTTAAATGAGAATGGAGAATTTATTAGGAACAAGGTTAGGTGATGAGGGCCACATCTCCCAAAACCCACACAAATCACAACAATAGATACCAACACAAAATATGAGAGACAAAAAAATAACTCACTTTAAATTATTTTTAGAAAATAAAATTATAATTCAAAACTTACATGCTACAACCTCATGGGCTTGATTAATTACAACAAAATCAATTTTGAAAACAAAATATATTATTCAGAGCCACAATCTGTACTAATGGAGCCACGTTCTACAACCCCCACTTATCCCTTATATTTTACCTAATAACTGCACTAGAATGTTCTAGAATGTGTAACTTTAATTTTTGTTTCCGCACCAAAAGTATCACCATTCGATTTATTGCTTGGGAAGATATTTTGATGAAATTCACTTTTTAGTGGAGCAGCTTCATGGGGCCATAAATTTTAATCTGGGTGTCTAATTTTCTATTATAGCATATCATTGGAAAGCTCTCAAAGAGATCTACAATGCCAAACCTATCAAAGATCAGTTTGTCCCAATTTTGAGCTATTTTGGGGCCTCTAAAGTTTTCATATACGAATTTGAAGTTGCATTGGAGAAATTTCTCAGGATGGGGACTTAAATATCTCCCAAGTTATGCAAGGTATTGAGATGATTCTTTCACAACCAGTTTTTTTTTAGTTTTTCTCCTTGGGGTAGATTTTAAGGTCTATATGAGCTCATTTAGGTTGACTTAATAAAAATAATATGTGACTAATTTTCACCTTTTATGACATCTGACCATCTTACACCCCTTAAGTGCCATCATGGGACTAAAAAAAACTAAAGGAAATAAGGACAAACATTTTTTTTGGGTGATGCAAGGTTTCCCTACACCATTGGATGCTCTTGCATTAGACACCCATGGTAATTTGGAAAGTGACCCTCTCACTTCTCAAGAGTTAGAGGGAAACCAAGAAAATTAACCTTAGCCTTAGACAACCATGATGAATCTTCAACAGGCCTCCCTCTCCACTTCACCAAGTACTCTGCATATTGCTTGTTTCTTGTGCTTCAACCCACATGACTATCCAAAATTTATTCTATCTCCTCCTTTTCTAAAGTAGGTGTTGGAATATTCCACTATGCTTCTATTATTTCTTCATCACTTCCTCCTTCATGATATTTTGTTAAATCTAAAATACTAAACATAGGTGAAATATGAATTCCATTAGGAAACTCTACCTCATATGTATTTCCTAAATCATGCTTCTTCAAGATCTTGCATGGTCCAAACTTCTTCATCTTTAACTTGTATGTACAAACTAGAAACCTCTCCTTTCATAAATGAACCATGACTTCATCTCATACCTAGAATTCTTTATACCTCATTTTTTGATTTACCTTAGCCTTATACTAAGAATTCATCTTATTGATGTGATTTCTTACCTCTTCATGCAAATTATTTAGGTGCTCAACAAAATCTTCAGCCTCAACACTACTCTTTTCTCCCTTATCCATCTTTCTCAATTTAAAAGTAGTTCTTGGAATACTCCCATACACAATCTAGAATTTTGATTTACCAGTGCTCCTGTTGACAAAATTTTTGTAAGAAAATTGTTCCTATGTCATAACCAAATCCCATCCCTTGGGCTTATCTTCTACTAAGCATATTAGTAGTTTAACCAAACTCCTATTCACCACCTTCGTCTCTCCATCAATTTATGGGTGGTGTGTAGAAGTTAACTTCAAATCTCTCTTCAACTTCTTCCATAATGTCCTCCAAAAATAATAACAAATTTGGTATCTCTATCTGAAGATATACTCTTCAGTAGACCATGTAGCCTCACCACCTCTCTGAAAAACAACTCCACAATATGAACAACATCATTGGTCCTATGAGATGGAATGCAATGTTCCATCTTTGAAAATCTATCCACCACTAGAAATATGGAATCATGCCCTCTCTTTATCCTTGACAAGCCAAGAACAAAATACATGCTAATATCCTCCCATGGCCTCTTAGGTACAGGTAATGGCTGATACAATCCTTTATTCTAACTTGTTCCTTTTTCCATTTGACATACTCTGAAACTCTACACAAAATTCTTCACATCCTTCTATAACTATGGCCAATAGTAACTCTCATAAACAAAAACAATGGTCTTATCTCAACCAAAGTGTCCAACTAATCCTCCACTATGTTTCTCCTTGATCAGGTTCTCTCTCATGGAACTCCTTGGAATGCATAATAGATTCCCTCAAAACAACATACCATCTTGGATAGTAAAGTCTAACCATCTTGTCCTATCCAAAGTGACAGGCTCCTTGCAAGCTCTCCAAGCCTCTGCAAAATCTGGATCCTTGGGATACAAGCTCTTGAGTTCATTGAACCGAAAAACTTCAATTTACATTTCTGTTAACAAATTTTTCCTCCTACTTAAGGCATCTACAACTCTTTTTGACCTTGCACTCCTATGATTCAAAATAAAAGTATAACTCTACAAAAACTCAACCCATTTTAAGTGCCTTTGATTTAACTTTCCTTGACTATTGAGATACTACAAGGCTTGGTGATCAGTATAAAAAAAATTCTCTTGGCAACAAATAGTGCCTTCATTTCTTCAAAGCCTAAACTATAGCATAAAACTCTTGATCATAGATAGAATATTTCTTCTTAGTATAATTCAACTTTTCACTAAAATAGGAAATAGACTTACCTTCTTGACTCAAAATAGCTCCTATGGTAGTTCCACTAGCATCACAATCTACCTGAAAGACCTTATTGAAATCAGGAAGTACTAAAATAGATTGCTCTATGACTTTCTTCTTCAACATATAAAAACTCTTTTTTTCTCCTAGAGTCCATTTAAAATCCATTCTATCCCCTTGCATTGCTTCAGTTAGAGGTGCACAAATACTAGTGAAACCCTTAATAAAATTTCTATAAAAAATTTCCAAACCCTGAAAAGATCTCACCTTTGTAGCACTCCTTGGTGTAGGCCATTCAACAATAGCTTTTACCTTCTCTGGATCCATTTTAAGACCCTCTACTAAGACAACAAATCCTAGATACACCAACTCTCTCTTCACAAAACTACATTTCTTCAAATTAATCAACAACTTCTCCTCCCTTAGCTTCTCAAAAAATCTTTGAATATGCATCAGGTGCTCCTCCAATGTCTTACTAAAAATAAAAATATCATCCAAATAAACAATAACAAATTTACCCAAAAAAATTTTCAATACCTCATTCATGAGCTACATGGAAGTACTTGGTGCATTGGATAGCCCAAAAGGCATGACTAACCAGTCATACAAATCCCTCTTTAGTCTTAAAGGTTGTATTTCATTCATCTCCTTCTCTAATCCATATTTGGTGATAACCACTCTTTAGGTCTATCTTCGTGAAGTACTCAACTCGACTCAAACAATCCATGATGTCATCCATCCTTGGCAAGGGGAATCTGTACTTGATGGTGATCTTGTTAATGGCTCAGGAGTCTGCACACATCCTCTTTCTCCATCCTTCTTCATTGCTAGTATTGTAGGTACTGCACATGGGCTCAAACTCTCTCAAATCAATCCCTTCTACAACAAATCTTGCACTTGCCTATTCAACTCTTCATTCTCTACTAGAGTCCTTCGATGGGCTGCCTTATTTGGAAAACTAGCTCTAAGAATCAGATCCATCTGATGGCTAATATTTCTTACTAGAGGAAAACTCTCAAGTACATTATCAAATATAATATCTTGAAACTCATCCAATAAAGGTGAAACCTCTATGGGTATCTCTTTATCATCTTCTCCTTCAACTATAGGAATCAAAGAAAAACACATATACTCATGCTTCATACGTTCTAGGAACTTTCTTCCATCAATAAAAGAAAAACACATATGCTCATGCTTCATACCTTCTAGGAACTTTCTTCCATCAACCAAACAAATTATTGCATTACTACATACCTTTTCCTCTACCTCTTTCAAGGGCTTCAACTTATGATGAACTCCATCCTTTGTCAAAGAATAGGTGTTGGCATGTCCATCATGTTCTGCTCATTGATCAAATTTCCATGATCTACCTAACAACATATGACAAACATTCATAGGAACAATATCACACAATACCTCATCATGGTAATTTCCAATCTTGAACTTTACCAAACATTGTTCATTTACCAAAGCTTTATGGTCCTTCTGCAACCAAGAAATCTAGTATGGATTGAGATGTCTTCTTCTCTCCAACCACAAATTACTAACCATCTCTTCTAAAATAAGGTTATTAGTACTACCTCCATCACTAATAACATTTCAAACTTTACCTTCACACTTACATCTGGTGTGAAACAAATTCTTCCTTTGAGTTGGTTACTTCTCCTCATTCAGCAAGGCTTTTCTAGCAACAAGAACCTCTCCTCTTTCTTTATCCTCAAAATATGAAGACTCGGCATCTTCATCTACATGCGCAACTTGTGAATTACCCTTGGGTCTTCTATTTGTCCTTCCTTCATGTTGAGGGAACTCATAGGATCTATGTCCTTCTCCACACTAGAAATAGGATCCACCAAAGCCTCATCTTCTTGTTCCTCATCCAGATCTTCCTCTTCCTCTTTGATATCCACTATTCTAATCATGAGGATGGTAGGTGTTATATCCTTTGTGGTTTTTGCTGCTACTAGATCCTTCACCCTTCTTTTGATATTCATTTCAACCTCCATATGATTGCCCACTAGTCTTTCCACCACAACCCCCACCTCTTTGCTTACTTTCAAATCTTCAATTCAACTTTTCTTCCACCTTCAAAGCAAACTGATATGCATCTACAATGGTAGGAATTCTTACTAGAGAGAACTCTTCTTGAATACTCAGCTTCAACCCATTTATGTAATGGACAACTTTCTCCTTATTGGCCTTAGAATGGCCTATTCTAATCAAGACATGGTAAAATTATTTTGTATACTCCTTGATGGATTTTCCCACTTATTTCAACCCTTGCATCTTCTTCAACAAATCTAGCTCATAGTCCATAGGAATGAACTATCTTTTTAATTTTTCCACCATATGATCCCATCTTCTTATTTTATCTTTTCTTCTTCAATTTCTTTCTAGTTGTACCTCTTTCCACCAAATATTCACATGACCCTTTAGTTTGGTCTTTACAAATTTGACCCTCTTAGGATCTTCCACCTCCTCATACTCAAAGTACTCCTCCATATCATTGATCCAATCAATCAACTCTTCTAGGTTAAGATTTTTAGAGAATGTAGAAACTTTTATCTTTAGCCTTTTCCCAATCTTAGATATGGCCTTAAATAATTTGACTTGCTCTGGATCTATTGCATTTTGCTCTTCTTCAAGTTGTTCCTAATTTTTAGCTTCATCTTCACTTTCATCTCCTCTTCTTGGATCAAACCCTTGATGTAGCTCCTCTTGCAATGCCTAAACTTGTCTTTGTAGGGCTCTAAAACCCTCTTCTAGTACAATAACATTTCTTCCACCACCATGGTTTCCTCGCAAAGTCATTCTAGTCACTTTTCACAAAAACCCACAACCACAAGTCCTAGTGCAAACTGCCTCATGTTCGACGATCTATTTACACACTTAGGAAAACCTGCTCTGATACCACTTGATGAGGGCTACACCACCAAAAACACACACAAATCATAATAGTAGATACCAACACAGAAGATGCGAGATAGAAAAATAACTCACTTTCAATTATTTTTAGAAAATGAAATTACAAATTCAAAACTTGCATGCTACAACCTCGTGGGCTTGGTTCATTACAACAAAATCAACTCTGAAAATAAAATATATTATTTAAAGCCACAATGTACACTAATGGAGCCACCTTCTACAACCCCCACTTATCCCTTTTATTTTACCTAATAACCACCCTAGAATGTTCTGGAAAGTGTAACTTTCCCTTTTGTTTTGGCACCAAAAGTCCTGTTGTTCAATTTCTTGCCTAGGAAGATATTTTGATGAAATTCACTTTTTAGTGGGGCAACTTTGTGGGGTAATAAATTTTGATCCAGGTGTCCAATTTTGTATTATAACATATCATTGGAAAGCTCTCAAAGAGATCTACAAAATCGAACCCATCGGAGATTGGTTCATCCACTTTTTGAGTTGTTTTAGGGCCTCTAAAGTTTTCATAATTGAATTTGAAGTTGCATTTGAGAAATTTCTCTTGAAGAAAACTTAAATATCTACCAAACTATGTAGGGCAATGAGATGATTCTTTAGTGACTAGAAATGTTTTTTAGTTTTTCTCCTTGGGGTAAATTTTTCAGGTCCATACGAGCTCGTTTAGGCAGACTTACTAAAAATAGTAAGTGATCATATTTTATTACTTCTGACTGTTTTACACCCCTTAAGTGCCATCATGGGACTCAAAACAACTAAGGAAAATAAGGAAGAAAACATTTTTTTTTCGGTGATGCAAGATTTCCCTATGCCACTAGATGTTCCTACATCATTAGGTTTGTGTGTAAGGGCTACTCACAAGTGGAACAAATAGATTTTGAAGAGGCTTTTGCTCTAGTAGCAAGAATGGAGGCTATTAGATTTTTCTTGGATTTTGTACCACATAAAGACTTCAAGGTATATCAAATGGATGTTATGTATACATTATTTGAAGTGTGAGTAAGAATAAGAGGTATACATTGAATAATTGGAAGGTTTTCAGTTGTCAGAAGATCTTGTAATGGTTTTCAGGTTGAAGAAAGAATCGTATGGACTCAAGAAGGATCCTAGATATTGGTATGCAAGATTGGACAAGTGATTATTGCTTCAAGGATTCAAAAAGGGTACTACAGATAGAAATATATACTTTAAAGTTGAGAGAGATCAAATCTTGATTATGGTTGTTTACGTTGATGATATAATGTTTGGAGGAAATGAGGAAATGTGCAAATGGTTTGTAGAGGAGATGATAAATGAATTTGAAATGTCAATGTTTGGGAAGATGAATTTCTTACTTAGGCTATAAATTTGTTATTAAAAAACGTATATTCATCTCACAATCAAAGTATGTTAAGGAAATGTTTAAGATTTTGTGAATGGAGGACTCTAAAATAGTATGTACTTACATGGTTACTATTTTTAAGTTGAGAAAAAATGATGAATCTCCTAAGAAAAATTAATGAAAGTATAGATCAATGATTGGTGGATTGTCATATCTAATAGTACTACTAGCATGTAGTATGTCTTGTGGAAAGATATCAATAATATCCTAGAGAATCATAGGTGGTAATAGTCAAAAGGATATTTAGATACTTGAAGAGCACTCTGGTATCCTAAGGATACTAATTTCTCTTTGAGTGCTTATATAGATGTAGAATAGGAAAGTTATATAGATGATAGAAGAAGCACAAGTGGATGTTCTTTCTTCCTTTGAAATAGACTAGTTTCTTGGTTATGTAAGAAGTAAGATTCAGTGTCATTATCTACTACAGAAGAAAAAAACATTGTCACAATATCTTATTGCACATAGGTGTTGTGGATGAAGCAAAAATTGAAAGATATCAAGTGTATGATTCTGAAAATTGAAAACTAATTGAAACTATAACCAGATTCAAAGCATTTCCAACATTACATCAATAAAGCCTTTCCAAATGAATACAAATGCAAAATGTAAACTATGCAAAAACTAAAACAAATGCATTCAAAGAGAAAATCAACTCCATTGTTTTCCTATCTACAAGATCTTGTCTTTGCTCTCATATTTTTGCAACAAAAGCACAAGAGGCTATGTAGAATGGATTTGATCAAATGAAATTGGGTTGTTGAAAAGTGAGGATGAAGAGAAATTTTATAAATGTCCTCATGGGAGAGACTCATATTTCGAGAAGAATTTGGGATAAATGGTTATGTGGGATTTTATGAATATTCATAAATTCATGAATGATATTAGAGAATATAAATATTTTAATGGTTATGTAAATATTTTAATGAAATTGGTTTATGTATGAATATACAAATGATGATAAATGTTTATGAAATGGAAAAATGCTTATACAAATGTGTTTATGAAATGGGTGAAAATGGTTTAATGCAAGGGATATTTTAATGATTATGCAAATATATTTAAATGAAATGGATTAATGAACTATGCATAGGGGTAAATGATTATGCAAATGAATTTAGTGAAATGTGCAATATTTTAATGGTTTTATGAATATGGAGATATGATTATGCACATGATAAAATGAAATATGCAATGGATAAAAATAATTATGAGGACATTTTTATGCATATATATTTTTCCCCTCTTTGAGACAAGCAGCCTATTGTGTGCTTTCAAGAAAAAGATATGCCCTAGTGTAAGGAAGAATGATGAGGGGGTAGAGGTATGCCCCCTTGAGAGGACATGTGGGTTCAAAGAACATGAGTGTGCTCTCAAAATGGGTGAGAGGACTAGAAGATGAAGGAAAAAATGATAGAGGAGAGTAGATAAGGATAATGAAGAAAAATGAAATGATGTAGGGAATGGATGATGGAAGAAAGGATAGATGAAAAAGAGATATGAAGGAAAATGAAGGTGATGAAGCCTCTTTTGCATGTCATAGTGCATAGAGCGGTAAAATATGACAAATGGACAACAAACACCATGGTATGACATAGACTGAGGTATGCAAGGTCATCTATCTATAAAATAGACAGTCATAGACAAGGAATGTCTTAACTCATACTAAGGGTCATGTTGCCCCACTCTTTTTGTCAAGACAAACCATAGACAACAATCAAATACAAGATGAGTCATAAGAAATCATCTCTCCTCTAAATCCTTCATGGGACATCCTCGAGGTGGCTAGTAACATAACCAGAGAAAATCCAAAAGATAAGACAAAATAGACCAATAAGGTCAACAACCAATTAGATTGTTTGCCAATAAGTGTTTTCCAATGTGTTAAGGGACAAAGTGAGTGATGGGTGAACTATTTTGACAAGGCCTGGTTTTAGGAGAAGAAACATGTCATATAAGATGTCAAGTCTGGTTTTGATCATGCAACTACCTATATAAGGAAAATGAAAAAGTGTGATAGTGACAAGGTCTGGTTTTAGGAAGGACACATCCTATATAAGGCTATTGGTTTTGATCCATTTGACTAATTTGATTGATTTGAAAAAAGACCGATTTGACTTGAAGACTCGTTGGCATTCTTGTCTTGTTGAATTAGGATTTGTGTTTGAAGTGCAGATGATGTCGCATCTAAGTTGACAATGTCCGATTTATTTTGACTAACTCGACGAACACTTTAAAAGTTTGACCTAGGGGGCCTTGGGGGCTCATCGACAGATGGCCTTGCCTACGTCCAGTTGCAGAGGCAATATAGTTTGACAATGAAAAAGATTGACATGACAAAATTTGAATCTATTTTTTGGTATTTTTAAAAAGTTATCTAAATGTTTTTGGGTTTTGACATATTTTGCTTTTTTTTGAATTTTGATGTTTTATGATGTTTTTTTGTCTTTTTGGTGAATATTTGAATTTTTTTGGATTTTGAATGTTTTGAATTTTGTGTTTTGAATTTTTTGATTTTTTGGATTTTTGGATGTTCTAATTTTTTTGGAGTTTCAAAATGTTTTGATTTTTTTTTATTTTGGGAATATTTAATTTTTTTGTCTTTTTTAAGGTTTTGATATCCAATGACCAGTGTAGAATCCAATGAAACCTAGTGTTAGGAAATTTCCCCCAATCAGGTATAAGATGACCCAATAGGGATGGGATGGGTTAGGGGTTTATTATACATGGAAGATGCAGGAGAAAGGATGCAAGATGTCAACCGCTTGGAAGTCAAGATAAAGATAAGAAGGCCTGATGATGGATGTCAAATGAGAGATGAAATGGGAGATGATGGAAAATAAAGGTGTTATTATAGATCAAGGTGGAAGACCAGATAGAGTGATAGTAGATGACAGAGCAAAGACTAATTACACATGGCACCTGTTTGCCAGGTTTTCACCATGGTACTTATCCAAAGCGCCACTGATCTGGTTTTCACTATTAGATGAAATTTTTCTCTTTACTATTTTTATTTACTATAACCAACATGCCTATTTGCCAGGTTTTCATCAAGGTAACAATTTTTTTATTTTTTTGGTATTTTTTCAAGACTTTTTCTCATTTTTTTGTATTTTTTTAGGACTTTTTCTCATTTTCTTGTATTTTTTCAGGACTTTTCCTCATTTTTATTTATTTTTTCAAGTCCTTTACCTAGCTCTTTGAAGCTATGTATAGAACTTGCGTAGGTGCAACCTATTGATGGGCTCGAACAAAGGTTCCCCTTCAAGCATGGATAAATGATAAGTGCCAAAACCAAAGGATGTGGTTATGACATATGAACCCATCTAGTTAGGCTAAAATTTGTCGAGTTTCCCACATTCTGCTTGATTTTTTGGATTTTGCATCAACACTAAATCACCAATGTTGAAATGTCTGACCAAAACTCTTTTGTTGTAACTAAGACAAAGATGGTTCTAGTATGCCTATAGATGAGTCAAGGCCTTTTTTCTACGTTCATCAAGCAACTCTAATTCATGCAATCGATATATACGGTACTCCTCATCATCAATGGGCCCTTTCATGGAGACCCATAGGGAGGGTAATTTGACCTCTATAGGAAGGATAGCCTCAATATCGAAGACTAGGGAAAATGGACTAGCACTGGTGGGTGTGTGGATGGTTGTGCAATACACCCATAGGGCAAGGTTAAGTTGAATGTTCTAGTCACAACCAGCATCATTGACAATATTTTTTAAGAATTTTAATTATGGTATTATTGGATGCTTCAACTTGGCTATTACCTTGCATGTAATATGGTGTGGAAAAGTGGTGCTAGATGTGGAACTTCTCACATAATTCATGGACATCCTAATTTTTGAAGGGATGACCATTGTCAGTGATGATGGATTGTGGGGCACCATACCAGCATATGTTATAGTTGAGTATGAACTTGGAGATTTTTTTACTAGTTATGTATGTTAAGGGAATAGTTTCAATCCATTTTGTGAAATATTCAGTCACGGTGATAATAAATTTGTGGCCATTAGATGAGGTGGGATGAATTTTACCTATGAGGTCAAGTCCCCATTAGGAAAATGGCCATGGTGAAGTGATCAGGTGTAACTCCTGTGCATGTGCATGGATGAGGTTACTGTGTATTTGGCATTATTGAAATTTCTTTACAAAGTGATAGGTATCTTGCTGCATTGTAGGCTAGTAATATCCTAGTTGCATGATCCTTTTAGCTAGATTCAGCCCACTAGAATGGGCTTTGCATATACCTTCATGTACTTCATGTAAGGTAGTTTGTGCTTCATTAATTTCAAGACATATAAGTAAGGTATTGTGTAGGTCACATCTATATAGGGTCTCACGGATGATGGCATAGCGAGCAACTTTGCAAAGGAAGGAATTGCATTGGTTATTGGATAGGTCAGGGGGTAATATATGGGAATGTAGATAGTCATAAATTTTATGATACCATGGGGAATTGGGACCAGAAATTTCTCATACCATTTCATATTTTGGGACATGTAAGGCAGGGACCAACAAATATTCAATTAAGAACTTGTACTAGGACATATTGTTGGGAATGTCCAAGAGAGATCCAATGGCGACCATTGTGTCAATTGCTTTGTTCTGAATCTGTGGGATCTAATAAAATGGGATATCTACAAAATATAGTTTAAAATTGTCAACCATTATTTTGTATGGAGTCAATTTCTTGTCATTAGTGTTATAGTAATCATTGACCTATCGAATGACCAATTATGAATCACCAAAGACTTGCAGACTTGTAATTTTCTATTTTATAGCCATGCACAATCCTGTTAGTAAGGCCTCATATTCTACAATGTTATTTGTACATGGGAAAGCTATTCCAAAGGATTTGGGAATAGTATCACCTTGAGGGGTGACAAATATTATTCCTGCACCTGATCCATGACTAGTGTATGAGTCATCAAAGTATAATTTCCATGTTGTGCCAATGTCTAGTGAAAATATTGATTCATCTAGGAAATAAGAAACCAAAGGGTGATTAGCTTTTGTGGGTCCATCAACAAGTTAGTCTACGATAACCTGTTCTTTTATTTCTTTTTTTCCCACATATTGTATGTCATACTGACTAAGTATCATGACCCACTTAGCCAACCATCTTGCCAATGTTGCCTTGCTGAGTAGGTATTTGAGAGGTTCTATCTTAGCCACTAGTCTTGTCTGACGATTTAGCATGTAATGTCTTAGTTTTTGAGTGGCAAAAAGCACGATGAGACAAGCATGTTCAATAGGGTTATAATAGATTTCATACCCAACTAGTGTGTGACTAATGTAATAGATCACCCGTTCTTTCTCATCATGATCATTTTGCACAAGCAATGCCCCCAGTGTGAAAGTGGTAGCTAATATGTAAATAATTAGGGGCTTACCATTTATTAGTGGCATCAAAATAGGAGGCATTAAGAGGTATTATTTAGTCTATGAAAAGGTTTCCTCACACTTGTCTATCCATATAAAAGGATCTCCCTTACATAGAAAATACTAAAAAGGTTGACATTTATCTACAAGTTGTGCAATGAAGCATCTGATGGACTAAAGTTGGCCTTGCAATGTCTTGATTTGATTGATTCCTATTGGGGGAGGCATATCTAATATAGCTTTTACTTTTTCCATGTTCACATTTTCCATGTCCACTTCAATGCCTCTACAGGAAACTATGTATCCTAAGATTTTTCTCGATGTCATGCCGAAGATACATTTTTTTGGATTTAGGCAAACTTTATATTCTTCAAGCCTTTTGAAAATTTTGTCTAGGACTCTCAAATGGTCACCATGTGTCAAGGATTTCTCCAAAATCTCAACAACATAATCTTCTATCAATGTGTGCATGAGATCATGAAATATGGTGGTCATATCTCTTTGATAGGTTGTACCTACATTTTTGAGTCTAAAGGGCATGGCATTCCAATAATTTTTACCCCATAGGTAAGTGAATGCTATTTTATGTTGATCTTCAAGAGTGATACAAATCTTATTATACCCTGAAAAGCCATCCATGAGGGACAACATCTTGTAGCCAGCTGTTAGATCTACTATGATGTCTATATTAGGAAGTCGGAAAGCATCCTTTGGACATGCTTTGTTCAATTCACAAAAATCTATATAGATACAGATTTATCCATTTGGTTTGTTCACTAGTAAAAGGTTTGAGATCTAGTATGCATAGTCAATAGGTCTTATGAAACCAACATCCAATAATTTCTTGAGTTTAGCTTTGATCAGTAGAGCTATCTAAGGATGCATTTTTCTAAGCTTTTGTTTGACAAGCTTTGCATTTGGAAGCAATAGTAAATGATGAATGACCAATGTGGGGTCCAACCCAAGCATTTCAGCATAAGACCATGCAAAATTGACTTGACATTTTGTGAAAAAAGTCTTGAAATTCCAATTTTTCTTCTTCTGTCAGGGATGCTACAAAGAGAACAATTTTAGGATTCTCTTTTCTACTTATATTGAATTCCATTATTTCTTCGATCAACATCGAGGATCTCTCTTGATTAACAGGGAGAAATTCCAAATCTCCATCCTTGGGTTCCTCAAAGATGTTTTCAGCCTTGGATACGTCCTTTATTTTACTTTTTCTTGGTTAGAAGGTGCCTTACAGTTTTCACCTAAAGATTGTTCATTTTTTATTTTATTTTTATAATTTTTGTGACTAGAGGGTGGGATCATCTCACTGAAGTATTCTGCAACATCAAGATCTATAGTGAAACTAGCCTTATGGTCCCTCTATGGTATTCCTTCTTATAGTCCCATAAATTTAGTAATGGCTTCATGATTTTCAAATATGTCCAAAGTTGGTTGATCTTGTTGGTCCCAATTGACTAATTGTAGATAAATGAGGGAAATGCCATCATCAATATTAGTGAAGGATGGGGAAGCAGTGGATAGGGAAAAGATAGATGTATTATCGAGGTCCCAAAAGGATTCTATACAAGCTCTTTCTTTTGTGGTCTTTGGTGGGTCAGGTTCATGAAAGGAATCGACGCAGATATTAATATCCATGAGGTTGGTAAAGCATGGGAGAGGTGTATCAGACTCATGAAAGACATAATCAAGCTCATAGTCACTGGTGGTACAATAATCCCACTCATATTCATTAGAATTAGTGTCACCATAATAAAGGTCAGTAGTATTTTTAGATGTCTCAACATCTTTCGAAGCACTCATATCCTTATTTGAAAGCACCTTAGTACTTGAAGTGCCAATCCTAATTGGTACAAATCCAAGCCCCAAGTTCTTTGGCTATTTAAGAGGCATCAAGGGTTCTCTCATTCCATTTTTATGTATGTCAAGTCCAGTGATTCCATCATAACCCTTTTGTTTCATGAGTTCAAAGCCTTTACCATATTGTTCTATCGGTAGTGGCTACAAATATTCCTCATCTTTATAGATCTAGTTTGAAATATCATTAATGTCCTTTTGTAAATCCTAGCCCAAAGTTCTTTGGCTGTTTAAGAGGCATCAAGGGTTCTCTCATTCAATTTTTATGTATGTTGAGTCCACTGATTACATCATAACCCTTTTGTATCATGAGTTCAAAGCCTTTGCCATATTGTTCTGTCGATAGTGGCTGCAAATCTTCCTCATCTTTATAGATCCAATTTGAAATATCAGCAATGTCCTCTTTGTTTAACTCTCCCTAGCTTGTGAAGGTGGTGGTGGGAGAATTTTGATGATGAATTTAGGCTCCATCTTATAGTTGGGCTTTCCATAGGATTTTGGAGACTTTGGTAGCTTGGTGATGCAGTAGGAAGTAGTCATATGATATTCCCCACACCCTTTGTCTTGGATTTGAATCTTGGGATTGGCAAATGGAATGGTGGACGTGGAGGATTTAGTCAGAGTGCATGTATCCACGTAATTGGATGGAACAGATATTGTAGCTTCATGATTTATAGGCACTTGGTGTTCAAGGACCCCTCTCAAGTTGGTGCAATATTGAAAGGGGTTAGGATTGCCAATAATTGTGATTTTGGTGTCATTGTAAGGAAACTTCAAACATTGATGGTATGTGGATGGCAAGGGGTAAAAACACAAATTTGTATCACAATTTATAAAGGAAATAGACAAGATTGATCCAACTTTTAAACTTGAATCACTAAAAAGTGGCATATATGTTTTGAATTTTGAAATGATGTAAACTAGTAAAATATGTAGTATTTAGTATACTTTATGTTTTTATTTTTTTAAAAACATTAAAAAATTATTTAAAACTAGTTTTTAATAAGTTAGCACTATAATTTAGCTGCTGATAAAATGCTAAAAATAAAATTGCATTAGACATCAAACTTTTTATAGTATTTTTTTTTTTCAAATTTTTTGTGTATTTATAACTTGAAACTTTAGTGCATGGATA
The DNA here is from genome assembly GCA_007115665.2 of Sequoiadendron giganteum. Classification (NCBI taxonomy): domain Eukaryota; kingdom Viridiplantae; phylum Streptophyta; class Pinopsida; order Cupressales; family Cupressaceae; genus Sequoiadendron; species Sequoiadendron giganteum. The sequence continues at coordinate 209,349,737 of CM021107.1, forward strand.
TATTTTTCTCCAATTTTCATAAATATACATTTTTAAATAAATATTAAAATGTGTGTGAATCAAAAAATAGTTTTTTCCATCAGACATCAAATTTCATATTAAATATTTATCTAAAATGGAAAAAAATATACCATATTGAAATAGATTATTTTATCTAGTGCATCATATTTTTTAAATTTTTTTTTAATAAGTTTTAGTATTTTTCCTTGGTATTGTAATCAACCTAATGTTTTATGTTGATAACCTACATTTAGTAAAAATATAAATAATAACTAAACTATTAAAATAAATATTTTTTTTCAAACTACACTTATGGATCTAAAAAGGGTATTTTTATATTTAAAAAAAAAATGTTATTTACATTAGTAGGAGTTATTGAAACTTCATGTTTTTCAAATAATTTTATTTTTTTGGTGAATTGGATTCAAAGTGGTGCTCCACATATTTTTTATCCAATAATTTTAGTTGATAAAGTTGTGGAAGTATCTAACTTAGCTAGAATGAATCTTACTAGATCATATGTTTGATCAAAATTGATTTTTAGTTAGAAATACTTAAATTAAGTTGTGTCGATAAGTTGGCTGAATGTGTGACACAACTTTGTGCTTTTACTTGATGGCCTTCATGGAATGGATCCATGGTCAACCAAGGATTTGATTCTATAATAGTTCAAGATCTCGGACTTGGAATGTGGTATCTAGTGATGCAGGTCCAATATTGATAGGTAGCATGATAACGCCCTCAGAAGAGCATTCTTCATCATCATAGGCTTTGATGACAATGCTCTTAGATGTATCCACACATGCTTTAAAAAGGCCTAGTTCCTTCACTAGTTTTAAAGTGCAAATGTTCAATCCAGCTCCGCCATCTACTAGGACTTGTCTGACCTTGTATTTGTTGATGAAGACCTCAAGGTGTAATGGGTCATTATGGTTTGACTTGGATGTAGAGTAATCTTTGTCAGAAAAAGAGGCATGGTGGGAGTTGGCCAAATATCCAACCATGGCTTCAAATCAGTTGACGTCTAGGTTGGTAGGGACAAAGGTTTCATTTAGAGCATTATCAAGGATAGCTTTGTGTTTAGGAGATATGCGTAGAAGCTCAAGGATGGAAATCTATGTAGGTGTCTTGCCCAATTGGTCAACAAAATTGTATTGGGTTTTGGATTGTGGCTGCTTTGGAGGAGGACTAGATATGGTAACCTTAGCTATGTGGGTAGTAATGACAATTTCAAGTTGTTTCTTAATGGTGATTGTGTTAACCTGATCATCAACAACTTAGAGGTGGTTAATAATTTTGTAGTCCAAAGAGGCACTAGCATAATTGGCATGGTGGTCTATCTTTTGACTTGAACTGGAGGATTTTCCATGGTCTTTCAATGGATTCTTGAAAAGCGTATGGTCTTTAATGGAAGTTTGTTGTTGTCCCTCAACATCTATGGTACCATTTTCAACTAGGTCTTGAATCATGTTCTTCAACTGATGGCATGATGAGGTCTTATGCCCTTTGATGTGGTGGCATTCACAAAAGGCATTTTCATCCCACCAAGAGGGTTTGAACTATCCTTGGTCATATGGTTTGGGCTCTAGGAGTTATATAATGTTGGATTGTACTAGCTTCTTCAGGCCAAATTCAATTGATTTCGGTAAAGGAGTGTATTGTCTTTGTGGGTATTGCCTTGGTTGTCTTGGGGGTTCCTTTCCTTGATTATTTTGTATGACATTAGCTACTTGGTTGGAAACATATGGTGTGTTATTTTTCATGTTGGGTGCTTTGAGAGTCAATGTGGGACCTGTTTTGTTCACAAATTTTGCATCTATGAGTCCATCATTTGTTACAGGAACAAAACATGTTTTCATCATTTCAAGATGTTCCTTGGGAATTTTGTGTTTTGGTATAAGTTTTAATTTTCCCTTTAGCGATAAGGTTTTTATCAAGAATGGCCCCTTTTTCGATAAGGTCAACAAATATGGAACAAAAATGAGCCTCCAATGCATAGTTTAAGTTTGTATTCAGATTTTGTATGAACATGATAATTTTTTATTTTTCATGAATTTCAATAGGTTAGTGGCTAGCTAAACTTTTCTATCTCTGGAAGAATGTTATGAAAGCTTCACCCTCTTCTTGTTTAGTTTGACATAGGGTAGAAATAGTGATGTAATTTTTGATATTAAAGGCAAAGTGGGTGATAAATTTGTCAACAAACTCATCCCATGATCATATGTCTATCGATAGGTGCGGGAACCATTCTAAAGCATGTCTTATGAGACACCTAGGAAATTTTCTCATTAAATATGTTTGTTTTAAAGTAATGTCAATCAAGGTCATATGAAATTCCCTCACATGCTCAATGGGGTTTCCTCTTCCTTTATATTTAGGTAAAGTTGGAATGACATAATTTGGAGGAAGAGGAGGCATGTATAATGTCCTATCAAATGAGTAAGGACATAACTCTTGGATAGATTAAGTTTTCTTATTTGACAATGTCATGGTTTTCATTTTATTTTGCAAGGCCAACATTTGATTGGCTAGGACATCATATGGTGTGAGTGTTGTTTCTATATTAATTGAAACTATATTTTGGTAAGGCCTAGTGTTTGTGCTTTGCAATCTAATATGTTGAAGGGATGGTATGTTGGTGTTGTTCGAAGTCAAGATGGTATGAGTAATGGTCAGGATGTAATTTGAAGTAGGAATTTGGATTTGAGGGATATGTGTAGTATGAATTAGAATGTGTGAGGTGAAATTTTGAGTCAGGATGTAAGTATTGGATTGCGTTTGAATAATATTAGAAGTATTTGGACCTTGTGAATGTTGAGTCTTGAATTGGAAAGATCCTTGAGGATTTGTTTGAGGAACACTTGTGTTAGGACCTTGTGACACATTGGTGTTTATGTTAGTTCCATGGATATGAACTCTAGTCCTTTTATTTGTGCCAAAAATATTTGATAATGTGGTGTTTAAGGCCCTAGATGTTCCAAATGGATTTGAAAATGTGGTGTTTGTGGAACTTGATGCTCCAAATGGATTTGAAGATATGGTGTTTGTGGCACTTGATGCTCCAAATGGATTTGAAGATATGCTCATTGTATTGAATAGATTAGATGTAGAACCAAGGGGTTGTGACATGGACTATGTTAGGGAATGTGTCATTGGTTGTGTTGTGTTAAAGGACATCCCTTGTGTGCCAAATAAGGAGGTGTGAACTGTTGTTGCATCTTGTGTGCCTCCTCCTAATGGTATTGATGTATTAACTTGTGGGATATAGCTACTAGGGATAGTTGTATTGTTTCCTTGAGTTTGGTTGATGGATGTGGATGATGCTCTTAATGTATTGACATCAAAATTGGGAGATAATGTGGCACCTTATGTCAATAGTTTAGCTAGGTAACATTGAGGGTCTTGTGCCAAGAATTCATCCACAAAAGAGGAAAACCCAGAATCTTGGGCAGCAACCTCTAGTTCTTCTATGATAATGTTTCCATTTTGATCTCTAGTGATAAATTTCTCTAGTAGGGATTTGTAGGGTCTAGGTGTCCCATGTGAGGAGTTTGCAAATGGGTTAAAAAATTCATTGTCCTATGGGAAATCCATATCTTTTCATCTTCTTTGTGACCTAGTTTTAACCATGAAAGGTGGATGATATGAGACTAAAACTATGTTTTTGGTATTTTTGAAATAAGGTATGCCTAAATGTAATGCAACTTTTTTTGGGTATTTTTGGGATAATGTATGTCTAAATGTAATGCAACTATTTTTTTTTGGTATTTTTAGGATAATGTATGTCCAATGTATGCAAAAAGACTAAAAGTGATCATGATAATGTTGGATGCTATGTTGTGGTATGAAGGATGGAAATGACCAAGAGGTGATGGATAGCTATAGTATACTTGAGGGCTTAAATACTTTTAAAAAAAGTAAGAATAGGATCACTAACAATCTAAGGGTAAACCAATGTTTCAACTAGGATTGTCAAATGGCCTTTTTCTAGGACAAGTGAAAAGAGTGACAAGGTGAGTTTTCCCAACTAGACTTGTGAGTAGGAAATTATCACCAAAATGACAAAGGACTAAGTTAAAAAGTGACTTGGTAAAATGACAATCTTTTGTTGAAGCAATGATTTGTGCCAAGGTATAGATAGTTCCTCTATCCTAAAATCCACAAGGTGTCAAGCCTAATTTTTTTGAAAAAAGGTAGCTTAATGTGATGTTGGGATATGCAAGTAATGAGGATGATAAGGTACCTTAAAATGGTGACCTAATGATGGAATGATGATATGCAAGGTGAATAGAGAAAGTTTTTGGTTTCAAACAAGAATCACAACAAGAAGTTGGTCTAAAAATGGATCTCAAAGGTTTGAATATGATTTTGGCAAGAGTTGGACTTAATATTGATTGCTTTGTTTTAAAATGTTGCTTAGTCTAAAGCTATGAAGTGTTAAAATTTTAAGGTGTAATTTATATTTTCTTGTTTGTTTGAAAGACACACACATAAAACACAAGCAGGAAGAATACTTTTGAGTTTGTTTTTTATTATGAAAAAGTTGGATTTCAAGATAAAAACAATCATGCACAATCCTAGGGTTGGAAAGGAAACCACTTGTTGATATTCCCACTTGGATTACTCTAGCTACACTTATTCAAAGAGGATAGCTTAGAAGGTTGGTGGCATTGGCTCCCCTCCATGACACTTAGTTCTCAGGTGCACCAAACTTTGAATTACCAAATACCCAAAGATCTCTAGGAATTTGCTATCTCAACTTTGAACTGCGACAATGTGGGATAGCTTCAGAGGTCCAACCTCCTACAATCAATGAGCGTATAAAAAGGTTTTTGGCCACTAAAAATTTATTTTTTGTAGTAAGGGCATCCATTCAAGGTGCCCACACACGTGACAAGATTATGGTCAATCAAGAGGCCTCCTAGTCCATTCCTAGGAAAGGATTTTGACGTAGCTCACGGGGCTACTAAGGGTGGCACTTGTCAGTATGACACATCCACACCTATTGCTTAATGAATTTTGTCAAAAAACACTTTTCTTATATAGCGATTTGGAAGAGCTTGGCTTTAGCTTGTTATTGCTTGGGTCATTCCCTCTTTCAAGGAAAACAAGGGGTAAAAATAGAAATAAATGGTTATGGCTTCTGATCACTGAGTTTGCACAAGGTGAGAGCATACACCTACCATCTTACAAGAACAAAAAATAGTGGTTTATTAACCCCCTAGTTAAATCTATGTGAAAGAAGATAGTTGTTCTTTTTAAGCACCAATTGAAGTGTTTGCTATACTAAAACACAGTCAGTTTTAAAAATCTAGTCTTTGAGAAACATCTTGCACCAAATGTCATTAGTAGTTTCAAGCCTCCAGTATTTGACAAACTTGTGTTTATGTTTTCACCTTTCAAGTCTCTGACATACAAACCTGCAATAGAAAAACCAATGATTAGCCACAAAATCAATAATTAAGCTATGAAGGAAAAATATATTAATCTAAATTAAAAACTAATCTAAAATTAAAAATTAATCTAAAATTAAAATTAGTCTAAATTAAAAACTAATCTAAATTAAAAACTAATCTAATCTAAAATTAAAATGAATGTAAATTAAAAATTAATCTAAACTAAAAATTAGTCTAAATTAAAAACTTAAATCTAAACTAAAAATTAAATCAAGATTAAATCTAATTTTGAACTAAATTAAATCTAACACTAAAACTAAAACTAACACTAAAATTAAAACTAAAACTATCACTAAAACTAAATTAAAACTACAACCTAAATTAAGACAAAAACTAGATTAAAACTGAAATTTAAAGCAAATCAGAGTTAATGAAGAGACTCCATGTGTTCAACCAACTCTCAATAGGGCTTTGATGAGAAGATAGAATTGCATGTTGACTACTACAAACATTTTCTTGACGTTGTCAAAATTCATATAGAGGCCACAACAAAGTCGTCAAAGGCTAGAAGACGTATTGAAAATTCCAAAAATAAAATCTCAAATATCAGAAAAGTCGTGAGTGTAGGAGAAATTTGTAAGATATGTCAAAAATAAATGCCCTAAAAATGTTGTGACTGCAGAATGAGTTTGGAATGAAATGTGTTATTGCATGATACATTTAGAATGGGTGATTTGTAGGAGGCGTCCAGAATGGAATGAAGATATAGTCAAATTGGCATAAACTAGAAAGGTCACAATTTGTACGATACATTTTAGAATGGATGGCACGATGATAGGATATGTTCAAAATGAATGTCATTTTTTAAGTTAGGGACTGAAAGAAGGGTGACATTGCAAATGGGGACCAACAGTAGAAATTAGAGAAACGAATTCAACCAAGACCTAATTAAAATAGGAGGATCCTCATAAGAAAGAAGAACCCATCCCCCATATTTCTATATTATTTTGATTTCATTTCATCACTAGCACAGAGTTGAGTCACAACCTGATTCACCAATAGTGATAGCATTTCCTGAGTACTAAACTAACAAGAGCCAAAAAATTGATGAAGATCTGCCTTTCATCAGTGCAATTAGATGGCCTTAGTGATTCACCCTATGTGAACTCATATGGATTTATCCTAGGACCACGGAAAAGTAGACCATGGAATTTTAAAGGCAATATCAGCCTTGAAGATCACAATGCAGATATATTATGGATGTGTCAAAAATGCACCCAACACATAATCACATGAAAACCTTAAAGTCTTGTCACCTTATATGCCTCAAATCCACAGAAGGTGGAGGAAAAAGAAATGAAATAGCATAGCTCAATTTGGAAGGAGTATGTGGCTGGAAAATCTTCATTTAAGCATGACAAAATAAGGAATGAAAATAGATATTTAAGCCATGACTAATTGCAGAAACATACATGTATTCTGAAAAATTCACAACACCAACACTTGATTTAAGCACAATTATTGATTTTATTGTTTCAAGTTTGCAAGCAAATGCAAATAACCATGACAAGTTTTTGTGAGCATGCATTGATACCAAAGCTTTTAAAAGAGAGCAAACAGATCCATGCCCATATATGATAATTTATGAAAATGATTTATTTTTGTATTAGTTTTTTTTATTTTATGAAAGTGCGGCCATGAAAATAAAAATACATCTATGATGTTTATCCTATTTTCTTGTTTTTTATTTATTTTTTGATTGATTTATGAAAGTACAACTATGAAAATGATAGTACGATCAAATCTGGATACCTCTATTCAAGTTCTAAAATGAGTCATTAACAAAAATTACAATGAAAATGTATGTATCATTCACGTCGGGTTCACTATTTGTATGATGAAGAAAATTGAAAACTAATTGAAACTATAACCAGATTCAAATAATTTCTAGCATTACATCAATAAAGCCTTTCCAAATGAATACAAATGAAAAATGTAAACTATGCATAAAAAAAAAGGCATTCAAAGAGAAATCAACTCCATTGTTTTCCCATCTACAAGATCTTGTCTTTGCTCTCTGATTTTTGCAGAAAAAGCATAAGAGGCTATGTAGAATGGATTTGATAAAATGAAATTGGGTTGTTGAAAAGTGAGGAGGAAGAGGTATTTTATAGATGTCCTCATGGGAGAGATCCAGATTTCGAGAAGAATGTGGGATAAATGGTTATGCAAGATTTTATGAATATTAATTAATGGATGAATGATATTAGGGAATATGAATATTTTAATGGTTATGTAAAGAGAGTTAATGAAAATTATTGTGCAAATTAAGCTTATGAATATACAAATGATGATAAATGTTTATGAAATGGTTATGAAATGGAAAAATGCTTATGAAAATGTGTTTATGAAATGGGTTAAAATGGTTTAATGAAAGGGATATTTCAATGATTATGCAAATATATTTAAATGAAATGGATTAATGAACTATGTAGAGGGGTAAATGATTATGCAAATATATTTAGTGAAATATGCAATATTTTAATGGTTTTATGAATATGGAGATATGATTATGCAGATGATCAAATGAAATATGCAATGGATAAAAATGATTATGAGGACATTTTTATGCATATACATCAAGTATCACATGATTAACCTATTTTTATCACATGTGATAATAAAAATACTATCAACATTTCAAAAAATCCAGTAATGCATTCAGGAACAAATCATATCTCTATATGATATCATTTTCTAAGAGAGAAAGTTGTTGAGAATGAAGTAATGTTTGAGTATGTGCCTACAAAGGATCAAGTAGAAGACATTTTCAAAAAGGCATTTCCAAAAGATACATTTGAGTATCTCAAGTAGAAGCTAGGGGTTATTACCCCTCCTTTCAACTAGATGCATAAGTGTGTGAATCTATCCAGGGGAACAATTCAAGATACATTCTTAGTCCTGGACTAATGAAGGCTGCCTCTTAGGGGGAGTAGGTAGTGGTGTCTTTGGTTGGTGTATCTAGGGGTAGCATATCTTGTTCCTTAAAGGGGATGAGAGAATCAAAAAGAAAATTGAGAAAGAGTTGTGTGTAGGTGTTTCCCTTTGCCATTGATGTTAAAGGGAGGAGTGAAGTCTAAAAAACATAAGAAAGGGGGAGAAAGAAAGAAGTCTAAAATGTAAGAGATGTCCAAGTAAGGGGGATATTTTCTTGAGTGTTGGAGATGCAGAGTTAATTTTGTTGTTGATGGTTTTTTAGAAAAGGTGTTTCCATCAATGACAAAGGGGGAGATTGTTGCACTATATTGTCAATAGTGTTGTCATTGATGTCAACCTTTATTGTGGATATCATGAGGAAGTGTTTGTGATATTGAGAAGGTATTTCATATGTTTTGGATATGTTGAGAAGGTGTTTTTGGAGTTAAAAATACAGCATTGTTCACTTGGTTTCCAAGTTCTTTTGAGAAAATTTGCATAGAGTATGCAAGCTGATGGAGATGTGGTTTGTATTGTTCTATGAATTTTTTCATGCTTGAAGATGTGCTTATGTGGTTTGGTGGTGATGATTAGTGGTCTTTAAAGGTGTTATATCCTAAGTTTTAGGTTTTGGATCATGCAAAAGCAAAAGATGTGTTTGATAGTGTTTTACCTATGAAGAAGGTTTTCTAGGAGAAATGGAATTTCTCCACATTTTTCCACATTGAAGGTTCTCATCTTGCAAATTTTAGAATTTTCTAGTATTGCTTGTATCTACCTTCCTTTGGAGTGTTGAGTGTTTAGCTATTCTACAAGTTTGGTGCAAGAGTTGTATGTTAGTGATAGCTTGACTAGTTAGATAGGATGATATTATTCTCAATTGTGAGTGTTTGTACCATTTTTTTGAATATTCAATTAGTGTTGGAATATTCTAGAATTCCGTGTGATGTTTCTATGTTGTCCACAAGTTGCTTCCAGATCGGGTGAAGTGTAAATGTGGTTGTTTAATAGTACTAATACATGTTTGGTCGACCTGACTTATTAGCACTGATTGTGGCAATGGTTTTTTATTTGTGGAACTGTGATGTAGCATGTTAGTGTAGATTTGGGTCTTGGTTAACACTTTTTGTGGTCCACCTTCACTTTTTTCCATTGTAGAAGTGTTTGTTGAACTATTTGGTGGTTGCATGTTTGAGGTACATACATTTCATTGAGGCTAACTTAGAGAAGGTTTTTGAGTTTGTAGATGATATATATGTAAGATAAATTGTTGGAGAAGAGCCTGGTGTGAATTATGATGTGAATGTAAGAGTGTGTTGAGATTTAAGTTCAAGATTGAACACTTAAGGCTACCGAAAGTAGTGTGTAGAATGTGTCAAAAAATTTAGTGTGATTGATGTTGTTGGAGGTAGTGAGTTGAAGGTTGTGGATGGTGTAGAGTTATTATGGTGGATTCTCCTATTGCTCTGAGATAGTAAACCTCCTAGTAATAGTCTATTGTATTCTCTTTCTATTTGGAATAGTGAGTCTAGTGGTCATTGAGCCCTTAGAAGTGAGCCTTTCTCTCTTTTGGGAAATGATCCTTTTGTAATCGATGTTATTCATATGTATGTGAGTTCATCCTCACCATGGTTTTTCCTTGATTAGGATTTTCCACATAAATTTTGGTGTTTTATTGTGTATGGTTGTTGTGTTGATGTTTCATTTGTTTACATTCATGATAATGCTTGATAATGGTTTGAAGGTTAATGAAGGTTTGAAGGTTTTGATGCACAATTGATTCACCCTCCCTCTCAGTTGTCCTTTGTTTCTAATAGAATATACTTAATTCAACATTTCCAATCTTATGACTCCCTTCTATTGAAGATCCTAATATGTTATTATTTGAATTTGATGTGTTATGTCACAACTATGATTATCAAAGTGATACTTAAAATATTAAATTATTTCCAACCACATTAATAGATGTTAAATTATGATGGTTCATAGGACTCGAATGGAACACTATTTTTACATGGGATAGAATGAAAGAGTATATTTTAAGATGTATTAGTATTATTGTAATATAAATTAATTTTGGGATGAGATTTTTAGGATGTCACAAAGAGAAGAGAAACCATTAGAATATTATTTTGAATGATTCCTATTCAGATTTTAGAGAACATGAAAAATGGGCTTATCAAATGAGGCTATTAAAATAATTTTCCTAATATGAATTCATGATGAATATATTGAGGCTTTAATTATTATAGGTGATGGAGATAATTTTAAATTGGTATTTGATGAAATTTATGAAATTTATAGGAAATATTTAAGATCTCATCAATCTAGAAGGAGTTATTTTTGTTAAATAAGTTTCTCAGAGTGGCACATCAATTATCACCAATAAAATTAGCTACATTACTTGATATTTTAGAAAGTGATCTATTGATTCATATGGGGAAACAAATAGAAAATTTGTATACAGGTAAGAAATTGGAAGAATGTGAGAAATCACATTATATTTTCTATCCTACTTTCCATAAGAAGCATACTAGTTCAAATAATCTACTTATAATAGAACAATTGAAGAACACATAATATACTGAGAGGGGGGTGAATCAGTAGATCTAAACAATTATGGAATACTTTAACTTTTTCTACAATTATATGATCAAACCTCACATAATAAATTGAAGCATAAACAAACAAAATATAAAAAAAGAAAGTATACACAAGTGAACACTAGATGTACGTGGAAACCCAAGATGAGAAAAGCCATGGTGAGAATATTTTCTTGGATCTATTGTTCAAATCTAGCCTCATAATGCATAAATATACAATCTAATTTTACACACTAAAGTAGGCACCAATCTACCAATGAAAACAATCCCTTAATGTGCTAGTAGGCACCAACTTGCCAGAGACACCAATCCCCTAATTGAATAATACAACAAGTAGAACACAAATCTTACAAGAATACAATGATAAATCTAGTGGATTTGAAATATAACTTTGATATGTATCAGATTCATAGTTGACACTCCTCACTAAAAATGATCTTTTGATATTGATAATCCCTATTTTCTTCACAATTTTGTACTCAAAATCACCTTACTTGATCGGAGCTAATATAGTTGACACAAATTATGTAACCCATGTACATATAATGCATCTAAACATTTTAAATATATACATGAAAATATATTTAACACTCTTCCATGTTAACCAAGGATCTTTAAATAGCTTGTATGACATAAGGTGGACATAAATTTAAATTACATGAAACATGTAATATAATGGTCCAAACATGAATTTATTGCCAATAAAAAAACTTGATGCCATGCACCACCACTAGATCACTATCAGCTAGAAACACTAAGAGGAAGCTTGGAAAAAATATATCAAAGAATAATAGTAAGAAATAACATAGACAAGGTAGTGAACTTTTTGAAAAATTTCCTCAAAGAAATGTGGTGTCATGCTGATGTTGTGGAATTCCATCACCATGAGACCACATTTCTTTGAGGAATTTTTTCAAATAGTTCTTTTCCTTTTCTATGCTACCACATTTTTCATACATGTCTATTAAAGCATTTTATCATACAGTTGACTACCTTGCTTCTATGGTTAAAAGCCTAAAATAGTTCCTTTCAAACAAGCTATGGATGCTTGGAAAATATCTATCAAAACATAATAGTAAGCTATAGAATAGAAAAAGAAGTGAACTATTTGAAAAAATGCCTAAAAGAAATGTGATCTCATGGTGATTGAGTGCCATGACAAACAATTTTTCATGGCATTCAACCACCATGAGACTACATTTATTTGAGGAATTTTTTCAAATTGTCCACTACCTTATCTATGCTACCACATTTTTCATACATGTCTCCCAAAGAATTTTATCAAATAGTTCACTACCTTGCTACTATGGCTAAAATCCTAAAATAGGTGCTTTCAAACAAACTATGGATGCTTAGAAAAATTATATCAAAGAATACTAAGCAATATAATAGACAAGGTAGTGAACTATTTCAAAAAATTCCTTAAAGAAATGTGGTCTCATGGTGATGTCATTAAATTTTATTGCCATTAGACCACATTTCTTTGAGGCATTTTTTCGAATAGTTCATTGCCTTATCTATGCTACCACATTTTTTCATACATTTCTACCAAAGAATTTGATCAAACAGTTTCACTGCCTTGCTACTATGGCAAAAATCCTAAAATAGGTGCTTTTAAACAAGCTATGGATTCATGGAAAAAATCTTTCAAAGCATAATAGTAAGCTATAGCATAGAAAAGGTAGTGAATTGTTTAAAAAAATTCCTAAAAAAAATATAGTCTCATGGTGATAAAATGCCATGAAAAAATATTTGTCACGACATTCCATCACCATGAGACCACATTTCTTTGAGGTATTTTTTCAAACAGTTCACTACCTTGTCTATGTCACCACATTTTTTGTACATTTCTACCAAAGTATTTTATAAAACAATTTATTGCCTTCCTACTATGGCCAAAAGCTTGAAATAGGTGCTTTTGTACAAACTATGAATGCTTGGAAAAAATATATCAAAGAATAATAGTAAGAAATGGCATAGACAAGGTAGTGAACTATTTAAAAAAATCCTCAAATAAATGCGGTCACATGGTGATGTCATGGCATTCCATCACCATGAGACCATATTTCTTTGAGGCATTTTTTCAAATAGTTAACTGAATTATCTATGCTACCACATTTTTCATACATGTCTACCAAAGAATTTTATCAGATAGTTCACTACCTTGCTGCTATGGCTAAAAGCCTAAAATAGGTTCTTTCAAAAAAGCTATGGATGCTTAGAAAAATTCTATCAAATCATAATAGTAAGCTATATCATAGACAAAGTAGTGAACTATTTGAAAAAATTCCTCAAAGAAATGTAGTCTAATGGTGAAGGAATTCCATGATAAACAAATTTTTCATGGCATTCCGTCACCATGAGACCACATTTCTTTGAGGCATTTTTTCAAACAATTCACTTCCTTGTCTATGCTACCACATTTTTCATACATGTCTACAATTTTTTTTTTATCAAACCATTTGTTGTGCACTTTTTGCACACACGCCCCACTGAATGTGGGGACTCTCTTTCTTTTTTTTTCTCTTGGTGTTTTGGCCCTTTCTTTTTGGGGGTTTTTGCTTGCTTGGGTTTGTGCTTTAATGACCTTCTTGCCAATTGAAGTGGCATTCTTTTGAGCTATATTGAAAATTTGAAGTTTTGGCTCTATCTCGGGTTTTTCACTATTTTCAGGAAAATCCGCCTGGGCCAGATTCTCCCGGTTCCTTCTCATTATCCGAAATCGACCTTTTGCACTACTTTCAGGAAAATCCAAGAATCCTAGATTTCCTCGAAGTCCGTGGTGGTGTCGAATCCCCAAAGTCCGTGGTTGTGTCGAATTCTCGAAATTCTTTGTGGCTGCAGCTGTCTTGTCGGGTGCATTAATGGCATTTGTATGAGGTTTTGAGGCTTTGATATATCGATGTTTTGAGAAGTGATTGATCATTTTGAGTTGTGCATTTGCTATCATTTGAGCTTGTGTGATTGGAGTCTTGGTGTTTTGCTGGATATTTTGATCCTCGGGGTTATTTAAGTTGTGCGTTTGCTTTTGGAGTGCGTGGGTGGTATCCAGTCTACATCAAGTGGTTGTTTGTTAATTTCTTGCATCACAACCCTTGTGCTCCCATGGTATGTATATGCACCCTATTCTTTATTGGTTTCAATTTGCTTCTCACCATTTTTCTTGAGGATTCATTCGTAGTTTTCTGGTCTTTTGGGTGCGCATCATCATTGGGCATTTTGGGTTAGTTTTGATTGATCAAATGTTGTGCTTGGTCTGGTATTGGTTCTTGTTTGGGCTTTGGTTCACTGTGACTTTGAGTTTTCTATTTTGGTGAATCACTGAATCGTCTATGCTTTCATGGCAAACATTTAAGGTTCCCAACCTAGGGCATGGCCGTATATCTTCAAAAGTGCTGGGAAGTGGGTCATTGGTTCATGTTTTATTCATTAAAGTCCTAGATCGGGTTGGTTTTGGATTTCTGGCTTGAATCCGGAATGATTTGAATTGATATGATAGGGTACCAAGGATGTAGCCAGGTTCGGGTTTTCAAGGTCTTCGTGGAATTCTGCTTTCCCTGGATTTCCCTGAATTTCCTATCTTTCCTTCGTTTACTGCTTTAATCTAGATTTCGTTTGGTTTCGCCAAAATCTGTTCCATCCGGATTCTCCCAAAGTCCACAGTCGGGTCGTTTTTCCGATTTCAAGCTTAGATATTGTCATACCTTTGGTTTCGCCAAAATCCATTCCATCTGGATTCTTCTGATATTCCGGGCTCCTTCATTTTCCCCGAGTCTGTCGTAGTATTGCTAATCTTGCCAAAATTTGTCTTTGGCGGATTCTTCCGGGTATTTTGGGGAAATGATTGAATTTAATGGTTATGGATTGTGGGTATCTTTGTAATACATTTGATTAACTTAAGGAGCTTGTGCTAAGTATTCTTAATGCTTTTCCTTGGTTGAATTGGTGATTTAAATGATGTTTTGGGATTTTGTTTGTTTGGTTCGTTGGAATCTGCCTGGCCCGGATTTTCCTGAAAATCCTTCCCAATGCAGAATCCGCGAGGGGGGCTGAATCCCAAACTTTGGGATAATGATCTTTTGCACTTACTGCTTTTGATGGATCTAATCATATGCTATCTTTATGTGCTTGCAGGAAAGTTCAAGGCAGAATGTTGTTGGCTGGGGCAAAGGAAAGGCAACTGACCTTGGTGCAGAGGCATCTGCCATCTCAGATGCAAAGAAGGTTAAGTTGGACATGAAGAGCAGAGTCCATGAGAGTAAGTTGACTTCAATTTGGTTAGGAATTATAGACACAAACATTGGAATGTGGGATTACGAGGAATTCAAGGCTGAGATGTCAACACCTAACCTTCCTTTGTTATCAAGGAGAATGGTGGACTCCAGATTGGCCCATGTGGCAGGCTTTCCTTCTACAGTACAGTGTTATGAGTTGGTGCTAGAGTGTGCCAAAAGTTATGATAGGGGTACACAAAGATTATTGGCCCTCAAGGTAGGATTCTTGTAGGATTTAGTTTGGTCTCCATTGCTACAACCTTTGACATGCCCGACAGATCCCATGTGGTAGGTTTTGACAAGGAGGGGGCTAGGAAATTTTATGAAGAAGACATGGTTAAGTCCCAATAGGTGATTAACTCTTGGCTGGAGAAGCCTAAATCTCACTTCTCCAAGTTTCCTAAGCAACCGTTCAAGCTTAAATTTAAAAGAGAATACTATAATGTTATCACCCTTCTTAGCAGGTTGGTAGGATTGAAAAGTGTAGGGATTTTTGAGACTTGGATGTTTCATATAATTGCTATAATGGAGGAAGGGTTTGATTATCATTGGGTAGGTGCCATCAATGTTGTGATCCATGAGCAGCTATGCAGTGTCTTGCAAACCAAGACTTTTACTATGACTTCCTATTTAGTGTATTTGTTGGAAAGACTTCATCCATATAAGGGGTTGAGCACTAGAGGTATCTTTGGGCAAGATGCCATCTACAAGGTATATCAATAGTTGCACTTAACTGGTGGAAGTTATAGGAGATCAAATGATGCCTTCACTGTGTATATCACCAGATTGCTCCAAGGTGCAGAGCATGTTAGAATCTCAGACAAGGAAAAAGAATTGATAGGAAAGTATGGATCCTAGTTCATTCAGTTCCCTACCTTTTCATACATTAGAATTGGTGGTTTTCAAAGGGCTCCCTACAGATTGCCAAGGTATCCTATGGACCACATCATTTTGCTAGAGGTTGTCAGACAAATCTATGATTTTGACAATGTTGTAAAAGGAGAAATGCATAAGATAGGTTTTGGGAATGATTTCCCTTTGAGGATTGGAATGGGTGAGGTTTGTGCCTCTATTTAGTTTGCTCATGCTGCTGAGGAAGAAATGGGTACTCTTGGTCTTTCTTTCCACACCAAGAGAACAAGATTTGATATAATTGGCGAAGCTCAAAAGAAGGCCAACATAGATTATAGCCATAAGCCTTAAATTGAGGACTATTGGGTTAATCTAGCTGATGAGTTTGAGGTGAGGAAGAAGAAGTTTTCTAGACTGCCAGTGGACTTGGTGAGGCTGTATAATGTAAAGGCCATCCTGGATCAGATTGAGGAAGATGGAAATGTGATCCAAGGTCACGTTTATGGGGCAATAAAAGATAAACCAATTGGAGAAGTTGACTGGTTGGAGGAGGAAAAGACTGATTTGGATTAGGTCATGGCCCCAGTGATTAAGTACACTAAGATGTGGTTGAAACAAAAAATACTAGAACTAGAAAGTGAGGGTGTTTCATGCACCTATGAGCTGATGGGTGATTTGGAGTCTCATTCTGCTTCCAAGGGGTCACTCAAGCCAGAACAAAAGGGCAAAGAAAAGGTAGATTCTCCTTTCAAAATTTAGATAAGGGAGGTCCAACCTGAGAAGGAGGTAGAGGTAGGCAAACAGAGGAGGCTTGTTGCTAAGAAGAGGAAACATGCCTCTAGGAAAGAAGTTGAGAAGAATAAGGAAGAAGTAGAAGAGGTTGAAAGTGCTCCACTGGTGGAAAAAAGAAGAAGAATTATAAGATTGTCACAAAAGGGGGGAGAAACTCTTAAAGTTGACAAAGTAATTGAGCCACCAGTGGTAGAAGTGGAAAGCTTCAAGGAAAAGACACAAGTTTATATGAGGAGATCCAGGACTCCTTCCCCAAGAGATATTGTGGTCAAGGAGGGTGTTTCGATAAGTGTCCCTATTGTTGAGCAGGTGAGCTCCTCTATTCCCCAAGATGCTAGTAGTGTAAGGGGAGAGCAAAAACAAGATGAAGATCCTAAGGAGCTGGATGGAGAAGAGTTTCAAGAGGGAGACCTCTTCAATGCAAAAGTAGAGATAAACAAGGTGATTCAATCTCCCTTGGTGGCACATGTGGATTCTCTTGCAAAGGAACAAATGGATAGGTCTCCCCAAAAGGAAGAGGAGATATCAGTTAGGGCTCCCTCACCAATAAAGGTTGTTGTAGAAGAATAGGTATGGCATGAAGAGGATCCAACAGTGGATGTTCCCAAAAGTCCAAATGTTGAAGGAGATGTTACTGATGATCAGCAGGAGAAGGAATAGGGTAAGCAGAGCACAGTGCCCACCGAGTTCACTGTTCCTGATTGGCTTGAAAAGGGATTGAAGAGTAAAATAGTAATAGTGGAGGATGCTCCTCCTAATTGGGATGTCCTTATGGCCAATGTGGAGAAGGGGAAAGCTAAAAAGAAAGCAAGGGGGTTATCTCTTGGATTGAAAGAGATAGATTAGGCAATCAAGTGGCCCATATTGCTACCCCTGCTCTAGATAAAGAAAGGGATAATATAACTGCTCAGGATTATGATGTGCAAACTATTGATTTGGGACGTGCTACTATGGAACAAGATATTGAGGAGTATGAGGGTTCCAGTGCAGTTATTGTGGGAAGATTAAAGAGGGCAGTGTAGACTAGACATGAGCTAGAAAAGGAGAATGAAACTTTGAGAAAATACTTGCAGGATTTAATGAAACCCTTGCAAGCCAATGGCTCCTCCTCTTTTGCTGTAGGATTCATTCCCCAGGAGACAATTTCTGAGTTGAAGAGGATGAAAACTACTTCACATGCTGCGGATACCTAGTTGAAAGGTATTCAAGATAAAGGAGATGAAGCCATTAAGGGCATATTATCCACTGGAGGAGATGCAATGAGGTTGATTGATCAGTTAAAGACTGCATTAGCGCAAGATAATGTGGATACTGATCTCTTATTGTAGAAGGTTACAACTATCATGGAGTTTACTGAGGATAGACTGGTTAAGTGCAAGATTCTTCCTTTCCCTAGGGTTTCTGAACCTTGGGAGTGGTTCGAAATTCTGCAAATGAGGCAGAGGGCCTTGAAGAAGATCCATAAGTAGGAAAAGCTAACTGAGGATGCTCTAACTGATGTTCATGGGAAATGCATTTCATTCTTTGAAGTCATGATTGGAAGGAAAAATTTTGCTCCGAAGCATCTCAGTTTGGAGCAACTTAGAGAATGGTGGAGAGATGTATATTCTCCAGTCAGTGAAGGACCAGTTACTGAACATTAGTTGGATGATGCAGCCACATACATTGCAGTCATTGATAGATATTTGACCGACAAGGCTGATTGGGATGGTACAGTTCAACAGGCAAGAGAAGATGTTAAAACTCTTGAGAGAAAGGTTAGAGTTTTTCCTATGCCACCTATTGCTGAGCTGGATAGGGTTCTGCTAGCCATACATGGAGAAGAGGATAAAGCTAAGGATAAGGATGGGGATTGAATATATAGAGTTACATGGATATTGTGCTTCCCATTAAGTTACATGTATTGGGCCAAATTTTTGACACTTTGGCGGTTTTGGATGAAATTGGTGCTATGAAACATTTCATATGATCAAATTATTCTTTTGGGCCAACCTATTTTAGGTTATGTTTTATTATAAAATTATAATTTGGGCCGACCTATCTTGTTGATTCTCTATATAAAAGCGGGCATGTTGCCTCATTTAAAAAGTAGATAGAAAATTAGAGAATAGAGATAAAAGGATAGGTAGATCAGGAGAATAGTTGTATCCAAGCAAGTTAGGGTTTATTTTCAAAGAAAATGTTGTAACATAAGAACTTGGATTGTTGCTACCTTGGATGACATAATATAAGATAGATATTGGGTTTGGTATCTATCTTGTGGAAACTCATCTGGCATGGTTCTTGTTATTCTATCTTTCAAATTGTTTATTATTTATTATTAGATGTTTTGATGATGCTTAGGGTTTCATGTTTGGAATGTTGTAGTGATCTCTAGTCCATACTTTTTGTAGTTAGTTGATTGTTAGATGCTTTGCAAAGTTAGCCTGGGCTTATATTTGTGCTTAGTTTAATTGTGAAAGTTATTCATCTCAATTGCTATAAGGTTGACTGAGTGAATGTTCATGATTTGAAAATATTTCAATACCTTGGAAGATTGCACTATTTCTATGGAGTTGTAGATTCATCTGGGTTAAGCAAAAGATAGTTTATGAGAGATTGGTCCATTTTGAGCATCTTATCCTTTGGCATTTTCAATCCTAGTATTAAAAGTAGTTTTAAGATTACCTCTGAAAACCTTTATCTTTTACTATTTCTTTATTATCTGATTTGTATCAAGTTTGAGGGTATCAATCTATTGCTTATATTTGATAAGTTTGAAATCCAGCTCTACTTGTAGTAAGGTCCCTTTGTGATTACCAACATTTTCACATTATCTCTGAGTTTTTTCATTGCATTGTCAAGACCTGACATTAGAGACCTTGGGGTTATCTCTTTTCCCATAGAGATTTATCTTTCAAGAGAGATAGGATATTATATTCTGTCTAAGTTGTTGCTATGCAGGAAACACCATCAACACCATTCATTGCCTTGCTACTATGGCTAAAATTCTAAAATGAGTGCTTTTGAACAAACTATGGATGCTAGGAAAAAATCTATCAAAGCATAATATTAATCAATAGCATAGACAAGGCAGTGAATTTGTTTGAAAAATTCCTCAAATAAATATGGTCTCATGGTGATGTCATGGCATTCCATCACCATGAGACTACATTTCTTTGAGGTATTTTATCAAACAATTCACTCTCTTGTCTATGAGCTATAGCTTACTATTATGCTTTGATAGATTGTTTTTCATGGCATTCCATCACCATCAGACCACATTTCTTTAAGGAATTTTTTCAAAAATTTCACTTCCTTGTCTATGCTACCATATTTTTCATACATTTCTACCAAATCATTTTAACGAATAGTTCAATGCCTTGTCTATGCTACTGTTTACTATTATTCTTTGATATATTGCTTGTCATGGCATTCCATCACCATGAGACCACATTTCTTTGAGGCATTTTTTCAAATAGTTCACTTCCTTGTCTATTGTACCACATTTTTCATACATGTCTACCAAATAATTTTATCAAACAATTCATTGCCTTGCTACTTTGACTAAAAGCCTAAAATAGGTACTTACAAACAAGCTATGGATGCTTGGAAGAAATATATCAAAACAATATAGTAAGAAATATATAGTTGAATAAGTACACAAATTTTGTTGACTATCTCATACATTATGAGCCATAACCTGCATAATTATTCTAGTTTTCATAATTGAATAATGATGTTTTATTTTCAAATGATGCAAGCAAAGACACCTACTTGTGAGACCCCCCTACTTGTGTCTACATTTTGCTCATATTGGATGATGTACCTAGCATCTTTCATTTTGATATATTCTTGATACTCATGATACTTATGATAATGAGAATGATGATCCATCATGTTTTAGATGTGATGTTAATGAATGTCATGTTTTAGTACATTATGATAATTTGGATTTGATTTTCATTAATGTACTTTACCATGATGTGATATATATGATGCCTTATGTAGGTTATTTGATCATGTCATTATTATGAAATGAATTATTTTGTTATTATGTACATGTATACACATACTCCTATTGCAATAACACATATAATGAGTGTGCAAGATCTTTAACAGGCGATCGATATGAGGGTTTCACTTAGCCACCTTTTTTCTTGTTTATATTATGTTTGTTCTAGTTTTTGATTAAAAATTACTGATGTTAAGTTAAAAAGGATTTCATGTCGATATTATATTTTTGTGTCTTTCATCAACTTTAACCTTGTAATTTTAAATGGAATTTTGGAAGTCTTTTAAGAGAAATTGGGGTATATCTTATATCAGGGAATAGCTTGTGCCTTAGGTGTAAGGGTTAGGAGTTTATTTTTGTCATTTATGTCCTTTTTAAAAGAGTTTATGACCCTTTTATGTCCCCTTTGTAAAAGTGGCGAAAATAGGGAATGGTTTTGGTAGTTGAGTTAGTTGTGAGGGAGTAACTTCTTCATTCCCTTTTTATAACCCATCCATTATGGAGAGGAAGGGGTTACCATGCCATTTGTCTCTTTGCATTTTTGAGTTTATTTCTTTTGGGGGAGATTTTTTTCGGAGTGAAGGAGGAGGAGATCTTGGAAGAGGAAAGAATAGACATCCATTGTTGGGATCATTGCTCTTGGAGGTATTCCTATCTCTTGTTCTTGGATGCACATATTCATAAGGAAATTTTTATGAAGAATTTTGTTGAGGGGTTCATGTGTATGTTCTTTTTCTCTTATCATTTTGTGTTGTGCTTCATTGTTGATGTGTATTCTTTTATGGGAGTTGACCCCCTCTATTTATTTGGTCCCCCAAAGTATAGGGGTATTGAGTGGGTGTCACTCCCACACTCAGGGGCTTTCTTTCTAGGATATGATTATTCCTCTTAGGTGATGGTCATTACCGGGGTATGAGTACTCTTTCTATTCTTGGGATGTGAGTATCCCCTTGTTCATTGCATACTTTTGAGTGGAGGGATAAGGGTTGTTGGTATGGTGTGATGTGGTGGTTGTTGGTGTATTGGCATTGTGGTGCTTATGTGGAGTTTATGTGATGTTGTGCAGAGATGTGATCATGATATTTATCATATGCACTCCATTTGGTCAAGCCCCTACTCTACCTTTTATGGTTTTCCATAGGATAACCAATGTGGTAACTTTTATATAAGTCTTTGTGTTGTGTCATGTTGTGGTTGTGGAGTAAATTTTTCCTTCAACATTTTGGTTTTTGTACCTTACTTATTTTTTGCTTTATGATGGCACCACACCCAAAGGAAAAAGGTTACTCTTGCATAAAAGTGTGCAATGTGCCATGAGGTGGCTGTGTAGCTTTTTTATATCATTTTCCTTTCGGGCCCAAATTGGGACATGTGTCTGTCTAGCGTGGTTTTTCTAAAAAACTATTCTCACTAATTCTGAAATCACTCACTAGCTTGCCATGTCAGCCATTTCATCAGAAAGATTATGTCCTCCATGAATGTATCTCTTTTGAGTGGAGTTGTCGGGAAGTGTGGAAGAGTTCTTACTTTCAGGGTGGACTTCTAGGATGGCATCATCATTTACCATAGTTGATCAAATTGTGTTTAAATGACCAATCTAGGGTCTGAAATTCTTCTAACAACATATATTTTCAGAGCTTCTATAAAATATGGAGCCATAAATGGGGCAATTAAAACTTTATGAGAAAAATTGATGTGTTTGAGTCAGGCTTTAGATTAGATTGCAGTCTATTAGATTTAGACACTTGGTAGTTATTCTTCTCTATTGATTGCGATGGTGGATTCTTCTTGTGGCTATAAAAGGGGTTTGCAATAGAAAAAAAAGAGGAGTTTTTTTAGATAGATTTTTAGGGAGATGCATTTTTTCAGGGATGGGAAGATTTCACAGAGCGCTATTTATGATCCTTGTCATATTATATTTATCAAGAATATTAATCAGATTGACATCCAACCTTTATTTTTAGTTAATATATCATAAGAATTAGATCTACTAAGAAGAAATCTTCGAGATTGTGCATTTTTTGGCCTTTATCAAATTTCTTTTTCTTATATCGTTCATGTTGAGAGCACTGTGTTAAAGCCTTACGTAGATATTCTAGATGATTATTTTACATGTTGTTAGCTTTTATGTTCAATTTCATATTTTACAAATTGAATCATGTTTATCATACTCTTTCATTTTTTGTAAAGGATATGCCATTTTTCATATTATGTTGTAAGAGAGGAAGGATCCTATTAATATCTAAATATTCTTGTTAATCTGTAGGGTTTCTTATTCTTGTCAGACCTTAGTGGATCCTTCCCATAGAGAAATTTGAATTACTACACTATACTTTCTCTAGCCTTTGTCATTCAGTCTCTTCCCAACAATGAAGGGCCTATGGTATTTTGTGTCTATTTCATCAAGAATTTAAGGAATTTTTAAAATTTGAAATGTTGTAAAAGATTTGGTGCATCACCATCTTTATGTTTTCCTTGCATTTATCTTTTCCCCCTTTTCCCAAACATAAAAAAGGGCCAACTTTCTTTAAAAATCTTGAAGGTCATTTAGTGAGGCACAATTTGGTTCTGCACTCACCGAATTTCCCATAAGGTTGTTCGAAGAGGCGCAAGATTTTACGATCAATAGTTCTTTTTTTGGCATGCCTAGTGGGACCCATTTTTTTCAAACGTTTGATTAGAAGTCAAAAGTATTTTATAAATCAGACTAAGAAGAGAGGCTAGCAATCTCATGCCCAGAGTTCAAATAAGAGCATCTTCCAAAGGAAATTTCTAGTACTCCCAACTACCCATTTTAGCCCCTAGACAAAGATGAGTTACAAGTTCCATATCACCTATTAGGAGCAATATAGTGAGAATTGTTAGCCAAAAATCTAGAGCTTTATCCACTCACCCAAGACATCAAACCTTCAAAATTAGAATACCTTTCTACCCCATCCATAGGAATCTATTTTCAATGGCTCACCTAAGTGCTCCTGCTCCTAGAAATTTTGTAGTTTGGGATAGTGGTAGCTCACTACTTCCACCCACACCCCTAGATGTGTGGCTCACCATACCAGCCAATGCTCTCAAAGCTATTCTTTGGTTCACTTGGGAGGATTTTAAAACCCCTTTTGAACACCTCTAGGATATAGTGGAGATATTTAGAGTACATAACATTGCAGAAGAAAATGTGGCCCTCAGATTACTAGCTACATTTTTTAAAGGGAAGGCTCAAGATTGGTATAGATCCTCGACTTTTGGCTCCATCCACTCTTGGGATGAACTTAGAGAGAAACTGTTCGAGTGTTTCTTAGAGAAAGGATATCACTCCTCATTACTACAACAATTGATCACTATCAAAAGAGCCCCACAGGAGTCCATGATCGACTTCAATACTAGGTTTCACAAAACCTTACATAGGATTCCCATGAAAGATAGGCCTTTGATAGCTATGGTGTTCATGTTATATCTAAAGGCTTTCAATTCAAACATCACAATCTTGATACAGTCTATGGGAGGAGACACCTTGGTTGACGCATATAATTTGGTTTTATGTGTAGAGAATAGTCTAATTGACGTAGGGAAGCTTCCACCATGACCATCAATTCCCATGTTCACAAAAATCTCTAGTGGACCTTAGGAAGAAGCAACTCCTAGTGCCTCCACTCTACAACCAAGCACGTTGGTTGCACCACCACCATCTATGTATGTATACCTAGGAGCACAACCTAGCACATCGGTGCTCCTCTTCACTAGCAACAGATGTTAATGATATGAAGAGCCTCATGTGGTCTTTTGCAAATGAGCTAGTCCTTATCTAGTGCTAGTAGGTGGAACCTTTGAAGCCTCCCATGCAAACCTATCAAGGAGGTGTTATGCCTTGCATAATCACCCCATCTTTTTCCTTGGTCAAAATGGGCCCCCCTTGGTTATTTTTGTACTTAGTTGTTTTTGAAACAAAGTTTGGAGTCTAGTTTTGCCAATACTTTTTTTTTTTCTTTTGTTTCTCTATCAGAGGTGGAACCGGAACTGAATCGGGTTCTGGAAGTTCTTTTGAAACTTGTTTTGGTTTCCATCTCGATAGTCTTTTGTTTATATCTTTTATTTTTTCTTCAACGGACCTAGACCCGAAGTGGGTGTTAAGTTGTTTTTTATCTAAAGTTGCATAATCATAATCTACTCTGCCCTTGCCTCCGCTATTTTGGCTTTTGGTTTTAGTCTAGTCCTTTTTTTTTAGTTTTATTATGTCAGTTTTCTGTTTTACTTTTTGTGTTTGGTTTTGTTTTATGTTTGGTTGGCAGACCCAGGACCGGAATTGGAATGGAGTTTGGAAATTTCTCAAAAGGTTTCAAATCAGTTTTTATTTTGGTTCCGCCCCCGCCGTTTTTCTGGATCGTTGACTTTTTGACTGAAGTCACACTGTTGTGAAGTGTTGGTTCTCTTTCAGTTCTGACTTTGCCTTAACTGTGTGCTAATGCATTAATGACAGCTGCTCGTGTAGGTAGAAGTCTTCATTTTTACCTTCATTTAAGGATTAAACGAGTCATTATTATCATTATTAAGAGATTGAAGAGCACGATAGAGCAACAATAGAGTTCATTTGAGCGAAAATATTGAAGGAGTAGAAGATTGTTGCGAGCGAATTGGTTCAGAAGGTTAGCTAGGTTCTTGTGTATTCAAGGTAGGTTTTCTTATTGTTGTTCTTTGTTTTATTTACTATTGTGTGTTTTGTATATATTTTTCCCCGTGTTCTAAATCATGTCATTTTCAAATGATTTCTTGTTTCTTCACGTGCTTGTTTGAGTAGGGTCTTGTTTTATTCAAGTTGTCTGGTTATGTTCTTTGTTTCTTTTACTTTTATTTTTAGTTCTTTCTATTTTAGGGCACAGTCACTCTCATGCTTTAGTCGTGATTGTGTCATGTTGTTTTAGGTTTGCAGTGAGTTAGATTAAGTTTAAGTTTTACATGGCAGTTAGTTAGATTAGAAATTTACAATGAGGTAGATTAGTGATTTACAGTGAGTTAGGGTAAATTGATTTATCATTTTTACTTATGGTTTTGTCATGTTTCACATTCTGGTAAATGGAAAGGTTTAAAATCCGTGCCCTAGTTTTTATCATGTTTGTTAGATTAGGGTTTCGTAGGTTTCTATGATCACTTTTTAATGTTTAAATTATGATACCCTAGGATTCAGTCATTCCCCATGGTCATATGAGTAGGGTGTTTTAAAGCCTCTTTTTCATCTAAAATGACCTTGGTTTTAGTCATGGAGTAATAGGTTAAATCAATAAAATCTTTGATGACATCATGGTCAACCTAGGCGGAGACGGGATCAAAATTGATCTTGAACTGGAGGATTATGTTTTACAAAAGGTATCGATTCCATTTTCATCCCGTATCTAGCTCCATACATAATGAGAAAATATTCTTTCAAAATAGCGATGACTAAGTCGAAAGTGGAGGTGGAATGGAAATAGAATATGAAAAATGAAAATTTAAAGAAAACCAAATCCATTTTCCATTCTAATCCTGGTTTTGATAACCTCCCCGATTCCGACTCCAAGCCCGTTCATCAT
The DNA here is from genome assembly GCA_007115665.2 of Sequoiadendron giganteum. Lineage (NCBI taxonomy): Eukaryota > Viridiplantae > Streptophyta > Pinopsida > Cupressales > Cupressaceae > Sequoiadendron > Sequoiadendron giganteum. Next base: position 209,376,182 of record CM021107.1, read on the forward strand.
TAGTGAAGTTTCAATATCGGTTTTGGCCCCGAGTCCGGCAGTGTTGTAAAGAGGGACTGTTTTAGGTTGTATTTCTATTTGGTTCCGCCTCCGGTGCATATATGAAAGGTATGGTTTTTAGAGCATGTTTTGGTGTTGATATTTAAATATCTAATTAGAGGTTTTGGCTTGCAGGAAAGTTGAAAGATGTCAGGAACATCAAGGGAAGCTGCTTGGAGAAACCAGCCTATGGAAACATCAAAGGTAGAATCAAAACCAAAGAAGTTAAAGCCAGAACAACTGCCTTATACCTTAAGGTATAATCACAGGAGTCTGGTTGTGAAGGTGAGCAAGGTGGAATCAGATTGGTCAGATATTACTGATACCAATTTAGGACAATACAATTTTGAGGAGTGGTATTCAGAAGTGTTTGACAAGGATATTACACTGACCACATAAATAATTGTCAAGTCTGGATTAGCTCATATCACTTTATTTCCTATATCTGTCTAGTGCCCAGAGTTAATCATGACAGTAGCCAGTGCTTACAATCTTGCTACCAGACTATGCAAGGATTCACAAGATAATGTGATTATTAATCTCACTCCTCAAGCATTTGAAACTATATTTAATGTTCCAGATCCAAAGAACGTGGTGCAATTGAATGAGGCAGAAGCCTTGGAGAAATATAGTAAGTATAAGGGATCGAATAAGTCTCACTTGAACAAGAAGTGGTTGAAGACAGAAAAGAAGTCTCTAGCTAAGCTTGCAGACTAGCCAAAGAGGGTAGATTTCTATGAAGAGGTATCAAGGTTGATTGTGATGTTGTCTAGGGTGTTTGGGAAGAGAGATGCATTCTACTTCAAGGAGTGGATGTTTCTTTTTATTTAGACCATCTTGAAAGGTGAACAATAGTTTGATTGGTTAGTGATTGTTTCTGATGCCATACATGATTAGCTAACAAGGATCAGAGAAACCAAGTGTTTCTTCATGAATTCTTATGTGGTGTATGTAGCAGCAAGGTTGGGTGTTTTCTTAGGTTTAAATAGAGTGGGCATAATGGGAGCCTTGGATGGACAAAGGAAGGTATGGGAGCACTATGACCAGTTATCTCTTCAAGTTGCTGAGACTCATTTCAGAAGAGTCAATGATGCATTTTTATATGTGGTCATCAATCAATTGAATGGAGATGCAGGATACAGATTAAGTCAAGAAGCCATGGTGTTCATTGCTGAATGGGGGTGTTGGTACATCCAATACCCCAAATTTACATACTTCAAGTTGTTTGGTTTTGAAGGCCATCCACATTTACTTCCAAGGTGCCGCAGTAATAGGATGGTGCTAATGGAGATTGTATATCAAGCTATTGGAGTTAATGCTAGGTTTGGGATTAAGCATAAAACTGGATGTCATAAATTTCCCATGACGTTGGGTGAATACAACTATCACCACTTGAAGGGAGAAAAGGTGGTCTGTAATGAGTTAATACAGTTGAAATTAGGATTGTATACAACTCGTAACTATTTTGATCCGAAGAAGAAGATGTATGCCTTATTACCTTCAGTGTTCACTATACATTTTAATTTGTTAGAAGACTTTTGGAGTGATCGGCAAGATGAGTATGACTTAAGAAAGAAGAATTATGAAAGACTATCAGTCTCACTCATGTCAGAGCTTGGTGTTAAAGAAAAAATTCCTGACACCTTGGTGGATGATGGAATGGTGTTGGATCCATCCTATGAAGCATTGAACATTGGCACCAAGAACCTGGATCTAATTGATTGGGATGCTGAAGAAACAATTGATATTAAGAAGATGGGAAGGACAGTGTTGGATAGAAGTGTACAATGGTTAGTTCTAAGAACTCAAGCTTCTCAAGAATCAGCCCCTAAAAAGGGTAAGGGATATAAGAGGATTAAAAGGAAGACACCTCCCAAAGAGCCATTGGAGTTCTTTCCTCCGAATATTGAAGAGGTAGAACTTGAGGTGGTAGATGACGAAGAGGAAACACAAGAAGGAGATGTTCTAGTAGGATCTATTGTTTCAACACCTACATTAGATGAATCATCCACCCAAGTCCCAATTACAAGGAAGAAGAGTAAATAAATTCAAGAAGGAACTCTTCATAGCATGGCTGAAACTGCTAAAGGAAAAGAAATAGAGGAAGAAGTTCTGGAGGTAGAGACAGATTCAGATGAGACTTTGTCAGAAAAGGATTTGCAAGAAAACATGCCTCTAGAGGAGAATGTTGAGCAGATTTTGACACAAGAAGAGCAATGGATGATGTTTGAAGAGGAGAAAATAAAGTTTGATGCAAGGGCTACAACAAAGAATCAAAAGGAAATGGATGCTAAGGTACAAGCTGATGCTCTTCTTCACCAGTGACAATTAAAGGCTAAGCAAATTAGGGCAGTAGCTGATGAAGAAGAGAAACAAAGGAAGCAGCAAGAACATGAGCTTAAAGTTAAAGTGGAGAATGAAAAGTTGGAGCTAATACAGAAGATTCATGATCTTGAGGAAGAGAAGGCAAGGAACCAGAGAGAAAAGGAAATCTTGCTTGCCAAACTAAAACTTGTAGAAGAAGCTCACCAGAAAGAAGAAGAAGAAGAATAAAGTTTGAGAAAGAAAATGGATGTCGAAGAGTTGGTTAAGAAATAGCAAGAGCAAAAAGCGAAAGCAGAAAAACTTAAAAATTTGGAGGTAGAAAGACTAGAAAAGGAAAGGCTAGAAGTTGTAGAAAAGGAGAAGCTAGAAAAAGAGGCCCTTGAGAAAGAAAAGTTAGAGAAAGAGAAATTGGACAGTGAAGCTCTAGAAAGGGAAAGAATAGAGAAAGAAAGTTTAGAAAAGGAAAGGTTGGAAAAGCAAAAAATGGAGAGAAATTAGTTGGAAGAAGAGAGGTTGAGGAAAGAAGAGGAAGACAAGAATAGACAAGAATAGAAAGATAGAGAAGAGGCTGAAAAGCTGGTGCAGTTGCACACAATGCAAGAGCAACAAGAGAAATTGAGGGTTGATTCCCAATCTCAAGTAGGTATGCAGCCACTTTCTACCATTGTTCCCTCTTCTTCTATGATGACTACTGCCCCAAGTGCTCCCACTTGGCTAAAATTGGACCTACAGAAGAGGGCAGTCACACCTCCACAACATCTTAATTGGGAGGATATGATGAAAGGAATTGAGTAGGAGAGGCCTAAAAAGAAGGCTAAGATTCTACATTCTACCCGACTCACAGATAAAGGAGAGATTGTTGTTGAATGTACCATGCCAATGAAAGAAAAGGAGGTAGGGGACATGCAGCTAATAGATTATCAATTGAGTACTGTCAACTTGGGAAGGCCCACTAGGAATCAGTAGATGAACTTGATTGATGTGGTGGCTTTAACAACCAAGTCAAGAATGATCAAGGATAAACAAAAGAAGGATGAGCTTAAAGCTCAATTGGATCAATTACATTCATTCTTGAAGAGTGTCTCCTCTCCAAGATCGCAACAGGTAGCAACCATTGAGACTCCTATTTTGTTAAGCAAAAAGGAGGTAGATGATTTGGTACAGGTAAAAGGAAAAATAGAGATGGTAGATCGATGGGTAGACAAGTTAAACCAGGAGGTAGGTAAAGTTTTGGTGGAAGGTTTTGAAACCTGCAAGGAGATAGAAGGGTTAATAAAAGAAATGTATCAATACATGGAGATATCGGAGAAACAAGGAGAAGAGTATAAAGAATACAGTCAGAAGTTAGAAAGAGTGAGTGCATTTCCTTTGACTACTCTGTTGGAACAATTGATACTGGAGGAGTACAATAAGGATTTTGTAGAGAAAACTTCTCATATACTCCGTTTTAGGACTGAATTCTTGAGTAAACATAAGAATGAAATTCAAGAGGCTGTTAATAATTTGACTGAGCAATTAGAAGAGTTAGAAGTATTCATTGCCATTATTGTAGATGTAAATGTGTTGACAAAAGAGGGCATGCCTTTAAGTCAAATTAAAGAGAAGTGGGATGAAAGGTTCAAAGGACTCATGCAAAAGGAGGATGATGGAGAAGAGTTGGTAATAGATCGACTAGTAGATGTAAAGGAAGAAATAAAAGCTACTGGAAGAGAGTTGATAAAAATAAGAAGTATGAGGGAGTTTGCTGCAACAGAATTGGATCGGATCAAATTTGAAGATAGTTGGATTGATGGGCCAGAAATAGATACCTTACAGCAAGTCTTCACTAGCTATGATGAGTTCATGGTAGATCCAACTTCGAATGCATGAAGCTCTACATGCATGATGTTCCTCTTCCTTGCATGTTGCATGCATATAGCACTGATAGTCTTGGGGGGCATAATGACTTTTTCTTTTCTTCTATCTTCTATTTTTAGTTTAACTGAAAGTCGAATGTAAAGACTCAAGATCAAATTGATCTTGAGTGTCTAAGAGTTATAGTTCCTATAAAGGTGAATAACCTAAAATAGAAGAGGAGTTCGAGTTTTTGTATGTTTATAAATGCCCTATGGGTATCATATTGTAAGGGTCAACTAATTGAAAATTGGACTGGCTTACCTAATGCTAGGAGATAGAATTTTGTAGTGATTTTTACAGAGATACATTGTAATTGATCTTTTACAGTTAATAGAATTACAGGTTTTCTCGAAATATGGTATTTAGAATTAAATTGTTTGTTTGATAAGGCTAATAAGTTATAATCTATCTGTATGCAGTGATTGTGCTGAACATAAGAGTTTCTTGAATGATCAAAGTCATTTGAAGGAATCAGATTTAAGGATTATCTTATTAGATTATCATTGAGCTAAAGTTATTAAAGTCTATTGATCTATGACCGTAGCAATGAATGTGTGTTATTTTGAAATCTTGGAAATAATTGTGATATGCAAATAGTGGAACTGAATTAAGCGCCTAAGATGCATACGATAGTATAGTTTATTTTGTAGCTTGTGTCATGCTCTGGTTTTTGTGATCAGTTAAAGAACACTCATTGTTGAAAGTATATGTCTAGATATTAGATAAATTTGATTCATACTTACTGGTTTACCCCTTTGATTGATCTTTTTCTTTTATTTGAAACCCCATTGATTTACTGAAATAGTTTGATAAAACGAGTCATAGCTTGAATATTTTGTTACCAGCACAGGCCCCTTAAATATTATAGTTGCATGAACCGATTGAGTGACACTTGACAGTTGAGAACCAACTACTAGGACCTTGGGAGTTAGGCTACTACATGTTGTCTTTCTTTTTTAGGAGAAATAGAGTAGAAATATTTTGTTTTAACATTGTGTGTGTCATTTTCACCATCAACAGGAGGAAGGACACCCTATCAATAGAACACTTACCAAGAAGCTTTGAAAGGAGGTAATCAACAACAAGCATCTCCAAGCTAGATATTCCTAGTCACCATGCTACTTCAAACTATCAAGAGTAGCTTGAACAAGGATTTGGTCCTAGGTCAGAACAACCTAGTGAAAGATGAGAACATGTGGTGTTTCCTATGTAACGATGACCATATTCCCCAAAATTGTCCTAGGGGAAATCTCTAACAAAAGATATAAAAATAAAGAGGCTAGGGTATTTTTTTGAACAATGAAGAATATCAATCTCCCAGAATGGAGAATGCTTGCTTTAGGGCACAAACACAAGGGATGTCCTTAGAACAAGAGCTAGATATCTCACTAGACCAAGCACTATTTTCTTGGATAGAGGAAGAAGATGCAATATTTGCAAATGTTTTTTTGATAATTGGTGGTCTATAGGTACATTCAAACTACAACATGTTGTCCAAAAGAAGACTCACTAGAAAATACATGCAACAAGCTCCATAGTGTCCATAGCCACAATACTTGCAACCACAAGTAGAGCAAGCCTCATAGATCTAATCCACTCAATAGTCACAAGCTCTGAAATTACCAAGGAAGGATATGGACAAAGCGCTAAACCCATCCACATCAAAATAACCTCTTCCTAAAGCAAAAGAAATACCACTGTTCAAGCCTAAGGTTTTTCCAATTAGAATGCTTAATGTAGTGGAGCAACTAAATAAGGAACCTGCTAATGTGTCTTTATGGGATGTTATATTAGTTCTAGAGTAGAAGAAATTCCTCTAGGAAGCATTAAAAAATAACATTCACTGTGGGTGGATACAGTCCCAATACAAAATCAAGATAGAGGGAAAGGGCTCGTGCGAGACCCCCAACCTTTGGGAGCTACAACATACATGAATTTTGTGGACAATACAAACATAAAAAAGGTAAAAAAACCAAATCCCACTCCTTTATTTTTAATGCTCATTGTGGGAGACAAGATTTTGCACAATAATATGATTGATTTGAGAGCTAGTACAATGGTCATGCCCAAACAAGTGGTTGATGCAATGAATCTTAAATATGAGCCTCTTGAGAAAGGGATCATGTAATTATATGGGAAGAAGGTCCCAACTTTCAGCCACATCAAGGATCTTTCTTTGACCTTATTCTCATGTCTAAGCCAAACCGTCACACAAGAAGTGGTCATAATCAACATTCTCCTAGTTTTTGAATGTCTTTCAAGAGACTTCATAGAAAAGCTTAGTAGATATTTGGCACTTGATCGGTCTCATTTGATACTATGAACAAAACATAGGGAGAAGATGAAAATTTTGTTGGAGCCTTTGCACCCCAAATATATAGTAGAAGACGTGGCACTGAGTTTTAAAGCAACATATACCTCCTTCTCAAAAAAGGATATGTATTACATAGCAATGTTAGAAGATGAGGAGGATACACGTAAGCAGACCCCTAAAGATAAAGCCTTGCTTAATCAATTCAATAATTTCAAACCATTTAGAAACTTCCATGCTACCAGGTTAGGCACATATGTGATCATCAATGATGACCAAGTCCTCCCAAAATTGGTAAAAGAATAGGAGAAATCTAGTGGACTGGGCAAAAATAGTTTATGGACACTATATTTTGATGGCTCCAAATACAAAATTGATTCTAGAGCTAGCATCCAACTAGGATGAAAACCCTCAAGGCTTTCCACTTCTAGTTCTCATACTCAAATAATGATGCAGAATACAAAGCCTTGATCCATAGTTTGTCTCTCATAGAGTGAATGGGTGTAAAGAGGATACAAGCATTCAAAGATTCAAAGCTAGTTATAAGCCAAGTCCTTAGATAGGTGACCACCAAAAATGTGAGAATGAGATCTTTCTAGCACAAAATATGGGACCTGGTCGAAGGTTTTGAAGCTTTTAACATACAAGTTATCCCAAAAAATTATAATTTTGTCACGGATCATATGGATTTGATTGGCTCATAATTTGAGCTAACCCCTAGATCATTTAGAAATCAACATGAAGTGCATACCATCATCCGACCATCTATACCTAACAATGACCAAAATTGGTAGGTCTTTGAAGGTGATGCTAATATCACCACATTCATACTAAAGGTCAAGGAAATCTTCCAATCAATCATAGCCCAAAGCTGGAAAGGTTACCAAGGAATAGGTAATTCAATTTAAAAGCAATAGGCTCCCACAAGGCTTGATTTATCTCGAGAATCTCTTCAATTGTGAGGCTACAAGAAATAGTAAATAAATATTCACCACTGAGAAAGAAGACTATGAAGACCTTGACGTGAGAGGAGGTAGAAGATTAAATCTCAAAAGGAACGTCCCATAGGCAGAAAAAGAAAGGTTGAAAGGCTTATGTACTAAGTATGACAGGGTCATAACTTGGACCTTTGACAATCTCAAGGGATAGGATCTGGGCATTTTCCAACATACTATTGACCTAGTCAAAGGTTCAAAAACCCATTTGACAAGAAAGGCTAGTTAATCCAAAAGTAGAAGCACTGATGGTACAAGAGCTCAATAAGATGATCGAATCAAATATTATCTATTGATCAAGAATTCCACCTAGGTATCCAATCTAGTCCCAGTTTGAAAGAAGAATGGCAACATACAACTCTGCATAGATTTTTCAGGATTTGAACAAGGCCTCGCTAAAAGACCACTACCCATTTCCCTTAATAGAGAAAATTTTGCAGACCATGGATGGATCAAAGATGTTCTCACTACTCAATAGTTTTTTGGGGTATAACCAATTTTATGTAAAGGAGGAGGACCGGCATAAAAAAATGTTCACCACTAAATGGGGAACATTCACATATGCAAAAATTCCCTTTCGACTCAACAATGTAGGTACCACTTTTTAGCAAATGATGGGCATTGCTTTCAAATTGGTCACCATCTTCTAATTCTAGGACCAAAAAAGGGTCACTTAGATCACCAAGATCCTAGAATACAATGTGGATATCTGATTGACCAAGCTAGTTCAAGGAAGAGGTCTTTGTGAATACCTCGCATAGGAACTACGCTCCTAGGTAGCAAAAAAGACTAACCAGGTCTATGCAAACCAATTCTAGTCTGATGAGTCATGGGTAGCTAATCGGATGTGATTTATGTAGACTAGGAAATACCCAACCAACATCCTACCTCACAAAAGACACTACTACTAACTACAAGGCACCAGGTATGTAATAATTGAGATTTTATTTAAAAGAAATTATTATGGAGTCCTTCTCTGTTGCATTAAGAAACCATTGGAAGAAAGAATTCTAGGCGAATTCCATAGTAGACCCGAGAGTGAACACTTTTCCACTAAGACCACTAATTTCAAAATAATGTGGGTGGGATATTATTGGCATTCAATGTTCTCCAATGCCCATAATCTTGTGCAAAAGTGTACTCAATTCCAATATTTTGTTGGCAAGTGGAAGAACTCTTCCATGCCATTAAGCTTGATTGTGACTGAGGAACCCTTTGCATAATGGGGTTTTTATATTATCAAGATGATCAATCCCATCTCTAGAACATGCCATAAGTGGATACTCATAGCAACTGACTGTTTCACAATATGGTTAGAGGCCATTTCCCTGAAGAATGCTATAGAAGAAAAAAAAATCAATTTCCTCAAGGAGTTGGTAGGAATTTTTGATTCACCCAAAACCATCATTTTCAACAACACACGAGCCTTCATAGGACCTAGGATATTAAAATTCACTCTTAAACATGGGGTCTAACTCAATAATTCATCCAATTACTACCCTCAAGGGAATGGGTTAGCAAAATCAACTAACAAGAACCTGATTAGGTTAATAAAGCACATCAAGTCAAAACACTAGAAGGAATGGCACAAGCATCTTCAAGAGGCCTTATGAGCCAACAAAATTACACCTAAACATATCTTGAAAACATCCCTTTACAAATTAGTGTATGAAAAGTAGGTATTCTTACCCAATTCCATATAAATATTGGCACTACAGCTCTTGAAAGCTTTGGAAGTTAAGGAGGACGATGGAATGGAGGTGATATTGGTAGAGCTCTTAAGCCTCAATGAAAAGAGAGAGAAGGAATTCAATGCCATGATTGAATTCCAACAAGTAGTCAAATGTTGGTGTAAGTGTGAAATAAGTGTGAGTAAAATAACACTTCTTAATAAGACATTATATCAAATATTCAACAATTAATCTATTAAAATGAGCAGAAACTTGAAAGAATCTCATTGTCTCCTATCTTTAAAGATTTATTAAGTTACAGGAAGCTCTCAGATTTGAGAAGCACTTGTGACTATTAAAATGCCAATCTAAAGAGTGGAATGATGCTAAATGCAATGATGAAATCTTATATGATAATATCTAAATGATAAAGAGAAAGCTATTGTAATCTATTGCTGACATGAAGCTATGATGTAGCCATGATATGAATCTATTGATGCTATGATGTTATTGTTATGATTGCTTGATTGCTTTTCTTGTAGAGTAAGATTGCACAAAGATAGGATCCATTCTTTGTTGTAGAAGGCTATATTTATAGATTTCTCAGTAGCACATTTGCACAGAGGCAACACAACAAAGGCTTGGATTCAATCTGGAGAATTGAATGGTGAGAGATGAAGAAGCTGGAGTTGATGAAGGGAATGGTTTCTCCCCATGAAAACATCATGCAAGATGATAGGAAGAATTAGAGGAAGAAGATTTGAGAGATTGATTCAAATTTGTCTTCAAAGCTTCACGTGAATGCCACTTGAATTAATTAGATATTTTATATCTAATTTTATTGGTGAGTGAATAGAGGAAATTTGATTTATTCTTTTATTTGAATATTTTAGTTTATTCAAATTAGTAAAAAGGGGATAAATAATTTAATAAAACAAACTATGGGATTTGTCTATTAAATAAATATAGAAGGGACAAGATAATTAAAAAACAAAGTATTTAACCTTGTTTAATTAATTAAGATTGAATGATGTGATAATTAAATAATACAAACTATTGAAGTTGCATATTTAATTAAAATTGAAGAATACAAGATTTAGAATGTGAAAAACTTAAATAAATATTTCTATTTATTTAAAAGTAGATGAATTTAATTATGATGATTAAATAAAACAAAGTGAAATTTGTTCATTTAATTAAGACGAAAATAAAAGAATAAAGATTGAAGAATTTAAGATGAACTATATAAATAAATATTTCTATTTATTTTAATAGTAGAGGAATTAAGGGTAATTAATCAAATAAATCATATTTAATCAATTGGATTCTCCAGACCATTTTTAGGTGTATACAGTTGGTTTAATAAAAAAGCCTCCAACCCAAATTTTAGGGAGGGGAGTCTTGTACTAAAGTATGATGAATGAGCTACAAAACCAAGGCAACATGCAAAGTTTGATTCACTATGGAAGGGTACCTTCTGCATCCATACATGTAAAGAATGGAATTCATATGAGCTGAAGGATATGAATGACAATGTTTTGGATAATCGTTAAATGGTATTCATCTAAAAATATTCAATTAAAGTATGCAAAGTTCAAAAAATTTATAGTTATGTACCATATGTGTAGGTACCGAAAATTGGTCTAGGCCTGCGAGTACATATTCGACATAATTTTCTATAGTCTGTGGTCTTGATTAAATAATGTTAATTATTTAATTAACCTTTCTAACACATATTTCCTCTATTAATTAAATACCCCTATTTAATTAATTCATTATTAATCTTTATTCAACTTGATTAATTAAATAAATCATATTTATTTAATTATGTTGCTAACTAATTAATTCTTCCCCCTTTATCTATCAATTAAATAATTTATTATTTAATTACCCCTTTATCATACTTTTCCAACTATAATTAAATATTTGTTATTTAATTATTCATTTAAACCCCTTTAACTTAATTAAATATTTATTATTTAATTATTCAATTCCACCTATTCAATAGTCAATTAAATAAATTACATTATTTATTTAATTAATAATCTTTATATTTTGAATGTTGAATTAAATTAATATTTGATTCATATTTAATTATTTATGTCACATTCCTCTATCATTCAGTTATCTAAGTCATTCACTCACCTTTTGACTCGAGATCTATTTTTAGTTCTCTAGTTATCTCTGGATTCAACACCTGTTTATCTTTGCGAGAAGACTCTCTGTCACAACTAGTCGATTAACTAGTTCTAACTCCTGTTTGCATTTGAATGCATTAGTCTTCGAGTTCTAACTTTGGCTTTTGCATACAAAGTCCATTTCTTCTATTTTTGGAGATTAAGATCCTGAACTCGTGTTCTAACTCATGTTCTAAATTAGTCTCTATCTGCAGTCTTTCCTAAACTCCTATTCTAACTCATGTTCTATCTGAGATAGAACTCACATCGCATGGCATTCATTGATCTCATCCGTCGATCTCTCTTTCAATCTGAGCCAATCGTTTGAAAACCCAAAATCTATAAAATGGCTTGTCATTATCATTATTCCTCCTCTCGAAATCATACACTTTTGAGAAGAGACTTATCTTCAATATTTTGCTTAGACACTCGATGAAGTTATGCTTGCATTCAAACACAGAAATATGAGGGCAAAAATACTAAAAAGGAAAAATGGAGAAGAACAATCAAGATAATCCGAAGGAGTGAACGCATATTCGGTGAGAGCTTTCCATTAAATTGTTTAGTTTATTTAGTTTACTTATTCATTCTTTGTTGTTTGATTTTAGATAATTTTAGATTAGTATTAACATTGTTATTCTAGTTTGTAGAAAAATCTATCATTTACATTTGGTGAACCCGATGTGAACACGCTTCAAAATTCGCACATATTTTCATGTTTCCATTTTTCCGTTTTTCGTTCTTTTTTGCAGGTTTTTCATACGACGCACTGCATATGTTCAGAAAAATGATGCATCTGTATCTATGAGCTGCATCTATGAAAAAAAGTGACGCATCCGCCATCATAAGCCGCATTCGCAAAGTCACAAACTGCATCCGCCTGTCAACAAAATTCACAAACCGCATCTGCCTGTCAACATGGAACCGCATTTGTGGCTCCAAAAGCCGCATCTGCCTGGCAATCTTTTTCTCGATTTTTGGTCATTTCCATACATTCATCTTTTCATTTTCGCTTGTTAGGTTGTTTTGGTTTTCACTAATGTTTGTATTAGTTGTGTTAAGGTGGAATAACGTAGTGTTTGTAGGACGAAGCATAGAAGACCATTAAAAACCTAAGACAATTTTCTACAGGATGAAAGCCGAAGAACAATGAATTACTGATAAATTTGCATGCAGGACATAATGCCTTTGTGTTAATTTTTTTATTTAAGCAAGCTTTTGTTTGGTAGATAGATAATAATCATGTGGGTTAAAAATAATTTTCTGATTGATAGATAGATAATTGTCGTTTGGATTAAAAAGAACCATTGTCTTCTTTGTCTGGTGCTTTGCACATATTTGTCACCCTTACGATTCAATAATCAAAGTATCCTCTCCACTTTCATAGTCATGCAATCCTGGGTGTAAGAGAAATGGTTACTGACTCTAGAACTTGGGCCTGTCTTGGTGGAAAAAAGTACTCACCCCAAGACGACTCAGATCGGTAGCACGCTAAAGCCAAGCGACTTCCAACTGGTATAAAAAAGTGGATTCTTGGGGAAATCCCAAGAATCATGCGCACTATTCTGATGAGATGGATAGAAATGAACTCTCACCAATGTGGGATAGTGTCCCATGAATGAAATTCCCTTATTAAACACCTTGTTGTAGAGTTACCAAAATCCTACCTACTTGTTGGCACAGCAGGGTCGGCCCTGTGAAGCTGTCTTACATATTTACAGTTTATGTGTGGAAATGAAATGTATGCCATGGGAGTTTCATGGATACAGTAGCTTGGCTGCCCCGTATAAGTGAGTGTCATGGAGGGGAGCCAGTGGGGTCAAGCTACTAGTCATTCACCATAAATATGTGTAGTTGGAGAAATCCAAGTAAGAATTCAACAAGTATTGTCCTAAAAGCCTAGATTGTAAATATTTTTTGAGTCTTAACAGTCCCTTCATCAAAAAAACTAAAAATACATTGATTGCTATGTTTGTTTTCTGCTGTATTCGTCAAAATCTTGATCAACAAACTAAGTCATCAAAATCAACTTTCGGGAAAATTTTCAATTGTTAGAAAATCGAGTCGCAATTGTCAGTTTAAACGCCACATCTATCATAGAGAGTCACATCTATTAGGGGAAATACCGCATGTGTCTATCAAAACTTTCATTTTTTAGTTTGCATATCATGAGTCACATCTATCACATTCTGAGTCACATGTGTGCATGCAAACCGCATCTGTCAGTTTTCAAACCGCATGTGTCTTGGTAAACCACATTTCTCATAGGAAAAAATGAAACTGTCAAAAAAATAGCATCTATCAAAATTTAAACCACAATTGTCAGAAAAAACGCATCTATCAAAATTTGAACCACAATTGTTAGGTGAACTGCATTTTCCTATCAACAGAAAACATCAAAAACTGCGAGATGAGTCTGAAACATCACTGTCATTATTTGCTTTAGGTTCTTAAATCAACCTTGGACAGAAACTATTAAAATTTTGCTCAAAAACCTTACATCATTAGGTGTCATATATGTCCTAGTCACAGTGAATGTCTTAGTCATAGTCATCCTAAGTTGCATGCATATAGATACTTCCTAGGAAATTGCATATTACAGAATAGATAACTTTCCTCATCATTGGAAACATTCATGTTCTAGTTTGTTATAGTCATTGAACCTAGTCACTTTGGTCCCATTTAGTGAATCTTTTCAGCTCAACAGTCTAGTTTGGAAAATTCACCTTGTCAAATTGTCCTTGTCATACAATCAGGTTCCTTGGTTAAAAACAAATCGTTGCATGCATTTATTCCATAGGTGGTAGGTTATACCCATCTTAGACTCATTTATCATCATTAGTCCACTCAAAATTTTGCATATTGTCCGTCCTATCATATGTTATTTTAGAATACACCTTTTTAGAAATCATTCTAGCACATCATTTAGTGTCAAAAAAATCCAAAAACATAGACATAGGTCATATCAGTTTTTAGACATAGTCTGCATTACCCCATTTTGAGCAAATTTTCATGGTCGAAACAAGGTCTCAAAAGAAACATAAAGCAATGATAGACCCCAACGAATTCATCAATCCATTCAGAAACCAACAATCAGGAAGCAAACACCCACACATACCTTTGCTTGAAAAACATGTCACTAAAGACACACATGGGCAGATTTACATAGAAGACATAGACGCAATAGTACAAGATCCTGAATTTGCATCCTTTATGGATGAATGTTTGCTAAATGATCCCCAATGATATCTAGCAAAGTTGCTAGTAGAAGGTGCCAAACTACCACCAGGATTTGATATTTGTACTTTGCAAACACAATCTACTCAACCAATGCAAACTGCAACATCAAGTGTCTCTATTCCCCAAATTACCGCAATGATACCAATTGGCATACCAACTCAAACATCATCAATTGTAAACATAACACAAGGTTTACAATTTAATGCAGGGGAAACTTCCTCCAACCCCTTTGGCATCAACACAACTGGTAAGAAATCCAAAGTTGGCGGAAATATACCTATACCAACTTAGCCCATTCAAATAGGAAGCATTCCTATACCAAATTAGACCATTCAGATAGGAAGCATTCCTATACCGACTCAGACCATTTGTACAGGGAATATCCCTATACCAAATAAGAACATTCTAACAGGATATATTCCCTTGCCAAATCACAACCCGTCATAGAACATGGTGTATTAGAACACCTACATTGATCCAAACAACGCAAACAACATCTCCTTGATGCAACTAGATGTCCTTCAAAACCAAATGCAAACCCTTCAACAACAGATGGACAACATATCTATGTTAGGAAAATGAACTATCTTAGTGCAAGACCTATGTCCATGTCCATTTGACAAAGTGCTTTATATGACACCTTTCCCCCATGGGTACATTATACCGATTTTGCCTAAGTATAATGGGAGAAAGAATCCTTTGGAACACATTAGAGAATTCTCAAAAGCATGCATGGACATATCATATAACCCCACATACTTGATGAGACTATTTCCATGAACCCTTGTCAGGATAGGATTGGAATGGTTTTCTAAATTACCATATGCAATACGATCCTGGGGCGAATTAGCTGAGAAGTTTGTCGAACATTTTGCCTTTAACATAGACAATGAGGTAACAATAGCAACCTTGTGCCACACGACACAAGAAGATGGTGAAAATTTCACCACTTTCTTCTAGAGATGGAGAAGTCTAGCTAGTAGATGTCCAGTTGAAATACCAAAAAAACAAAAGGTCACGATATTCCTAGAGAACATCAACCCCAAGTTGCGAAGTGACTTAAGGGTACACTATTGTATTTCATTCCCAGAATTGGTACAAAAGGGCATCATCCTTGAGAAAGGCCTTATAGACAAAGGATAAATTAAGGTACCAGGCAAAAATCCAGTTGTCCAACATCAAAATGTGCCAAATGATAGAAACAAATTCTGGTCTAGAAACAAAAATGTTACAAATGATGGCATTGTTGATGCTAAACAGATACATACGAGACCAATTATCACACTTATAGGTTACAATTCCAATCAAGACACGATGAATAGTCCAGATCAAATAGCTAACTATGTCCAAAATTCACAACAACAAAGACCACAACAAAGAAGATTTGCTACACGTGAATTTACACCTTTAGGACAACCAATCAAGACAATTTTCAAAGAGTTTATTACGCATAATCTCATCAAACCTTTGGAACCAATAGAGTATGATCCTGGATAGTTCAAACCTTCATGGTGGGATGATAAATTTTTTTTTGACTATCATCAAACAAAAGGACATAACCTACAACAATGTCACCAATTGAAGAATATTATACAAGACTTTGTTGAAAATGGAACCATAGAGGTTGGTGGGCAGCAAAACACCAAAAATAGTGATCATAAGGTCTTCATGGACCCATTACATGACCACACAAAAGGAAAAGCCTCCAATTCGGGACCCAAGAACCCATCAGTCAATTATAACATTACCAATTATGACTATGGTAAATGAACGATCATAAATCACCTCCGAGATGCAAATGAGAATGTCAATACCTTCACCATTAAGAAGCATCTAGAATGTAATGTGAGCACATGCAGAACTAAGATTACTATTCCTAGTCCTTCTTCTGAGCCACCTACGCAAGCTTCCAAGTTTAAGTACAACCTTCTTGATCAATTGAGTAAAACCCCCACACAAATATCTATCTTGGAATTGTTGACCTTATCACCTGAGCATCGAGCTATTCTTGACAAAGCTCTACAGAACACAACTGTTCCTATAGACTTAGATGTCAATCGTTTCGAAGAAATGGTGGGATATTTGACCAACTTGCATCATGCCACATTTTCCCAACAAGATTACTCAACCAAGAAGTCTGATCATAATGACCCCTTACATCTTGAAGTCTTAATCCATCAAAACAAAGTCCGACGAGTCTTGGTAGATGGAGGAGCAGGTTTGAACCTGTGTACCCTAAAATTGGTTAAGGCATTAGGATTCTCAAAAGACTATGTAGACACCTCTAAAAGTATAGTCATCAAGGCTTACGCTGACGAGGAAAGATCGTCTAAAGGAGTTTTCACACTCCCTATAAGATTTGGCCCAACAATCATGAACACCAGCTTCCATGTCTTGGATCTCACCCTTCCATACAACTTGTTGTTAGGCAGACCTTGGATACACGCAATGAAAGTTGTACCTTCAACATATCACCAATGTCTTAAGTTCCCCTATAATGGCACAGAGATCACCATTGATGGTGATCCAGATCCTTTTCTATATTGTACAAGCCTAAGGGATATTCCACAATGACAAGTACCAGTTAACCAAGAAGCTTCATCATCCACTTTATCCCTATACGTTGAACCATCACATCTCACTAAGTCCATTTCATTCAAACCATCGTCATCCACTCATAAGCTCGAGATCCAAGACAAGGGTTGTGGTGAATATAATATAAAGGCATTGTACTATGTTAGTCAATTGATTGCACCTAAGGCATATGGCCTACCCACGGTAGATAGAAGACAGTCAGTGGTCACATTTCATATTCCCCCTACAATGACATTGACCAAATGGGGAGAGTTAAGTGAAGAAATTGTGGATCAAGGTGATTCCTGGTTGTATCAAGAAGAACATGAATACCCCTCCCCATCTATTCAAATAGCTAAGGACCAGTATGGAAAAGGCTTTAAGATAATGCAAAATGAAGGCTATGAAGGGAACAATGGGTTAGGACTATATCAAAATGGAAGGATGGAACCGATCACTGTCTACCCACGACCAAAATATCTAGGGCTAGGGTGTCAACCACTTAGAATTGGGTTTCGTGGTACCTCATCACCATTTCAAGAGGAAGTGAGTGATTATGTAGACATCGAGACATCTCATGAACCACATCCCCTAGTTTACGACAAACACCCAGTTTACGACAAACCTCTAGTTTATGATGAATCCCCTTACTCAAGTGATGGTGAATGGGATTCCCTTTCATCTACCAGTACCATGAACATAGATGCCCTATTTGGAGAATTGGACCTAAACGTGAAACCTATACCAAAACCATTTGGTCCTCGTCCTAAGAAGCACTTGTCCAAAAAAGAATGGCAAGAGAACTATTATTGGGAAACCCTTGATCATGCATCTTGGGAACCTGACAAACCATCTTCTGATGATTCTGCCCTTACTATAGTCCCACATCAGAGTATACCTACACCTAGGAAGAAGAATAAGAAGGAGTTAGTCCAAAACTTTCGTGACCATGTCAACCATTCTATATTCACCTTGTTAGTAGCTACCTTTAAAAACTCCAATGATAAAATGCCCCTTATATATCCCGAACTTATCAACTGGGATCAATAAGGTACACCTATCATAGATACATTCGAGAACAACGAAGCAATTGCTGAGTTCATAGGACTTAGAGAAGGCATACCAAGAGGGGATCATAAAGATGGTTTCACCATAGACTTGGATGATAAAGAATATTTTGGGGAGTGTATTTACATCTCTAGTCACAAAATGAGAATAAAAAGAAAAAAGATAATGAAAAAGAAAATGATGAGTCACTAGGTGAAAACCGAAAGGCGCCTTTGGACGAAGAAAAAGTCAAAATAAAGGACGTATCCGAGGGTGAAAACCTCTCAGAGGCACCCAAGGATAGAGGTTTAAATATTCTCCCCATTGAATAGGAAAAGTCACTGATGCTAGTAGAAGAATCTGTTGAAGTCAACATAGGTACAAAAGAGAATCCTCAGAAGGTATATTTTGCAGCTTCATTAATAGAGACAAAAAAGCCTGAGTTTAAGGACTTCTTCACAAAGAGACAGATACACTTTTCATGGTCATATGTTGACATGCTTGGGCTTGATCCCAACCTAATATTGCATCATTTACCACTACAGCCAAGTATTAAGCCAATCAAACAGAAGTTAAGGAAAATGCATCTACAAATTGCTCTATTGGTCAAGGAAAAACTTAAGAAACTCTTGGATGTAGGATTCATAAGGACAATAGACTATGCAAATTGGATATCAAATCTAGTACTAGTGACTAAACCAACTGGGGGTATTTACATATACACAGACTTTAGAGACATCAATAAGGCATGTCCCAAGGATGACTTTCCTTTGTCGAATATTGACATGATAGTAGATCTGACTGTAGGATATGAGATGCTATCCATCATGGATGGTTTCTCTAGATATAACTAGATTAAAATAGCAAATGAAGACCAACACAATATATCTTTCACATGTCCATGGGGCACATATTGTTGGAATGTTATGCCATTTGGCCTTAAGAATGCAGGAGCTACTTATCAACGGGAAATGACTATGATTTTCCATGACTTTGTACGTACTCTCATGGAAGATTATGTAGATGACATTATAGCTAAATCAGAAACAATGGAAGATCATTTGAAGGTTTTAGACAAGATATTCCAGAGGCTAGAGAATTACAATGTCAGGCTAAATCCGAAGGAATGTGTCTTTGGGTGAAATCAGGGAAACTATTAGGGTATATCATTTCTAGAAGAGGCATTGAAGTAGATCCAGAGAAGGTAAGAGCTATCATAGAAATGCCTCCTCCAGTCAGCATTGGTCAACTTAGAACCCTACAGGGGAGATTACAGTCCATTAGGCATTTCATAGTACAACTGGCAGATAAAATACACCCATTTCAGCATCTACTCAAGAAAGGAGTACCATTTTTGTGGATACCTAAATGTCAGGAAGCCTTCTAGAAAATCAAGGACTATTTGCTTACTCCACCAGTCTTAATGTCACCTACAGAGGGAAAACCATTGATATTATACATTTCAGCAACTCAGTCGGCATTAGGGGCTCTTCTCACACAACATAATGATCAAAGTCATGAGAGAGCCATCTATTACATCATTTGTACCTTAGTGGGCTATGAATTGAATTACAACAGCATAGAACGTGCCTGTCTTATGGTAGTCTTTGCTACCCAAAAACTTCAGCACTATATGCTCAATCAATAAACTATGTTAATTGCAAAGATTGATCCACTTAAATACCTCCTAAGTAAGGCAGCTTTAACAGGTTGGTTGGCTAAATGGGCTATGATACTTAGCGAGTATGACATTCAGTGTGTCTAAAGGAAGGCTATAAAAGGATAGGTGATTGTAGATCAATTAGCTGATGCACCTATGAAGGCAGACCATCCATTAGTGGTAGATTTTCCTGATGAATTTCTCTTTAACATTGACATTAAAACCGAATGGAAACTGTACTTTGATGGGTCACATACAAATCGTGGTTCGAGAGCTGGTATCCTATTTGTTACACCTCAAGGTGATACCATTCCCAAATCATTCAAGATCGCTTTCCCTTGTACCAACAATATAGCAGAATATGAAGCTTTAGTGATAGGATTAAAAATGGTAGTTCAGTGGAAAATAAAGATCCTACATGTTTTTGGTGACTCTTAACAAGTAATCTATTAGGTAAATGATGATTACAAGACTAAGGATGAGAAGCTTGCCCCTTACAAGTGAATGGCTGATAGTTTCAAACAGTATTTCAATGACATAACTTTTTAACAAGTACCACATATCCATAATAGAGTTGTAGGTGCTATGGCAACCGTGGCTTCCTTGTTGGATATTCCAAGTAATGTGCCTAAGTTCGAGTTTCTAGTTGAACAGTTGTTGGTCCCTGCTTATGATGTCCCTGATACTACGATAGTGTGTACCATTGTTGGTCCTATGTCTCCTTGGTATAAAGACATATTCGACTACCTCACTGACCAAACCTTACCCCAAGACTTGTCTAATAACCAACACCGAACCTTCATCCAAAAGTTAGCTAAGTACACCATCATCGGTGAAACCCTGTATAGACGTACCTTAAATAATGCCTTAATGAGATGTCTCGATGTTGAGGAAGGACAAACAAATTTGCAAATGGTACATGAGGGTATATGTGGATCTCATTCGAGTGGTCCTACTCTAGCCCATAAGATTATGAGACTAGGTTATTATTGGCCTACAATGGAGAAAGACTCATACATCTTTGTAAAGAAATGTAGACAATGTCAAATAAATGGAGACTTGATAAGAGTGCCAGCACAGGAACTTCACCATGGCCCTTCGCCCAATGGGGACTCAACCTCATAGGTAAGATACACCCTGCATCATCCAATGGTCATAAATTCATCATCACCGCCACTGAATACTTCACCAAATGGATTGAAGCTATTCCCATGACCTACATCATCAACACACAAATATCTAAGTTTATCCTAAACTATATCATTTGTCAGTATGATGTACCCCAATCCATAATCACAGAAAATGGCCACCCATTCAAGAACCAAGAAGTACACCATTTATGTGAAGAATTCCATATCAAACACCATTTCTCCACCCCATATTACCCACAAGGTAACGGCCAAGCTAAGGCATCTAATAAGACTATTGTTAGAATCTTGAAGAAGACTGTCAATGACATTGGTTGTGACTGGCACCTACAACTTAATCCTGCCTTATGGGCCTATCACACAAGCATTCATACTCCCACCGATGCCACTCCATATTCCCTCATATTTGGGTCTGAAGCTATCTTACCTATCGAGGTTGATATACCTTCTCTTAGGGTATCGTTGAAGGGTCATATTGATGATGAAGAATACTGTGTCTCTACGTTACAAGAGCTAGAATTGCTAGATGAATGAAGACAAAAAGAATTAGATCATTTACAAGCATATCAAAATTGTCTTCGTCGTAGCTACAATAGGAAGGTTCTCAATAGACACTTTGACATTGGTCACCTGGTATTAGTGGAGAATCCTAAGAACCAAGTTGAACGAGAGAAACCAAGTAAGTTTGAACCTAACTGGTTCGGGCCTTATATTGTCACAGAAGCTTTTGGGTTAGGAGAGTACCAACTCTCTACTCCTGAAGGAGAGCCACTTTTGTCACCTATCAACAGTCTGCATCTAAAGAGGTTCTATGCTTAGTTTCTATGAATCCGTGTCTTAATCTAGAAAAATACAAAAAAATGAAAAAAAACAAAAAAATGGTTACCTTGATGAAAACTTGGCAAATAGGCATCTTTGTATCACCAAAAAAAAAAAAAATGAATTGAGAAAATAAAAAAAGTAAAGAGAAATAAATTTGTCTAATAGTGAAAACTGCTTTAGTGGCACTATGGATAAGTACCTTGGTGAAAACCTAGCAAATAGGCACCATGTGTAGTCAAGCTCGCTCTTTCATCTACCATCATTCTATTCATACTTTTTCACCATCATCCATAATAAATGGTTGTCTTATCCATTGCTTGGAATGATTGACATCTAGCTTCCATTCCATCACATTACCCACTCCATCTTGCACATCTTATTCCCGACTGGGGGAAAATTCTTGTTCTATGCCCTAGCATCTTGTACATAACATCACACCAAAAAAAAAAAAGAATCCCAAAAACATTAGAAAACTTCAAAAATCCAAAAAAATCAAAATCAAAAATGTCAGGAATACCAAAAATAGAGTCAAGTCAGTCATGTTCAGTCAGTCATAGTCGAACTACATTGCCTCTATGACTGGGATGTAGGAAAGGCCATCAATCGATGTGCCCCCGAGGCATTAGGTCTATCAGTCTAGGTTTGTCATGTATCACACACATTTAAATCATGACTCTTTGTACATTCAAAGTCATTGGTCATGTCGAACTGCGAGGTCTCTACATGACAACATAGGCAAGGCTAATCAATTGATGAGCTCCCAAGACCACACTAGGTCAGTCCAATAGGGTTCATTCACAATCACTATCACACAAGTTGCATATCATAGTTTAAGGTATCATCTCATGTCATACACGGTCTACACGCACACACTTTTTCTTAGTCAAGGAATCAAAACAAGTCATGCATCAACAAGGCAACATCTCAAACTATCATCAAGTCAATATCAAACACATTGTCAAAGCGATCAATCTATGTCTTACGCAAGATATGTCTTTCTTGTCAACTGACGTCATCAAATTGTCGTAGTCTCATGTAGCTTGTCACTTCAATGTCATCAGATTCCAATGTCTTATACGACACATGTCTTTCTGAAACCAGGTTTTGTCATGCCTTATACAGAAGTCACCAAGTCAAAACTAGACTCAACGTCTTATGCGGTATGTGTCATCTCTCACATTACACTATGTCAAACATCAACAATCAAACAATCCCACAAGATCAAGTTTTGGTGAATACATTTAATTGGCTTTATGACTTTATATCTTACTTTGTCTTATCTTATTATTGATTTGTGAATTAGTCTGGTTACTAGCTTTCTCGAGGATGTCCCTTGAAGGATTTAGAGAAGCAAGGATGTCTCAGGACTCTTTTTCTTTGACTATTGTTTGTCAATTGTCTTTTTAAACATTGGTTTTTGAGTCATGTTACTAGTTTCCTCAAGGATGTCCAATCAAGGATTGAGAGGAGCAATGACGTCTCATAACTTGTCTTTTATTTTTCTGGTGTCTATGATTTGTCTCAACAAAACAATTGGGGCAATTTTGTCCTTAGTATGAGTTAAGACCCTCCTTGTCTGTGACTGTCTATTTTTCGTAGATGGGTGACTTTGTACACTATGATTTATCTCATATCATAATGTGTACTATCCATCTGTGTCATGTCCCGCCCAATGATGATAACAAGCAAGCATAACATATTTTGGCACTATATCATAGTATATGTTTTTCTCAATCAATCAACCTTAATTATTTCTTACTAACATTCTAAATTCATATCATCCTAACATTTCTCTTCTTTGACATAATGATAAAGTCATGTCACACAATAAAAACATTAGATCATTTGCATTTGCATACATTCCGTAAGCATTTCATATAGTTGCATTTCATTTCACACATTACATAATAGACATTTCATCATCATAGCATAAATAATGTAAAAATTTCATGTACACATTACCATCACATATAAATAAGCATCATACAGAACATTTACATCCATTATCATAAGAAATTAAGACATCCATAACATCATTAAACACATAACTCATAACATATAGAAACACATAGAAACATTCATTCATAGCACACGCATATACATCATCTAGGAAACATAATCATATAGCAATAATGCATCATCCATAGAATAGAATTGCATATCATGTAGAAGCCACCAAAATCATATATATATATTGCTCAAAAATAGTGTGTCAGAGTACAATGTCTGAATGTAACCATAAATAAAACATGAGCTCGCAGGCTCTCTGATAAAAAATACAATGTCTACATATGTAACCCTGTCATCATGTCCCACTACCCCTGCTGTCATGTGGTGAAGGTGGTGGAAAAAGACT
The DNA here is from genome assembly GCA_007115665.2 of Sequoiadendron giganteum. Classification (NCBI taxonomy): domain Eukaryota; kingdom Viridiplantae; phylum Streptophyta; class Pinopsida; order Cupressales; family Cupressaceae; genus Sequoiadendron; species Sequoiadendron giganteum. The sequence continues at coordinate 209,400,442 of CM021107.1, forward strand.
CGAAGGTGCTCTCTGTGAGGTGGAAGGCCTCTCATATGGACCTGCCCTCGATGGTCCTACCACCCCCTCAGTACTTTGTGTCCTTTGACTCCTAGTATGATCCCTACTCTGACTACGCACCTTTGAAAATGTAGGAGCTCATCTCTCTGCTGGCACTGTTGCCTCATATAGATCCCTATATTACATAGCTCTCTCAATGAATCTGACTAACACCCTCACCATGCCATCAGATGAGGACCCACTACAAAGGCGTCTAACCTCTGTGAACTACTACTCTATCTCATGTCTTTGTGTTATAGCCTGATCTCTCTCCATAAGAGCACTGTCCCTCTTTGTACAGGCACTGTCCCTCTCGGCATATCACTATCCCTCTTTGTGTAGGCACTGTCTCTCTCTAGTCTCATTGCCTCAAACTCTGCCATCATAAGTCTAAGTCTCTCCTCCAAAGCCTCCCTGTCACCATCTCTAGGAGCATCCTCCTCCCATCTCCCCTCCATGATCTAATCTCTGAGCTCTCTCTCCTGCTCCTCCATCAGTGCATCCTCCTCCACATCATCCTCATCATCATCCTCTACATCATCCTCTCCGTATCCTGCCAAAACACCTAGAGGATCTATAGCCATGTCCACATCTAAATCCTTTGCAGCATCCTTGACTCCAACATCTACCTTGGCACGCTCCTCTACCACTACCTCCGCTGCAACATGCTCACCCCTAGCCTATACATCCACTTCCACTCCGATGTCCACCATCGGTACATCCTCTGCTACTGCCTCACAGATAAGTGATAGTTCACCTACCCAACCCCCTCTCCATCCTCTCCGACCTCACCTGCCACCTCTACCATCACCATCTCTCCCACCACTCTCCCTAGTCTAGCACCTCCACCTCTCCGCTATCCTCTAGGCCCTATGCCTCATCTCTCTATAGGTGTCGGCTGATCTAGATTTGTGTAAGGAATAGGTTGATGCTCTACCCACCATGCATCGTATGCTGCTATAGTACCTGGGTATGCTAATCCATCTCTCCAACCCCACTGTACTGGCTGTAATGCATGTATCTCTGCCATGGCAATAGCTTCTGGTATCATAGGTCCCCAATATGGAACCTCTCTGGATGAATGAGCAAACTTTGCTCTACTTCGAGGCTCATCCTGAACCTCGCTAAACTATCTCAAAACTTTGTCTGGCAAGTGTCACTCAATGATGTGTACACTAGAAATAGTCCTCCCAATGAGATACTGTGTCTATCTACAGAATACCAGATGTACCTCCTCATCCACCCACTCCTCACAATCCATGTAAGGTCTCCATGTAAACTGATCAAGAATATCCAATGCATGTTGCCAATACCTTGTGTCTCCCACATATGTCTGAGTAATGTGTCTTGTATATTAGAACACATAAGGGTATCTCTCCCGTCTCTCTAATGTAACTGGAGGATGAAAAATAGCTATCCTCTCCCAACCCCATACCATCAGTAGTGCAGTCCCACAGCTCAATGACTATGCACCTTTATAAGAAATGTCGTGTAAATGAAAGTATAACATCCCGAGCAGACATGGACCCCATACATACCTAGTCTCGCTCTCTAACATGCCAACCAACATAGCTCCCCATTCTACTAGAAATCCATGACCTCGTCTGTCAGGCAGAACTATCCCCCCAATCAATGTACATAAAATACAGTCAATCATGTCATATATGTCTGCTAACACTGGCCATCTAATCTCATAGTGGTCGATCCCGAGCCTACTGATGTCATCTACCTGATAAAACCTCGCCAACTCAGTCAATCCTCACTGGGTATCATACATGACCCACTCTCCCCTAATAGGCAATCTCAAAATCCTATACACATCCTCTAATGTGACAATGGCCTCCCCAGTCAGTAAATGAAATGATGATGTCTCTGAATGCCATTGCTCGTATAAAGCCATCAACATACCCCTGTTCATCTGAATAGTGGGCATCGACAAATAGTGACGTAGACCCAGTTTCCATAGAAGCCAAATCTCTAAAGTAGTCAAATGATCTTTGAGATCGAATGTATCTGGACATGACTCTTGTGTATAAATAGGATCTAGGACCACCTGCATTTAAACCATGATGTCAAGAATTTTCAAATTTTCCTTAGAAAAAATTTTCAAAAATTTTACCAGTCAAATGCTGCTCACTTTCACAAATGCGGTGCATTTTTGCAAATGCGTTGCACTAAGCCTCAAATGCATCGCATATTTTCCCACACCCACTTCCCCTACTACACATGTAGTTCACAAAACCACATGCGGTGCATTTTTAGCAAATGCAGTGCAGTTTTATCAACCTACCTATTTGCTACATATGTGTCTCAAAAATGCATATGTGGTTCATCACCCCACATGTGTTTATTCCTAATGCAAAGGCATTGCATAACTACACATGCAATGCATTATACTTCAAATGTGATCATTCCCTAAACTGCCCAACCTAGCCTAGACGTGTTTTCACACATGCATCATTTCATAGTCAGATGCGGCGAATACGACGGCATATGCGTCATTTACGATGCACCGCATTTGCTTAATTACTTGTCAAACACCTAAAACTACATGCAAAAATAATTTTCAAGAGATCATTTTCAGGTACATACTGATGGTCTTGCATCGGTTGGCTTCCTGAACGTCAAGATCCAATAACCACGATGTGTAGCATATGGAATGGGTGCCATTTTTGTCAGCTAGTTAGAGCAAATCTCATCTTTTTTCTATCTCCTCTGGGTGAAAATGAATTGGATTTAGACCTAATTCCTATTTATAGGTGGGGTTTGAATGGCATTTCTTTTGACCTAATCTATTGGCCGTGTAACCTTTCAACTTCAAATGACCTGTACTCCTCCGTATCAACTCCATAGCATTTGTGACTATCAAATTGACTTATCAGGAATATTTCTTGATTTTTTTGGAATTTTTTAAATGTTGTCAATTTTCCCGAGGGGGCATACCTTAACCTGTTTCATGTTGGGGCACGATCGGGGCATATTTTCTTTGACACAACATGTACCAACATTGTATCAAAGAGGGGCAAACTATAGATACCGAAAATTGGTCTAGGCCTGCGAGTACATATTCGACATAATTTTCTATAGTCTGTGGTCTTGATTAAATAATGTTAATTATTTAATTAACCTTTCTAACACATATTTCCTCTATTAATTAAATACCCCTTTTTAATTAATTCATTAATTCATTATTAATCTTTATTCAACTTGATTAATTAAATAAATCATATTTATTTAATTATGTTGCTAACTAATTAATTCTTCCCCCTTTATCTATCAATTAAATAATTTATTATTTAATTACCCCTTTATCATACTTTTCCAACTATAATTAAATATTTGTTATTTAATTATTCATTTAACCCCCTTTAACTTAATTAAATATTTATTTTTTAATTATTCAATTCCACCTTTTCAATAGTCAATTAAATAAATTACATTATTTATTTAATTAATAATCTTTATATTTCAAATGTTGAATTAAATTAATATTTAATTCATATTTAATTATTTATGTCACATTCCTCTATCATTCAGTTATCTAAGTCATTCACTCACCTTCTGACTCGAGATCTATTTTTAGTTCTCTAGTTATCTCTTGATTCAACACTTGTTTATCTCTACGAGAAGACTCTTTGTCACAACTAGACGATTAACTAGTTCTAACTCCTGTTTGCATTAGTCTTTGAGTTCTAACTTTGGCTTTTGCATACAAAGTCTATTTCTTCTATTTTGGGAGATTAAGATCCTAAACTCGTGTTCTAACTCATGTTCTAAATTAGTCTCTATCTGCAGTCTTTCTTGAACTCATGTTCTAACTCACGTTCTATCTAAGACAAAACTCACATCGCATGGCATTCATCGATCTCATCCGTCGATCTCTCTTTCAATTTGAGCCGATCGTTTGAAAACCCAAAATCTATAAAATGGCCTTTCATTATCATTATTCCTCCTCCCGAAATCATACACTTTTGAGAAGAGACTTATCTTTAATATTTTTCTTAGACACTCGACGAAGTTATGCTTGCATTCAAACACATAAATCTGAGGGCAAGAGTACTAAAAAGGAAAAATGGAGAAGAACAATCAAGATAATTCGAAGGAGTGAATAGATATTCGGTGAGAGCTTTCCATTAAATTGTTTAGTTTATTTAGTTTACTTATTCGTTCTTTGTTGTTTGATTTTAGATAATTTTAGATTAGTATTAACATTGCTATTCTAGTTTGCAAAAAAATCTATCATTTACAATATGTATTTTTTTGTAAAATATATATTTTTTGTGAATAAGCCATGAGAGTGAACACGAAATAATAGAAAAGAGTACTATATATTATATTCAATGAGAAATATTTACAAAATGGCATGTGCTTTTTGTTGATGTTATTAGTAGCTTTAGGCCGCTTCTTCCAGCCTACACAATCTGAGAATAAACCAATTTAAATAATAGCCTATGGGCTATTTAATTTGATGTTGAGATCATTAATATTTATTTATATATGTGAAGGGATGCTTCACAAAAGGTTAATATAAATTCAGTTTGGACCGACCTTCCTTATGTTCTTATATTTTGTACTTGGGTCAACCTCCTTGAAATTTGCATTATATTGCCTTATCGTGGCCGACCTACCTTATTATTGGGATATTCTAAGAGAGCCAACCTAATTGAGGAAGTGCCTCATTTGTATATATACAAGGTCACATTTGTACTTTTGATCATTCAAGTTCAATCATCATAATTCATAGCACTAGCAAAAGTTTTCACTTGTGTAGCAGCAGACCAATTTGAAGGAGAAACATATTCATTATACCCTTGCATCTAGGAGAGGTGCTATTATTTATTGTATCAAATTCGGCCATTGTTGGGCCTGAGTTGTAAGCAGATTTTTGCTCCTATTTCTTCTCTTATATAACATAATTATTTGCTGGATTTTTCTCCCTCAGGAGGAGGGTTTTGCTAGGGTATCTTGTGGTGTTCATTGTCTCATGTGTTGCATTTTATGATTGCTTTCATTTCTGATCTTAAAACTAACACTTTCAAGCTTGAGGCTCTGAGAGAAGCTTAAAAACCTTCTCATTCAGAACCCAAAATTACATCTTAAAAAAAAAAAAGAGGAGGCAACATGAAAATGGTAGAAAGAAAGTTTAGCCTCCATCGAGTCACAACAATAAAAAATAACATGTTTTTAGGGGGTTCTCTAGCAAGGAAATAGTAGGGGTTATCAGCATAAGGCATGAAAGCATGTCACAAACCTCAATACTTAGCACCAGGGCTATAGACCAGTAAATCAAAGTGGGTTTTCCACTTGACTCTAGGGCAATGATCCACATTATACATTTGTAGAAGAAAAGAGGCCACAGGTTAGGATAGTAGCCAATGCCACTCCAACTCCATCTTCCAAAAGTCTATAAGAAAGGGTAGTTAGGGCAACACTTTCACATAATCAATGTCCCTCTTGATATTCATGGAAGATGGAATACTAGCACTAGGGATAGCTACTTGGATGAATTCGCCTAGCCCATCTAAGTATGCCAAATCAAACATGGCATGGAAAATCTCTATGATCTAGGGCTTGGAAATTTCTATGTCCAATAATGAAGCCACTAATCAGGAAATGACATTTGAATTACAACATGGCTAGTTTGCATCCTTCATGTAATCCTTCCTCCTATCCTCTTTCTTTGTCTCAATCTTCTTCACTACATTTATCTCACTCTTTCAACCACACTTTCCCACTTCTCCTCGAACCATATTTCCCTCTTCTTCACAAACTATGTGTCCAAACTTCTCTAACATTTCATCCTCCACTTTCTCCCAATATTGCTACCAAAATAGTACCTACACAGGTCTCCTCATGACCCAACCCATCTTGCTTGTCGTAGTCTTCCACAACTCACACTTTCCACATCTCCATGGTTTTTCCCTCTTAGTTCTCAATTGTTCAACACTCCACACTCACCTTCAACAATCCTCTCGAACTCCTCAGACAACTCTATAGCTTCATGCACTCTTCTCTACCTGTAGGTCCTGGTGGATCCTCTCCACTCTCAAGAATACTTGCTCTAATAACAATTGATGTAGGAGGGTCCTCCCCTCTACACACTAACTCAAAACACAAACAAATTCCATTGAAAAAACTATTCCAAATTCAACATTCAAAGAAGCAAGATTGTAGGAAAAACTTCAGGTTTATTTATTTAATTGAAAATTACAACAAATGGCCTTTCATGGCCTCCTCCTTCATAGGATGACTTCCTTCTCTATTCTACACTTCATTATAGTCTATGTTCCCACATGTCATGGCTCAATCATCTCATCATACATTCCTCTTATAATTTTTTACGCAATTCCTCATATCTACACTTGCAGCGGTCCTCTAGCAATTTATCTCACCCTCTCCTACTCATTTCTTCTTTTATGCTACCCCTAGTAGCCTCACACACTTCTCCTAACTCAAGCACTACCTTGTAAGTCACATTCCCTCCTTTTATCAGCCCTCACTTCTCTCTTTAACTAGGTGCCCTTCTTTGGGATTTAATTCTTCCCTCTTGAAACCATTTCCCCTCCCTTCCTATTAGCCTTCCTTTCTTTTAATTTTTTTTCTATGATTTAAATGCCACCACTATTCGTATTTCATAGTCCTCACCATACTATGCATCCAAATCTTACTTCTCTCTCTCATACATAGTCTATCTACAACCCCTTCTCTCTCCTTAAGTCTATGTGCCCCTTCCTTTTCAATCAGCCTTTGTTTCTCTTATCAACCTGATTTTCCTCTTCTTAACTTGGTGTGTTCCGGTTTAAATTATAAGAATCCATCCCCCTCATTTGTAGTCTACATCTTACTATAAAACTAGAGGTCTTCCACTCTCCACTTCCTAGGCATCAACTCCCCTTCAATTCTATCTCTCGAATTATGCATTTTTTCCATGCAACCTCTTCATTTACTTCCATTCTGCCCTCTCATCTTCTCATGGGCTACTGCTCGTCTTCGTCATTTAGGCTAATATCTTATTTTTTCATTGTTCTAGAACATCATGTTACAACCACTATTCTTTTCTACACACCCCTTCACATTCCCTCCATTGGCCCTCCACTATCTAATGCCTTTTCAAAACAAAAATGCAGTTCCTTTCAAAATTCATGACCCTTGAACTTTTCAATGCTTTGATTTTTTTAAAAAAAAGCACTTCAATTAGCAACTACACCTCCCCTATGTTCCATGAGTCACATTTTCTTCATCTCCTTGTTGTTTTCTTGAAAGTTAAGAGGCACCAAAATAAAAATGAATTTCTAAGATTTTAAATTAGAGTCCAAGTCCAAGATGGGTCATGTGCTAATCTATTCCTCCACATTGCACTTGTTTTGACCAAATCAGTAGCAAATACAACATCTAAAAATAATTAATAGGTGGTTATGGATACTACCAAATTATAGGAATTTAAATTTGTGCCTTCTATTTTTAAAACCAATCAACATTTAAACTTTCCCTTTCACCCTTCATAACTATTTGAGTTATCATAGAGTGAGATCAAATAAGGGGATACTGAACTCAACACAGTTGAACATGAGAGATAAAAAACCAAAACCAAAACTATGGAAAAAAAATCAATAATTTTTTTTCTTGGTGTTGATTTCTCATCCACCTATGTGCTCCTACACTTGACACACTGGGTATAAATATTATGAGCATGGGTTCACAATGATGGAGTTGAGTGGTTGCACTACTCTTCCATGTTCCATCAACCTATAGAGAACTCCTTCACTATCCAAGTGCTAAAAAATTAATCCTTCTTCCACTTTTTCTTCCATTGTGCCAAAACATGCACCACTTTTCTCTAACAACATAGCATCTTCCTTATTTTTCTTTTCATGGACTCATTTCCACAAAAGTTCAACCTCCTATGCCAAATACTTTCCATACTCCTCTCCTCTTTCATGGGTTCAAACCCACCTCTAACCGTCCACCTCCACCAAAACCCTATGACATCCTCCACAATTTCTACTAACAAATATGAAACATGTACAACATTCTCTTGTCTTCTATCCAACTCTCTTTTTACTACTGCATTTGAAAACAAAATAACATCACATAACTAATTTACCTCATCTACATTCATAGCCACAACATTGAAATTCAATGTGATGTCTTCCACGTCCTTGTTAGCTGCAACTTATTTTTCTTTTGTCTTTGTTGTGACCTCTTCATTGCTAACCTAGGTCATTTTTTATTCTCTCTTCTTGCCTTCCTCACAACATGTATTTACTACAACTTCTTCTGTAAGGTCTACTCTCTCAGCATTCTCCATCCAGCTTAGGCTGCAATACTCCTTTCCACTATCCTCTTTCTTTGTGTCAATCTTCTTCACCACTTTCCTCTCACTCTTTCCAACACAGTTTCCCACCTCTTCTTGAACCATATTTCCCACTTCTTCACAAACTATCTATCTAAAATTCTCTAACATTTTGTCCTCTAGTTTCTCCTAATATTGCTCCCAAAATAGTATCTACACAAGTGTACTCATGACCAAACCCATCTTTCTTGTTACAGCCTTCCACAACTCACACTCTCTACATCTCCATGGTTTTTTCCTCTTGGTTCTCAATAGTTTGACACTCCACACTCACCCGCAACAATCCCCTCAAACTCCTCAGACAACTCTACAACTTCATGCACTCTTCTCTACTCGTAGGTCCTAGTGGATCCTCTCCTCTCAAGACTATCTTCTTTGATACCAACTAATACAGGAGTGTCCTCCCCTCTACACACTAACTCATAACACAAACAAATCCCACTAGAAAAAATATGCCAAATTCAACATTCAAAGAAACAAGATTGCAAGCAGAACTTCAGGTTTATTTATTTAATTGCAAATTACAATAAATGGAATTTCATGGCCTCCTCCTTCATAGGACAACTTCCTTGTCTATTTGGCACTTCATCATAGTCTATGTTCCCACATCACATGGCTCGATCATCTCATGACTCATTCCTTTCAAAATTTTCTATGCAATTCCTCATATCTACACTTGCATCAATACTCTAACAATTTATCTCACACTCTCATGCTCATTTCCTATTCTATGCTACCCCTGGCATCCTCACACACTTCTCCTCACTCTAGCACTACCTTGTGAATTGCCTTCCCTCCTTTTATCGGCCTTCACTTCTCTCTTTAACTGGGTGCCCTTCTCTAGGTTTTAATTCTACCCTCTTGAAACCATTTACCCTCCCTTCCTATCAAGCTTCCTTTCCTTTTAAATTTTTTCTATGATTAAAATGCCACCCCTATTCTTATTACATAATCCTCACCATACTATGCATCCAAATCTTACTTCTCTCTCTCATATGCAGTCTTTGTGTAGTCCCTTCTCTCTCCTTAAGTCTGTGTGCCCCTTCCTTTTCAATCAGCCTATGTTTCTCTTATCAACTTCATTTTCCTCTTCTTAACTTGGCTTGTTCCCCTTTAACTTATATTCATCCATCCCCCTCATTTGTAGTCTACATCTTACCATAAAACCAAAGGTCTTCCACTCTCCACTTTCCAAGCATCAACCCCCCTTCAAGTCTATCTGTTGAATTATGCATTTTCTTTTCAATGCAAGCTCTTCATTTACTTCCCTCGTGCCCTCTCATCTTCTCATGATTTGTTGCTCATCTTCCTCATCTAGGCCAATATCTTCTTTTTTCAATGTTCCATAACTTCATGTTACATCCACTATTCTTTTCTACACACCCCTTCACATTTTGTCCATCAGCCCTCCACTATCCGACACCTTTTTCAAAAAAAAAAGTGGTTCCTTTCAAAATTCATGGCCCTTGAAGTTTGTAATGCTTTTATTTCAAAAACAAAATGCACTTCAAGAAGCAGCAACACCTCCCTTATGTTCCATGAATCACATTTTCTTCATCTCCTTGTTGTTTTCTTGAAAGTGAAGAGGCACCCAAAGAAAAATGAATTTCTAAGATTTTAAATTAGAGTCTAAGTCCAAGATGGGCCATGTGCTAATCTATGCCTCCACATTGCATGTGTTTTGACCAAAGCAATAGCAAATAAAACAGCTAACAAAATCCAATAGGTGGCTATGCATATTGGTAATGACAAGAATTTAAATTTTTGCCTTCTATTTTTAAAACCAATTGACATTTAAACTTTCCCTTCACAATTGTTCGAGTTATCATAGAGTGATATTGAATAAGGGGATACTGAACTCAACAAATTTGAAGATGAGAGATGAAAAACCAAAACCAAAACCAAAACTATGAGAAACAAATCAACAATTTTCTTGGTGTTGATTTCTCATTTATGTGTGTTCTCCTACACCAGACACATTGGGTAGAAAGATTATGAGAATGGGCTCACAATGATGGAGTTGATTAGTTCCACTACTCTTCAAGGTTGCCATCAACCTGCAACGAACTCCTTTTCTATCCAAGTGCTGAAAAATTAACCCTTCTTCTACTTTTTCCAGCATCATGCCAAAACATGCACCCCTTCTCTCTAACAACATAACATCTTCATTCTTTTTCTTTTCGTGGAATCATGTCCACCAAAATTTTGACCTCCTCTACCAAAGACTTTCCACACTCCTCTCCTCTTTTGTGGGTTCAAATCCACCTCTAACTGTCCACCTCCACCAAAACCTTGTGACATCCTCTACAAGTTCTACTAACAAATATGCAACATCTACAACATGCTCTTGTCTTCTATCCAACTCTCCTTTTACTATTGGGTGATCCCACAATACTGGTTTACAATTTTTGGCCAAACTGGACACTGAACTAATTTTTTCTAACTAAATCTTCACTTTTGAGCACCTATAGCGGCTAAACTATGAGGAATTTGAAGATGATGCAAACTAGTTATTTGTGACATTTTGTCTATAGATTCTAAATATATTTTTTTCAATTTTTTTTTAATCAGATTGCACTTCTTTTTCCATCTCCTTCAAAAACTATTTTTTATTAGTAAACACCATTTTTAAGGAGTGATGCTCACCATATAGAACATAACTTGTTTTCTATGAAGGATAAAATTCAAATTTTTTCAAATTTAGATTTGTACCTATGATATCTAACCCTTTCGTTTGGTTTCATAATGTTTTATTAAATATTTTTTCCTTAATCAAGTTTCAAATTCAAACCAATTAAAATTTAGAAATAGGCGAACTATATACAACATAAATTTTATTATATGTATCAAAATTCAAATTTTTTTTACTGGATCAAGGACATCAATACCTAGCTTGCACATATTTTTCAAAATTTTATTTTGATAATCTGTTATTTTTCCAGAAGTGCAGAATAGAGAGCTTGATTTTTTATGGAAAAACTATGTTTAATCAAACTAAAAAAATAAATACATAATAAAACCAAAACATATATAAATTATATTTGATGGATAGCTCATTCCAAGGACTACCATCATCCATTTGGGTCTGTGAAGTCTCCTCCATTTTCATCGTCAACTCGAGCTTCAAAGGGAAAAATTCTAGAGATTTTTGGTGCTAGAGGGGGAGAAGGGGGGCAAAGGGGGGGTTCTAATGAACCCAGGTTCGAGTGAACCCCCATTGGAGGTTCGCTCGAATCTAAGTTCATTCAAACCTTGGTTCAAGCGAACCCCCCTTTCTACAAATTTTCTCTTTGTTTTTAATTTTGGGAAATGTGAAATATGTGAGACCCAGCATTTAATAGGGTTCACTTGAAGGGGGGTTTGAGTGAACCGTTATTGGGTTTTTTCAGATCCTAAGCTCGTTCGAACCCCCTAAAACCCAAAAATAATTCATGGGGGCATTCACTGCAATTTTTCTTCCTCAACAAAATTGTAAACCAATTTTGTGGGATCACCCTACTACATTTTAAAACAAAATAACATCACATAACTGATTTACCTCATCTACATTCATATCTACAACATCAAACTTCACTTTGATGTCTTCCACGTCATCGCTAGGTGTAACTTCTATTTCTTCTCTCTTCACTTTGACCTCTTCACTGCTAACCTAGGTCCTTTATTCTTCTCTCTTATTGCCTTCCTCACAACATGTCTCTACTGCAACTTCTTTTGTAGGGGCTACTCTCTTAGTATTCTCATCTTCCTCATCCCAACTTCTTTTTTCAATGTTCCATAACTTCATGTTACATCCACTATTCTTTTCTACACACCCCTTCACATTTTGTCCATCAGCCCTCCACTATCCGACACCTTTTTCAAAAAAAAAAGTGGTTCCTTTCAAAATTCATGGCCCTTGAAGTTTGTAATGCTTTTATTTCAAAAACAAAATGCACTTCAAGAAGCAGCAACACCTCCCTTATGTTCCATGAATCACATTTTCTTCATCTCCTTGTTGTTTTCTTGAAAGTGAAGAGGCACCCAAAGAAAAATGAATTTCTAAGATTTTAAATTAGAGTCTAAGTCCAAGATGGGCCATGTGCTAATCTATGCCTCCACATTGCATGTGTTTTGACCAAAGCAATAGCAAATAAAACAGCTAACAAAATCCAATAGGTGGCTATGCATATTGGTAATGACAAGAATTTAAATTTTTGCCTTCTATTTTTAAAACCAATTGACATTTAAACTTTCCCTTCACAATTGTTCGAGTTATCATAGAGTGATATTGAATAAGGGGATACTGAACTCAACAAATTTGAAGATGAGAGATGAAAAACCAAAACCAAAACCAAAACTATGAGAAACAAATCAACAATTTTCTTGGTGTTGATTTCTCATTTATGTGTGTTCTCCTACACCAGACACATTGGGTAGAAAGATTATGAGAATGGGCTCACAATGATGGAGTTGATTAGTTCCACTACTCTTCAAGGTTGCCATCAACCTGCAACGAACTCCTTTTCTATCCAAGTGCTGAAAAATTAACCCTTCTTCTACTTTTTCCAGCATCATGCCAAAACATGCACCCCTTCTCTCTAACAACATAACATCTTCATTCTTTTTCTTTTCGTGGAATCATGTCCACCAAAATTTTGACCTCCTCTACCAAAGACTTTCCACACTCCTCTCCTCTTTTGTGGGTTCAAATCCACCTCTAACTGTCCACCTCCACCAAAACCTTGTGACATCCTCTACAAGTTCTACTAACAAATATGCAACATCTACAACATGCTCTTGTCTTCTATCCAACTCTCCTTTTACTATTGGGTGATCCCACAATACTGGTTTACAATTTTTGGCCAAACTGGACACTGAACTAATTTTTTCTAACTAAATCTTCACTTTTGAGCACCTATAGCGGCTAAACTATGAGGAATTTGAAGATGATGCAAACTAGTTATTTGTGACATTTTGTCTATAGATTCTAAATATATTTTTTTCAATTTTTTTTTAATCAGATTGCACTTCTTTTTCCATCTCCTTCAAAAACTATTTTTTATTAGTAAACACCATTTTTAAGGAGTGATGCTCACCATATAGAACATAACTTGTTTTCTATGAAGGATAAAATTCAAATTTTTTCAAATTTAGATTTGTACCTATGATATCTAACCCTTTCGTTTGGTTTCATAATGTTTTATTAAATATTTTTTCCTTAATCAAGTTTCAAATTCAAACCAATTAAAATTTAGAAATAGGCGAACTATATACAACATAAATTTTATTATATGTATCAAAATTCAAATTTTTTTTACTGGATCAAGGACATCAATACCTAGCTTGCACATATTTTTCAAAATTTTATTTTGATAATCTGTTATTTTTCCAGAAGTGCAGAATAGAGAGCTTGATTTTTTATGGAAAAACTATGTTTAATCAAACTAAAAAAATAAATACATAATAAAACCAAAACATATATAAATTATATTTGATGGATAGCTCATTCCAAGGACTACCATCATCCATTTGGGTCTGTGAAGTCTCCTCCATTTTCATCGTCAACTCGAGCTTCAAAGGGAAAAATTCTAGAGATTTTTGGTGCTAGAGGGGGAGAAGGGGGGCAAAGGGGGGGTTCTAATGAACCCAGGTTCGAGTGAACCCCCATTGGAGGTTCGCTCGAATCTAAGTTCATTCAAACCTTGGTTCAAGCGAACCCCCCTTTCTACAAATTTTCTCTTTGTTTTTAATTTTGGGAAATGTGAAATATGTGAGACCCAGCATTTAATAGGGTTCACTTGAAGGGGGGTTTGAGTGAACCGTTATTGGGTTTTTTCAGATCCTAAGCTCGTTCGAACCCCCTAAAACCCAAAAATAATTCATGGGGGCATTCACTGCAATTTTTCTTCCTCAACAAAATTGTAAACCAATTTTGTGGGATCACCCTACTACATTTTAAAACAAAATAACATCACATAACTGATTTACCTCATCTACATTCATATCTACAACATCAAACTTCACTTTGATGTCTTCCACGTCATCGCTAGGTGTAACTTCTATTTCTTCTCTCTTCACTTTGACCTCTTCACTGCTAACCTAGGTCCTTTATTCTTCTCTCTTATTGCCTTCCTCACAACATGTCTCTACTGCAACTTCTTTTGTAGGGGCTACTCTCTTAGTATTCTCCATCCAACTTAGGCCATAATACTCCTTTCTACTATCCTCTTTCTTCTTCTCAATATTCTTCACCACTTCTCTTTCACTCTTTCCAACACACTTTCCCACTTCTTCTCAAACCATATTTACCACTTCTTCACAAAATATCTATCTAAACTTCTCTAACATTTTGTCCTCCACTTTCTCCTAATATTGCTCCAAAAATAGTATCTATATAGGTTTCCTTATGACCCAACCCATCTTTCTTGTTGAAATCTTCCACAACTCACACTCTCTACATCTCTATGGTTTGTCCCTCTTAGTTCTCAATTGTTCGACACTCCACACTCACTCACAACAATCCTCTTGAACTCCTCAAACAACTCTATAGATTCATGCACTCTTCTCTACCCATAGGTCATAGTGGATCCTCTCCACTCTCAAGACTACTTTCTCTAATACCAATTGATGCAAGAGGGTCCTCCCCTCTGGACACTAATTCAAAACATAAAAAAATTCCATGGTGCAGGGGTGCCATGGACATATTAGCTTTAGAGATGCATTTCAGGTGTTTATATTAGCATGTGTGTGTTTTACCTTCAAATAATTGTAATAAGGTTGAAATAAGACCTTTCTTTCATATTTAGAGTCATTTAGGGTCATTTGTCGGTGTTGGTGAAAAGTTGGTGAGAGTTGCAAAAGTTGCTTTCGCAACTTGTCATTTTTGCATGTTGGAAGAAGTTGAATGGTCACTAGAGTTTCTTGGATTGTAGCTAATTTTTTGGTAGTTGCATGTGATTTTTAGAAACTCACAAACTTCGAGGCATCATTTTTGTAATGTTTTGGTGGAGAAAAAGTGAAGGATAAGCTCTATTTTCTGATTTTTAGTGTTTTTTTTGAGGTTGTTCTTTTTGTATAAACCTGTACTTTTGTGCCATGAGCTAAGATCAGTGGGAAAAGCTTCTATAGAGTCTTAGCCTTCTTTTGGATCCTGTGTGGTGCATTTTCATTCAAAATCAAGCTTGTTTGAAGCATTTATTTTTATACTACTTGGAAACCCTCCATTTCAAGGGTTTTAAGAGAAAAATGTAGGTTTTAGGGCATTCCACTGTTGAAATTTTTCTAGACTTGACGGAATGGTAGTTCTAGGTGTTTTTTCAATTTTCTATAGGTTTAGGGAGTAGGGCATGGAGTTTCATGGTAATTTTGATAAATCCCTAGCCTAACATCCTCATGTGTTAGGCTAGGTAAAGTAGTGTAATAGTGGGACAACAACTTGTAGGAGTGTTTTGCTATTAAAATCTAGACATTGCGACCCTATGTGACTAGTATAAGGTTTGGATGAACTGTTTTGGTGTTTGAAAGGCATTCTCTTAGTACCTACTTTGTAAAAGTGGCCTAACTGGCCTAGTTTCAGGTGTAGTAGACTTGATTAGGCTGTTTTTCTCCAAAACAACTTATATCTCTAGGAAGATATGTTGAATATCAACTTAATGGGTATCTAATAATTTTTGGGTTTCAAGGTGAGATAGCCTTCTCTAAAAGATATGTCTCAAAACACTATTTAGGAGACCTAGTTGGAAAGGATAACATGTTATTGAAAATATCTATTGCAGGAGTCTTGGGTCTTGAGTATTGATTGAATTGTGTTGAGTTGGGTCTGGTAAAGCTAAATCCACCCCTGTTCTACATCATTCCATTAGAAAAACTCTACCAAATTCAACATTCAAAGAAGCAAGATTGCAGACAAAACTTCAGGTTTATTTATTTTATTGCAAATTACAATAAATGGCCTTTCATGGCCTCCTCCTTCAGAAGATGACTTCCTTCTCTATAGGTAGTTCATTATAGTCTATGTTCCCACATCACATGGCTCAGTCATCTAATGATTCATTCCTCTTAGAATTGTTTACACAATTCCTCATGTCTACACTTGCTTTGGACCTCTAGCAATTTATCTCACCCTCTCCTACTCATTTCCTCTTCTATGCTACCATTGGAAGCCTCACACACTTCTCACTAAAGAGATACCTTGTGAGTCACCTTCCCTCATTTTATCATCCTTCACTTCTCTCTTTAACTAGGCGTCCTTCTCTAGGTTTTAATTCTACCCTCTTGAAACCATTTCCCCTCCCTTCCTATCCAACTTCCTTTCCTTTTAAATTTATGCTATGATTCAAATACCACCCCTATTATTATTACATAATCCTCACCATACTATGCATCCAAATATTACTTCTCTCTCTCATACACAATATGTCTACAACCCCTTCTCTCTCCTTAAAATTTTCACATCCCTTCCCTTTCAATCAGCCTCTATCTCTTATCAACCTACTTTTCCTCTTCTTAACTTGGTGTGTTCCCCTTTAACTTATACATAACCATCCCCCTCATTTGTAGTTTGCATCTTACCATAAAACCAAAGGTCTGCTACTCTCCACTTTCCAAGCATCAACCCCCCTTCAAGTCTATCTCTCGAATTATGCATTTTTTTCCATGAAACCTCTTCATTTACTTCCCTCACACCCTCTCGTCTTCTCATGGGCTACTACTCATCTTCCTCATCTAGGTCGATATCTTCTTTTTCCTCTATTTTATAAATTCATGTTACAACCATTATTCTTTGTTGCACACCCCTTCACATTTCATCCATTGGCCCTCCATTATCCAACACCTTTTCAAAATAAAAATGTGGTTCTTTCCAAAAGTTGCAACCATTGAACTGTGTAATGATTTTATTTCAAAAACAAAATGCACTTTAGGAAGTAGTGATGCATCCCTTGTGTTCCACGAGTCTGATTTTCTTCATCTGCTTATTGTTTTCTTGAAAGTGAAGAGGCGCCAAAAGAATAATGAATTTCTAAGATTTTAAATGAGAGTCCAAGTCCAAGACAGGTCATGTGCTAATCTATGCCTCTACATCGCATGTTTTTTGACCAAAGTAGTAGCAATAAAATATCTAGAAAAATTCAATAGGTGGCTATGGATACTGGCAAATGATGGAAATTTATAGTTTTTTCTTCTTTTTTTAAAACCAATCAACATTTAAACTTTCCCTTTCACCCTTCACAATTTTTGGAGTTATCATAGAGTGAGATCAAATAAGAGGATATTGAACTCAACAAATTTGAAGATGAGATATGAAAAACCAAAACCAAAACTATAGAAAACAAATCAACAATTTTTTTGCTTGGTGTTGATTGCCCATTCACTTGTGTGCTCTTGCACCATGCCATCAATTCCAAAGGGGGAGATTGTTGCATGTATATTGTAGGTATTTTAATTGATGTCAACAAAATGGATATTCTTGATGATATTGTCATTGTTGTTAGAAGAGTGGTAGTGTGTAGATGGTTGCATATGTTACAATAAAAATGTTGATCACAATTTTTATGTTGGTTTTCATGAGTTTCTATAATAGTTGTTCTATATCTCATGTTGCTCATGTATAAGTGAATGATTCTATGAATGTTTTATTAGTTTCTTATTGATGTAAAATTTATAGAATATTTTCTTGCTATTAGTCACTTAGGAATTTGCACTGAAAAGCTCCAAAGAATGCTCCACATTCTTCTACATTTTAAGATAATTTCCTACGATTTGAAAGATAAACATAACCAAGTGTGAAGAATGTATATTACCATTGTTGTTGTGGTCATGCAGTATGGAGGATGAGTTTGAAATCTCTATATCTATTCTCCCTTCAAGTTTTAGTTGTTCAAGTGTATCGTAAGTCGAGTTCTCAATGTTCTAACTCAAGACTCTATTGTTTGGGTTTGAAAAAGATATTAGTTATGTGTTTTCTTTCTTACATCATCATAATATTGCATAAAGTTATAAAGGAGGGCATGTAAATATTTTTTAACATCTTTTAATGATTCTAATGTAATATATGTGATGTTATCTAGTCTCTCTAATACCTCTTGTGTTTTGGAGTTAATATTTTATGGGTTAAGTGTTTTTTGGGCTGACTTGGTAGATTAAATTGTTTGTACCAAGTTTCCATGGCATGCATTAGCTTGGGATTATGTGCAAAGGTAAAATAGGTCTTTATTTTCTCCTCATCTAGGAAGCGTTCAATTTACCTATCCAATAAATGTTTTAAAGTAGAACCATTATGGTAATTGTATGTTTAATGTCTACATAGTTCATTTTGGCCAACAAGGAGAAACATTTTATGCTTGTGGAAGGTATAAATGAAGGATCAAGTGTGTGATCAAAGGTTTGGTGTCAATTTTTGAGTATTAAATGTAAATGACAAAAGTAGTGAACTAAAGGAAGATGAATTAATACAAATGTGCAAAGTATTGTTTGATTTGTGCTAAAGGCATTGATCTAACAAAAGTGTGTAAGTGATTACTATAGAAAATGAGCTAAAGGAAAAAGTGCGAGTGTGAGTGTTGGATGGAGTGAGCCAAAATAAAATGAGCATAAATGAATTGATGAAGGTAGTGAGCCAAAGGTAGTAGATGTGTTGTGGAGGAAGTTGTGTACTTGATTCATCAAGTGTAGTATTCTAAGGTTACAATCTCTTTCTATTAGTGTTGTAATTGGTAGGGAGTTGTAAACTTCCTTTGGTTGAATCCATAAGCTGAGTTGTAAATCTTGTCTCATTTTTATGGGGCTAGATTTGGACAGTAGCTCCAAACATCTTTCTCACTATGGTTTTTCCCTTGTAGAGTTTTCCACTTAAGTCTAGTGTCGTGGTTATGTGTTTTTGATTTGAATGCTTTATTTGGTAAATAAAATAATAAGTTTTGATTGATAAATTTGATTTGGATTAAATGGATAGATATACTAATTCACCCCCTTAGTATATCCATGTGCTCTAATAGTTATTAAGGGTAACTTGAATAGCACAATAATGATGCTAAATGGTAAAACACCACTGTGTTGGTCCTTGTAGGTGTTGAAAGTATGAAGGTGTTGTAATTGATGTCAATAGGATGTCTACAATATGGTGTTGTCATTGATGTCAACTATGTGCTAAAGAAGATTGTTGCATGATGAAGATGTTAAGGATATTGAGAAAATTGTTAAAAGGAGGAAAATAGGTTGTTGTAGGTTGTGCATGTGTAGTTGATATATTGAGGAAGTATTGTGAGTACATACAACTATCTTTATGTTGCAGTGTTTGAAGATGAATTGGAATGAAGTAATATGTTGAGATGATGTCTTTGGTACTTGGTTTCTAATTGCTTTTGATAAAATTTGATAAATAGAGAAAAAATGTTGTGCAAGTGTTCAGAATGTGCTCTACATTTATTCTATGTTGATGCTATGCTTGTGTGGATCTAATATGTTGTTCAAGGTTGTCATAGGTTGCTATATTTGGAATTGGGGTTTTTGGATCATTATATATAGTGAGATATTTTCACTAGTGTGTGAACCAATTTTCAATGATGTTTTCTGTGGCCTAGGAAAGATGTATTTTCTCCACATTCCTCTATAGTTTTGCTTCAGGTTTTGAGAATTTGATAAGTTTCTTATAATGTTTGTAGCTTTCAAAATTTAAGGTTTTACTTGATTTTGTATAGTTCAATGTGTGAATAAGGTTAACTGGATATTTTGGGTTGAAGTATCTACATGTTGCATGTTTGGATGAAGTATTTGTTGGATCTCAAGTGGTTAGAGGATTATTATAGATATTGTTCAAGTGAATTTTGTTGTCCAATATTTTTGAATTGATTTAAGAAAGCATGTACTTAATGTTTTATGGTTTTTAGCATGAGCATTGGCTAACCTTGTGTTAGCACTACATACAATGCTTATGAAATCATTTTGAGGTGTTAGGATTTATTTTGGCCCTAATGAAGGATTTATATGGGTCACCTTCAATCCTATCCACCGCGGGAATGTTTAGGTGCTGACCTAATTTTAAATTTTAAATGTGAAGGATAGTTGCTGACATTGGAGAAGGTTTTCAAGGTTAAGGTTGATATAAATAAGAATAATGGTGTTTTAAGTTGCAAGAGATACAAGATAGATGTGATATCATTGTGAGTGATGTGAATTATAGAAGTTTAGATGTGAATTTGAGTAGAGCAGTGTGAAATTCAAAGTATTGGATTACTGAAGGTAGCGAGTTGAAGGTGTTTGAAATCTTTCATGCAAGGCTGCAAAAGTGTTAGATCATTTGTAATAGATTCCTTGTTGAATTAATAATTTTTTATTTGTGTAACATTTCTCTTATCTTCTTGTGTTATTTCTATACCGATTATCTCTACTTGTAAGCCTTTTCGGAAAATTTCCTATTTTGTCAATGATCCCTTATAATGATTTTGTAATTACTTATATTGTGACCTAATCTTCACTGTGGTTTTTCTGTCATTGGGTTTTCCACATAAATAGTGTGTTCTCTTATGTATGGTGTTTTTATTTCAGTTTTTTTTATCTACATTTCATGTTAATCACTTTAATAGATAAAGGGTTTAATGAATGCATGTGGATTTGATTACTATTGAGGGTTTTGATGTTTTAGTTTTCTACAACTAATTCACCCCATCCTCTTAGTTGTCTTTTTCATTCAAAATTTGGTATTAGAGCAAGGTTCCTTGGAGAAGAGATTAAGTGCTTGAGGTAGATTTGGGATGGTGAAGAAAATTGATGGCCCTAGATTTGATGGAACAAACTATGCATTCTAGAATACAAAGATGGAAGGATATCTGACATCTCATTGATTTGAGATCAAAACAACAAGAAAGAATCAATATGTTGAACATCAGAATGGTATGAGCACAAGTAATGAGATGAAGGCACATGAGGTAAATGCTAAGGAAAGATTTATTCTAATGAATAGTCTTTCAAATTTTGAATTGGTTAAAGTTATGAATCTAAGATTGCTAAAGATGTTTGGGATAAGCTTGAAAGTATTTATGAAGGATATGAAAATGTCAAACAAGATAAGTTGTAGAATCTAAAGGCACAATTTGAGACTATGCAATGTATTTAGATGAAACAATTTCAACCTACATGCAGAGAGTTGATGAACTGGTAAGTGCTATGAGAGGTCTTGGTGCAAAATTCAAAGAACCTAGGGTGGTGAGAAAGTTCTCATAACTCTTCTTGATTCATATAGTGAAAAGGTATTTGCTATTGAGGAAGTGGAAAATTTTAATACTTATTCTAGAGATCAATTGATTTGTACACTAACTTCATTTGAAATGAGAATTCTTGGTTTGAAAAATGGTACAAAAGTGGAGATTTCTTTTAAGGCTAGAAAATCAGAAAAGATTGAACATTCATATGGAGATGATCTTGATGATGTGGAAGCTAACTTTGTAAGATGGATGAAAAAGGGCACTGATAAGTATAAAGGTAAACTACCTTTCAAATTCTTTAGTTGTGGAAATGTAGGTTATTATGCTTCAAGATATCCAAATAGAGATGTGAACAATAAGAGTAAGGAGAATAAAGGAAATATGATTAAAAGAAGTTACTATGTCAAAGAATATGTTGGTGTTTTTTATGATGAATCTAATTATGGAGATGTTGATGAAAATGAATGCTTGTTCTTGGCTATAAAAGATGAATCTAGTTCTACTAACTCTAAAATTTGTATGAAAGAAAGCTTTCCAAAGAAGAAGGATAAGATTGAAGGTACTCTAGTTTCTTCTTTTCATGTGAAAGAAGATAAGAACTACTAGGTTGTTGAAATTGGTTGCTCTAATCACATGACCAAAGACAAAAGTAAGTTTTTAATACTTGAAAATTTTAATGGACGATTAGTTAAATTTGGAGATGATTTAGGAGCTAAGATTTATGGAATAGGTTCAATTAGTTTTTATGGCAAGCATAATACTATGGATGTTTATTATGTTAAGGGTTTAAGGCATAATATTCTGAGTGTTATAAAAATGTGTAGAAAAGGGTATAATCTTATGTGTAAGGATGAAACATGTGAGATTAGAAAAGGGTCTAGATCTGTGATTATTGCTGGTAAGAGGATAGATGGAAACATCTATCAGCTTAAGGGCATTGATGGTCATTGCTTTATGTATCAAATTAATGATAGTTTTTTATGGAATTAGAGGATGTGTCACATGAATTTTGATAATTTGGTGAGAATTAGTTCAATTCATGTAGTGAGAGACCTACCAAGAATTAAAAATCCTATCAATGTTCTTTGCAAGAAATGTCAATTTAGAAAACAAGGAGTAGCTTCAAAGGAAAGGAACAATTTACTACCAGACTATTGGAATTAATACATACATATCTTTGTGTTCCTACAAGGATGAAAAGTCTTCAAGGTGATAGGTATTTTATGCTTTTGATTGATGATTACTCTAGAATGACATGGGTTAATTTTATTAGAGAAAAATTTGATGCATTAGATAGATTCAAAGAGTTTAAAGGTATGGTTGAGAATGAAATAAATATGAAAAAAAAATGTTTAAGGTTATGTGGAGAATTCACCTCCAATGAATTTAACATTTTTTGTGAATTTTATGGAATAAAGAGGCACTTTTTTGTCCCTAGAACTCAACAAAATGGAGTGGTTGAAAGGAAAAACTAGACTATTCAAGAATTCACTAGAACTATGATGAAAGAAGAAAATCTACTAGAAGTCTACTAGAGAGAAGAAATTCATACTGCTATTTTTATACTTAATAGAGTTCAAGCTAAAGCTAACACCACAAAGACTCCCTTTGAGTTATGGTATGGAAGGATTCCTACTCTCAAGTAATTTAGAGTATTTGGAAGTAAATGCTATATCAAGAGAAATGAAGAAAACTTAGGAAAGTTTGATGAAGGTATCTTCCTTAAATATTCTACTAAAAACAAAACATACAAATGTTACAACAAAAGGTTGAGAAAGATTGTTGAAAGTACAAATGTTAAAGTTGATGAAAATTTGCAAAATTCAATTGTAGTAGATGGATATGTGTCAAATCAACCTAATTACATAGAAGAAGAAGAAAAAGTAGAATAAAAAGGGTGCATAATGAAGAGGAAGAAGCTCCAGAGAATACCCCTAAGATCCCTAAGTATGTGCAAAAGAATCATTCCGAAGAAAAAATTATTTGAGACAAGAGAAAAGGAGTATTGACAAGAAGCAGAGCTACTGAGATTGAGGTAAATCTATGTTTACTTTATAAAGTTGAACCTAAAATAATGAGTGAGGGATGTAAAGATGATAATTGGATGAAGGAAATAGAAGAAGAACTTGTGCAAATTGAGAAAAATTAGACTTGGGAATTGGTTGCTAGATCAACAAAAAAGAACATAATTGGAACTAAGTGGGTATACAAAAACAAACAAATAAAGACAATTTCACTTCACAAACAAAGTATGCCAAAGAGATGTTGAAGAAGTTTGGAATGGAAGACTTCAAATCAGTATGCACTCCTATGGTGAATTGTTGTAAATTGAGCAAAGATGATGATGCACCTAAGGATGATTAGAGAAAATATAGATCTATGATTGGTGGACTATTATATCTAACTGCAACTAGATACCATGCATGTAGTTTATGTTGTGGCTAGATTTTAAGAAGATCCTAAAGAAACACATGTTGTAGTAGTAAAGAGGATATTCAAATATTTAAGAGGTACTATAGATTATGGCTTATGGTATCCCAAGGATAGCAATTTCATATAAAGTGATTATATAGATGTAGATTAGGTTGGTTATGTTGATGATAGAAAAAGTAAAATTAATGGTGCATTCTTTCTTGGATGTAGATTGGTTTCATGGCTAAGTAAGAGGCAAGATTTATTTTCCTTATTGACTGTAGAGGTTGAGTATTTTGCATCAACATCTTTTTGTACACAAGTTTTATGGATGAGATAGAAATTGAAATATATTAGAGTAGTGTATGATGAGCCTATTTCTATCTTGTGATAATACAAGTGTAATTAAAATTTCAAAGAATCTAGTGATGCATTCAAGGACAAAGCATATATCAATTAGGTATCACTTTCTGAGAGAGAAGGTTATGCAGAATGAGGTAAAGCTTGAATATGTACCTATAAAGGATCAGATTGCTCACATATTTACTAAGGATTTTCCTATGGATACTTTTGAGTATCTTTAGGAGAAGTTGGGGATTATTGTTGAACAAGACTACTAAGAGGGGGTGAATCAGTTGTAGAAAATTTGAATCTTTAAAACATCCACCCGAACTTAGATCAATTACAAATCCTTCACTCCTTTAAAATTATTAAACATTAAGTGTAAAGGAAAAAACTAAAAATCAACACACATACACAATAACACCAGATTTACGTGGAAAACCCAATAAGGGAAAAACCATGATGAGGATTAGCTCACAATATAAATAATATCAAAACCAATTACAAAGGGTCACTACCAAAATAGGACTAACTCTTAGGATTAAGACTCACTATCTAATAAGGGTTAACCACACAAAGGTCTCACTACCACATAGATACAAAGAAGATAGAAGAGATATGTTACAAAGAGAAGAAAATCTCAATGCAATAGATATTTCCACCATAATTCGCTAAAACACTTGTAGACATGCATGAATTATAGAGTACACCTTCAACTCACTACATCTGGAAGCTCAACATTTAGAATTCACACTAATCTACCACACTCACATCACATACACACTGATTCATATCTATCTTTCTCTATTTTTTGAAATTATCTCTTTGTACATATTTCATCAATAATTCATCCTATATTTATACATCTTCAACTTTGAAACATATACAAATTCGATCATCCATCATTTAAATTCAAATTAGGTCAACGCAAAACATCCTAGGGTGGAATTATAATGAGGGTGACACAAACACATGCTTGATGAGGACCCAAATAGGTCCTAACACGATTCATGAACTTTGAAAGTAGTGTTTAACATAAGTTTGGCCAAACTAGTGTAAAATACATAAAACAATTAAGAACACACAACCCTTAACCTGATCCAATATTTCTAGACAACAAAATTATCTTCAACACAATCAAAATAGATTAAATCTAGAACCACAAGTCATAAGACTCAACCAAAAATAAATTTGGACCAACTACATTTCTCTCAGACCTCAGCCAGATACCCTAAAAACCACAATTCACAACTAGTGAACATAACTCACAGTGTATAATGAATCAAAAGAAAAAAATATGTATATAGAAGCTTCCAACAACCATGATAAATATATTTGAGCCACATGAAGATAGGAGAAAAAATCAGAGCAACCACTAAACACCTACAACCTTTCTTCATTATAATTTTCTCAATATCCTTAACATATAACTAAAAACCTACAACCATGACATTAATGACAACAAAAACTAGTTAATAACTAGTTAACTAGTTGAAATCAATGAAAACACCTTCATTCTTGCAAAAATATCCCCATTTTTCATTCATGGCAGAACATGATGTAAAACACCATCAAAGACAACACAATAGTTTTGAACACACTTTTCATGATTTTTCTTTTTGTTTCTCCCCCTTAGTAGATATTGTTTTTCTCACATCCTCCTCATCCCACATTGTCCTTATCTCCCCCTTTGACATCAATGGAAAAGGAAAAGGATATTTTACATTGATTTCCCCTTTCACATTAAGAACAAAATACTCTTTTAATGACAACACATGACACTACCCGCTCCCTCTGAGAGGTAGCCACCAAAACATCAGTCCAAAAGAAAGATAGATCTATAGACCCCCTAGAATGATGCATCTCCACATGAATCTAGCTCAAAAGTCGAGAGGCAATAACCCCTTACTTCTCTTGAAGATACTCAAAAGTATCTTTAGGAAGAGCCTTCATAAATATATCAACAATCCGATCCTTCGTAGTTATATACTCAAGCTTTACTTCATTCTCCACAACCTTATCTCTCAAGGAGTGATACCTAATAGATATATGCTTTGTCCTTGAGTGCATCATTGGATTCTTTGAAATTTTAATTACACTTGTGTTGTCATAGAAGATAGAAATAGGATCATCATACATCACTTTGATATTTTTCAATGTGTGTTTCATCCATAAAACTTGTGAACAACAAGATGCATCAACAATATACTTAGCTTTAGTAGTAGATATGGAAACTAAATCTTTCTTTTTTCTCAACCATGCCACCAATCTATAACCAAGAAAGAATGCACCACCACTTGTACATTTTTTGTCCCTTACACATCTAGCCCAATCTACATCTATATAAGCACTTAGTGTAAAGTCAATATACCTTGGATACTATAAGATATAATCCTAAGTTCCATTCAAATATATGAATATTATTTTAACAATAGCAACATGTGTTTCTTTAGGTTCTTGAAATCTAGCCACAAGACAAACTACATGCATAATATCTGATCTACTAGCAGTCAAATACAATAGTCCACCAATCATAGATCTATATTTTCTTTGATCAGCCTTAGGTGAATCATCATCTTTACTTAATTTACAACCAATCACCATAGGAGTCTATATTGGTTTGGAATCATCCATCACAAAATTCATCAACATCTCTCTCACATACTTTGGCTATGAAATAAAAATCCCTTTCTATTTGATTAATTTACAACCCAAGAAATAAATTCATCTCACCAAACATGGACATCTCAAATTATTTTTTCTTTTCTTCTGCAAACATCTCACACCTAGTTTTGTTCCCTCCATATTAAAATACATATTACTATCTATTGTAGCTTTGTTGAAACCTTATTGAATCAAGTACCTATCTAACCTTGCATACCAAGCTCTAGGTGCTTGCTTCAATCCATATAAAGCTTTCTTCAATCTACAGGCCATATCCAGTTGTATAGGAGAAAATTTTCACCCCTTATGCAAATTCCCCTTTTACACATCCTCACCTTAGAAAACCAAATCTGAAAGAAAAATTTGACATAATCCCACTGCCTTCATTCCACTTGGTGTCTGTTTTGTGTATCATTAGAGGAATAACTATCGAAGATTCCCACACAACCCGTAGATGTCCACGTGATGCTCTTACATCCCTAGTAAATTCTTGCATTTGGAGCCTATAGAGGCATTACACTTCCCATTGGAGGTCAATTTGTAATGCCCTCTTCGACCAACCGACCTGAATATGGCCGTTTTCCTTCATCTCTACTTCAAATTCATCCCTTCTTCATTCATTTGATCTCTCTAAGAAATTCAAATCTCTTCACAAGCTCTAAGCATTCAATCCATCACTCTCAAGCAACACTTTGCACTCCATAACAGATACAACAACACTCCATCAACTTCGTAGAGCACATGTGGAACAAACACCATTGCAACAAAGGCTCGAGTCCTCTCATTTTCTCCCCCATTGGTCGAGCTCTTGGTGGAGGTGGTAAGCTTTCTACTCCTCTCCTCTATGATTTTGTTGGGTAGCATAAAACTGTTTTGTAGTGCTTTTGTGTTCTTTACTTCATTTCCTACTTTATCATATTTATTCTCCATTATCATTATCTTGGCTATCTATAGAGGTGGGAACACCAAAATGGGGGTCTGATTGAGGCAAACCACTATACAACCCCCCAACAATTTTCCTCTCTCTTGTGTGCAGGTGAAAGTATTCTTGGAGCTAGCTAGTGAACGAGCACCTTTGTGAGATCATTCTTTCCATCCTTACTCTTGTGTATTTACTTTATCATATTCGTGCATATTTTTCCTACGTCATAGTGTTGTTTTGGCCTTTCAAAAGTAACTAGCTAGGCTATTAGTCCATTTTCTTGTGTTCAACCTTGTCTTTCTAATTCTCTGGTCATATGGATGCTAGTGCACTTGAGAGATGCCAATGTGCCACATTTTCATCTTGGAGCCATGGTTTTTTCCTCGAGTAGAGAGCTCCCTAAGACACAATTTTGACCCTAAAAACTAACTCACCTAGCCCCATTTCTATTTTTGGGTTTGTAGAGTGGTCAAAGGACCTTATAGTCCTCATCATTCTCATCCCATATTTCCCAACACTCCTTTAAGATGAGGTAATTTAGGGCAGCATTCTCCTCTTGTCCCTCTATGACCTTGGGCCTTGACATGGTTGGTCCCCATCTCTTACATTTTTGGTGAACTTGATGTGAACCAATGTTTTCTTATTTGTTGGTGTTTAAGCTTTTCCCTTGTACACTCTGATTGGTGTACCCCTGAGTGTTGTGAAGGTTTATGAGCATCACAACCTAGTCCACAACCTCTAGGTATATTGTTAGGAGAAGTATACAACACATTCTAATGGAGAAGATGAAGATCACTTCTAGTTTCTCTATAGGCCTTTTCTTCGGTCCTATAGTTGGCCTTGATACTCAGGAGCAAGTGTCATGGGGCAGGTCAAGATTCTTTGACAAAACTGGCTGTGTCCCTACTCCTCCTATGTCTCCTACATCATCATCCATAGACGAGTGTGAAGCTATTCATATCCCTTTTGATTATGTCAATAGTCTTAGCAAAGGGTTGGGTGCTTTGGAGAATCACCTGGAGAAAAACCCGAAACTAGCTAGGGCTACTAAGGTCATCAGTGAAATAAAGTATATGGTAGGAAAAGATTGAACATGCTTAGAACTCCTGGATAGTCTCACTATTCTGACTGAAGTGTGTGCCCCTTCAAACCATAGTAACATTATACAAGGTGGCCCCTTCAAATAACATGAGAGATAGTTAGGAGTGTCAATTCCTCCCACATCCATGTACATGGCTGACACGCTCCCTTCAATTAGTATCCTTGCTACTTCTGAAAGCTCTGAAATTGTCAAAGTAAACAAAATGCCTTTGGGTTTTCACTTCACCCCTCCTATCACCTCTAATAGTGGAGGATTTGGCACTGTTGGAACTAGTTTTGGTGGAGGTCATGGTGGTGGCTCTAGAAAAGGTCATGCTAGTGGTGGTGGCATTAGCGGTGGCCCCAGTGGTAGTCATGATGATGGTTCTAGGGGTGGCTCCAATGGTGGTTCCATTGGTCCTATTTCTTATAACAACCCGATTCTGAACACTCTTCTTTAGAATATAGGTAAGATGCAACACTAGCTGGTGGATCCCTCCCAAGCTTCTGCCCAACCTATTTTCCAACCATTTTTTGTAGCATAGCCCATTGTCAGTGGCAATCCTAAACACTCCTTACCCTAAAGGGATGGAGATTCCTAAGTTCAAGAAATATGGTGGAAAAGGGGACCCACAAACACATGTGTCTGCCTTTAATGCCTTATGTACAGACTTCTTCCATCATGGTGCATTGGTGGCAAAACTATTCCCCAGATCTCTCAAGGATACATCACTTGAGTGGTGTTGTTCCTTGCCTGATAATTCCATCTTTACATTTGATCAGCTTGTGAACCAGTTTCTACGAGAGTTCCAAGCCAACATCGGTCCTAAGATGAACTTCTTTGATCTTGTTTGATGTAAGCAAGAAGATAATGAGAAGATTACTGATTTTATAGCATGATATCAAATGCTCTTTTCACAAATCTCATACCCGCTACCTGATTCTGATGTGCAGAAGGTATTCATAGGAAAATTACAAAGGCCCTGGAAAGAGAAGTTTTCCCTTATGAAATACCCTTCTTTTGTGAATTTGTGTGTAGCCTTATTGGAGTATCAAAAAATGGTGGTTCAATTCGAGGGACCTTCCTCACACTCCTATCCTGAAGGGAAGTGCATTATGTCAATCTCTCGAAAAGGAAAAGTTGTTGCAAATGTAGTAGCCACTATAGATGACAATGGCCTTAGACACAACTAAAAGTTTGCAAATTTATTAAAAATATTATTCCTCCATATTTTAAAAGTTTTGAAGGATAAGATTGTAACCTTGCCAAAGCCTAAACCCATTAAGGAACCTTACCCTAGCTAGTATGATGTGAATACCTATTGTCAATACCATCGAGTTAATGGACATGATACTAAATGCTACATATGCCTGCATCATGAGATATAAGATTGCATCGAGGATGGTACTATTCATCTCAATGGAAGCAAACAAAATATAAACAAATCGGTGGCAAAAGCTAATAGTAAATTACAAATATACACAGACTCGTTTCTATCACATTCTGCTAACATGATTATCGATGCCTCTGATTCTAATAATCAGTCTAAAGCATATGTTAACATGGTTACTGTCACTCTTCCTCATCCTATGACTATTTTGACAGATGTAGCATTTACGTCACATGATTTACCAATGAACAACAAACTTTCTCTGCTTTACATTCCTACTCACCTCAATGGCAACATTGTGATAGGAGTTTTAGTCAACCCCACGAGTAGAGTGAATGCCATCATGGAAGAGAATTTATTATTGAACTCCCTACAAAGGGAAGGATATGAAAAAGAAAATTCCATCATCCATATGCATGATGGTTTTGCTCTCGAACCATATGGATCAATAAATCTATTCACCCTAGTTGGCCCTAGGAACGTAGACACCATTTTCAATGCTATTCCTGAGTTAGATCTATTCAGGGTGAAGCTAAGTATACCTTGGCTAGCTTCCATAAATGGAATCACCTTTGTTATTCAAAAATGTTTAAAGTTCTCCCATGAAGGTGTTGTGCACGTGGTACATGATACTGGCTATTAGCCTTTGGTATCTCATGGGGGATATTCATTGGATCACTTTTGGCCCACCCTAGTTGGTCTGCTTCCTCCGAGAACAAACCTACTTTATAAGAATTACATAAAGTATAAAACTAGGGGAAAAGGAAAGCCAAAACTAACCCTTTCCATAGCACAACAACTAGCTACCTCCTCTTTCTGAAAGGGAAAGAAGAAGATTGCCCCTTCTCAGGTTGCTTCATCCACTCCCCTTTCTTGGGAGGAGTATTGGATGAGTAAGCCTAGTCTTTATCCACTGAGTTTGATGGTGCCTACTTGGTGAAGAACCAAGATTAGGATATTAGATCTTCCTACTAAACCACCTAGACCTTGGTACTACCTGTATAGCAAGGAAAAATCCCCCCATGGGGAATCCTCTATGTCCTAACCTCTATAGCCTCCTACCACTTTTGCTCCTAAATCAGTGAATGGGGAAAGGCTCGCCACCAAGGCATTAGATTCAACGCCTCCCATTGTTTCTAAACCTGCTCCTCCTAATCCCATTCAAGAGTTTGTCCCTTCATTGGAAACAACTATGGAGGGCACTCCCATAGTTGAGTAGGAGCCTTTTGTTCCTTCACAACCTTTAGCCTCTAGTTCAAAGAGTCATAGAAACCACCTTGTGCATGAGTGCTAGCACCGATAAAAGGCTCTCTTAGCTTTGCAAGCCACCTTACAAATGAAGGAAGAGGAGATGACCACCAATGTATTAGGACCTCCTATTACATCCTCCTCTCTCCTCCCCTTTGCTTCTATTCAAACCAACTATGTATCACTTCTGACTTCTGCTGTGAGTGCAAATGTGCCTGACCCTAAAAATGTGCAAGTGTTCATCGCTCCTTTGGTGGAGCCACCTTTGTTGAAATCTCTTTCGGATATCTCACCTTTCCTGAAGCCTATAAATATGACTAACACCTCAGTCATATCTATTGTGGTTCTTTCCTCCTCCTATTCCTCTTCCCTTCTTTCCTTGTCTGTGAGGAGTTCACCTCCCCTGATGAAGTAGAAGGTAGAAAGTGGGCCTTGCAACAACGAAGGACATAGGAGAAGCCCACCTTCTTTGAAAGGTGGCCCCACATTGGCTTGTTCTATCCTAGTGACAAAACCAATTGCAACTTCTCCTAAGATCATCACCACTCCCAAATCGCTCAGTGAGCTTAGCAGTGAGCCTCAAGCACAGTCTCCATCATCTATCAAGGTGAAACATGGCACTCTTGTTAAGTGCATGTTTAACTCGATGGATGAAGTTTTGACCTTGTCGGTGATTTTTGTGAAGTCATTGAGCTTAGCTCCATAAGAGTTGAGTGGAGGAGACCTTGTGAGTCCTTGATCCTTAGCCCTTGTTGCAGGAGGGTTGGAAGCTCCTCCCGTTAACATTCCACCATTGCAGACTCATCCTCCTTCCCCCTATGATGATCTAGAGTGGGAAGTAGATGACCTCTTGGTCGATCAATGTTAGGGGGAGGCCTCTTCTTTATCTCTAGATTAGATGTGTGTATGTGTAGTGATGTGTTTCCCCTGTAACCATGCTATGTGTGCCTAGATGACCCTCATCACCCTTGTCGGTGGTTGGATACAAGCATGGTGTTTTTTTTGTAAACCCTCTTCTATTTGTATCATCATTCTTTCATGTTTTTGATTCACTTTCATCAAATTGGGGATGATACAAAGCATTGGGGGCATTTAGGCTTCCCTTCCATGTTGACCCAATTTTTTATTTTTACTTTGTCTTCTCCCACACTATTCACATGGCTTTATGTAGTAGGGGGTGATGATAGTTCATTTATATACTATTATTATACTTATATATATTTATGAGTAGTTTTGAACTTGAAATATCAGGCTACCCCTATTCCCTTTGTTCGTGTTATCTTTCCTTTTTTTTTCCTTTATATTTCTCTCTTCTTTGCTTGAGTTTTCCCTCTCATGTGTGACAATGCCACCCCTACATCACTTTGATCTTTAGAAAACACATTCATATCCAACAAATCTTTTCTCAAGAATATTCATACACTTGAGAACCTTCCTCCAAAGTGGGAACAACTTTGATCTTTAGAATTGCTCTTGATATGTGAAAAAAAAATGGTGTTTGCAAATAGAGGATAGTGTAACAACTATATTTAAAATAAAATCAGATCTCTTGAACCTTGGGTCCCTCATGGCTATGGATGTCACGATCAATGTCATTCTAATCCACATGTTCATCCTACACGACATGCAAGGGATAGAGAAGGTAGGTTGGTAGGTATCCTTTCAATCAGCCTAGGTTGAATCATGCCAAGCAACCTCATCTTGATATTTGGGAAGATGGTAGCCACTGCTTTGATAATTCTTGTCCACCATTAAAAAATAAGGTTTCTCATAAGGATTTGTGCTATACTCAAAATGGGGACCCACAAAGCTCCTATAGGGCTAATCAAGTTTTGCATTGTTCACATTCTTCAGAGGACCCACAATGTTCAAGTACAATTTTGAATCAAAATGCAAAAGAATATAATATCCCATTTTAAAATAGACATCACACAAACAAAGAGAATGATTCTAGTGGTGCTCCCTTCAATATAAATAGGCTTCTGGTAAGGGTTATGTTAAAGACCATACCATTAAAGTTTGGAGAAAGGTTGACAAGGCTCCTAAATTTGATTAGAATAAGGTAGGGGTTTTAGATCTTTCTATGCAACCTATCTCACCTATGGTCAATTAGAAAAATGTCCCTAAATATAATCTTAAGAGGAATCGGTGCTATGCTAATCGGAAGAGGCATAAATAGGCTCAAAGGGAGTGCAAGAAGGCTCTTAATGTCAACCCCAAGACCTAGAAAGAAGATTCTTCCAAATATTCTCAAAAAAATCAAAAGGGCTTTGTTCAAGTCACGTTTCTGGAGGAATATCTCAATCCACAGATTCAAGACCTTAGACAAAAGGCTCTAATCTGTAAGTTCTAGGACCTTTTCCTTGATATAGAATCTTTAAGAGATTTAATATTTTATGAATGGGTGGCTGTTAAGAAAGTTTTTTATCTAGATGATAAGAAAGGAATTTTTGTAGTCATATTTGATGATAAAAGTCATAGGTATATTATCTATAAGATTAAATACTAGGTCTACATGGGTTATGGCTTGTTTATTCAAACTTGGTATCCAAATTTTAAACTTGAAGATTTTTTGGTGAATTTTTTTTTCCTTCTAGTTTCAATTACATGGTTTTCCACTAGAATATAGAGAACCTAAGTTGATTGAGATAATGGCAAACTATGTAGGTATCTTCTTAAAGTATGATGATATTTCTTTTAGAGATCCATTTAAACCAGTAAGGGATTTTATTTTAATGGACACAACTAAAGAATTTCCAGAACATATTCATATCTCTTCAACAAATGGATTATGAATTCAAGACTTATGGATGGAAAATTCCAAGAATGTCTACTTTATTTGTCATAGCGTTGGTCATAAGGCTAAAAATTGCAAAGAGTGCCATTAAGAAAATTATAATATGGACTACACTATGGTGTCAAATTTTCATAATAGTACTTCTAGTTGTAGAGTGTCATCATCTTCAGATCTTCAAAAATAAGGGGATATGAAGGTAATGTTAGGAGAAGTGCATGAATCCATCTTGGTAGTCCCCACATCAGCTATTTTAATCCCTAAGAATTCTTCCTCTATTAATGTGAATACTTCAATTAAGGATTTTTCATACATATCTGCCAATATTTTTTCAAGCACATCGAAGTGTTCTCCAATCATTTCTATATCCTTCTCTCATGACTGGCTGGAAAAGAATTCACTATGGCTCAAAAGGTACCTTCCATCATAGTCTCTTTAGTTGTAATCTGCTTTTATAAAAGTATCTTCAATGTCACGGTTGGATGGAGTTGTTGCTTCTCTCATCTCTTCAGTTGTTGATACCAAAAATATTACAATTGATAGTGATTACAAGCTAGAGGATGATAATAACTACTTTGAGGATTTGGCTATTGTAAAGTTTGCAAATTTTTTGGAAGAGGGGAGTTTAGAAGAATTGGCTAAATCAATTTCCATTTCAGCAAGCTCAAAGTGGATTGAGGAAATTGCTACAAAAATTGCTTCTGAAGTTGAATATGAGCCAAAGGATTTAGATATACTTGTGCCACATAAAGAAGAGGTTCAAGTTCTAGAAAGTGCTATGTTGGGTGAAGATGAATTTGATTTCTCTCAAACTTTTTCAATCTCTCAAACTCAATCATCTCAAAATTTGTGTAGAAATACACCAAAGAAAAAAGGAAGGAAATCTCATGAGACTAATATTAAAGAAGAGATTGAGGCAAGTTTACAAGCCACCTTGGATGGAAAATTCACACCATCTACGAATAAGAGATAGAGGAGGGCATGATGCTCTCCTCAAGCCTAATGAGACTCCTTTCCTATATTGCCAAGGATATTAATGCCCCTAACAAAAGAGCTTAGGTGAAGCATCAAATTGATGCTTGTGGAGCTGATGTTGTTATCATTCAGGAATCTAAGCTGGCTAATGTGCAATTTGAAAATATTGTGGGAAAATGGTCTAAATGGAAAGCAGTTTCTTCACTTCTAATGGTGCCTCAGGAGGTTTAATTACATTATGGAATCACTCCTTTTTTTTGGTTGATTTAAGTTAGAATGATCATTACTGGCAACATTTTTCTATATAGTATTTTGATATGAAGTTCAACCTCTTTAATGTTTATGGGCCCACTACAACTATGGAAAAGAAAGCCCTTTGGGAAACCCTCACAACAGTTATGGATGGTATTGTTGTTGATAAGATTTTAGTGGTAGGAGATTTCAACACCATTGCCTCTCACTAGGAGAAATTAGGTGGCATTCTCCCACCCCCCAAAATCATGGAAGATTTTTCATATTTCATTTAGGATAACACACTTTTGGATATCAAACCTATTGCTAGAAATTTCACTTACAAAAATCGAAGATGAAATTTCTCTCAAATAGCAAAAAGATTGGATAGATTTTTATCTTCTTCAAATTGGTTGGTGGATGGTTTCTCATTGTCTTCTGAGATTCTCCCTTTTGTAGCTTTAGATCACTATGCAATTGCTCTTGAGATATCTCCTATTCCAAGAATGAGAAAAAAGTCTTCATTAAAGTTTGAAAAAATGTGGTTCAGGCATTTGAATTTCTTACCACTTTTACAACAATGGTGGTGTACAACACCTTTTATCCAAGGCTCAAAAATGTATCAATTTTACAAAAAGTTTTCATTTATCAAAAAGCAAATTAAACACTGGAGCATTCATGTTTTTAAAAATATCTTTCATCAGAAAGAAATGGTCTCCAAACAACCAGAGCAGATAAATGAGAACATCATTCAGCATGGTCTTGATCCCCAGAGATATGATCAATAATGGATTCTTCAGGATGAATGGGCAGAATTGTTAGCAAGAGAAGAGGAATACTAGAGGCAAAAGTCTCATGAATTGTGGCTAAAGGATGGCAATAGAAATACAAGATTTTTTCACATGTTTGCTCAAATAAAAAAGGTGAAAAATAAAATCTTCTCAATTCAAGACAGTTCATTAGGGTTAGTGCTAACAAAGGAATATGAGATTCAAAATGAAGGTATCAAGTTTTTCTCCAATTTGTTGTCGGTCCCTAATGATCAAAATTAGTTGTTGTATCAACAATCTCAGAAATTAGTATTTGCAATCTCAAGGCTAGTAAGTTTTGAAGATAATGTTTCTTTATTGGAACCTTTCACTCTCTCAAAACTCAAAAAGGTTCTCTTTTCTTTATCTCCAAATAAAGCACTAGGACCGGATGGGTTTACAACATTCTTCTTTCAAAAGGCCTAGTATTTTATTGGATTTGATTTGCTAATGGTAGCAAGGGGGTTTTGTTCCAGGGAGAGAAACAATAGATGGTGCCATCATTACTCATGAAATTATTCATTCTATAAGAGTATAATATACCTTCTTTCATTGTCAAACTTGACATGATGAAGGCATATGACAAAGTAAATTGGCAGTTTCTTATTCAAGTACTCAAGCAATTTGGCTTTGATCAGAAGTAGTGCAAATGGATCCTTTCCTATATATCAGGTGCAAAATTTTCAATTATCATAAATGGAAGCCTGGTTGGGTTCTTTGGTTCTTCTCAAGGAGTGAGACAAGGTGACCCTTTATCTCCTGCTCTCTTTATCATAATGGCAGAAACATTGAGTAGATCTATAAAGCTTGCAAATTCATAGGGTTTGTGGCAAGGGATTGTTGTGCCTCATACAAATATTTTTTCAACCCACAATTAATTTGTAGATGATACAATATTAAACGGAAAATATTTTGTTCAAGAGGCTACTCAAATGAAAACCATTTTTCATAAATATAGTATTGTTTCTAGTCAAGGGATAAATGCAAGTAAGTCAAAGATATTTATCTTTAATATAATTGCCCCTTTGAAAAGAAAAATCATTAAAATTTTGGGTTTTCAACAAGCAAATATGCCTTGCTCATATTTGGGTATTCCTCTTTTCATGGGTGCAAATAAGTCAAGTCTGTGAGATAAAGTCATTGATAGAATAAAAGCTATAGTGTCAACCTAGAAAGCCAAATGGCTCTCCTTGGCTGGAAGAATTTTCTTAATAAAATATGTTCTCTCTTCTATTCCTAATTACTTCATGGAAGTGCTTAAAGCTCCCAAATCAATTATATCTCTAATTAAAAAATTGATCAGAGATTTCTTATGGAGAGGTAATATGGATGGCCATAAAAATTTTCCTCTTATTTCCCTAGAAAAAATGAGCACATAAAAACTTAAAGGTGGGGTTGGCTTGCATGATTTAATTTCAATAAATATGCCTTTCTAAGAAAAATTAGTATGGTATATGTACACTAGACCTCATCTAAAATGGTGTAGCATTTTGCAAGCAAAATACCTTTATGACCCATCACCATCCAAGATTCTCACCATTGTTGATCCTCCCATCAGGTATGTTATTTGGAATTTCATGATATCATGCAGACATATTATCACTTCATATATTCCTTGGGAGGTGAACAATGCCAAAAATATTCTTTTTTGGGATGACTTGTGGTATGTTCATCCTCCCCTAAAGTCCAACAAGGATTTATTAGGTGCAAAAGTTTTCCTAAATGGATGTTGGGGCCCAACATTGGTTGATTATGTACAGACAGTGTGTGTTTCTACTGGGAGAGTGATTTGGAAAGATGTTTCTCCTTTGCCTATTCCACAAAATGAAATTGTTCTCTTCAATGACTTACTAAAATGTAGAGTGGTTTACTTTTCTAACAAGGAAGATAGAATCTTTTGGGCTCCTTCAAAGAATGGACAATATATAGTTAAGCAAGGCTATCAAGCTCTACTCAGTAAAGGGAAAACCATTCATTGACATAGAGCCTATTCTTTTCGTTGGAATCAAATGGTGCTTCCAAAGACAGGTAGTTTTGCATGGTTGTCCTTGCAACATAAAATTCTAACTAGTGATAAATTATCTAAGTTTGGCATTGCTGAGCCTTTTAATTGGGTTCTATGTGGAGAGAATCAAGAAATAGTTGATCATTTATTTGTGCAATGTGATTATTCATAGGACTGTTGGAATTTCATAAAATAGAAACTAAATTGTTTTCATGTTCTCCCAAATTCCCTTTGGGATGTCTTTTCTAGTTGGCCTGTATTATATAAATATGACTTCTTTTCTTGTATTTGGAGAATTATTCTAGTAGTTCTCATATGGAACCTTTGGTGGGAGCGTAATAGAAGAATCTTTAGGGATTCCAAATCATCAAGTGAGAAACTTGTAATTAAAATTGAGAAAGCTATTTTAGAATTTGTAAACTCCTATGTTCTAGATCATAAATCAATAGTCTCCTTTTTCACAAGTTGGGATAGTCAGATATTGAAGAATTGGCAAAAAAATTCACTTCCCTTTAAAGGTAGTAGAATGATTCCTTTTAAGTGGAAAATTGATAGAAGTCTTATAAAATGGTTACTCCCTCAAGATAGCTTTTGCAAACTCAATTTTGATGGTGTCTCATGAGGCAACCCTAGAGTTTTAGGAGAGGGTTATGCATTCATGATTGTAAGGGCATGTTGTTGGCTGCAAAATCTCTTCACCTACCCAAAGGCACTAGTAACACTACAGAAGCTCAAGCTCTTCTCTTTGGTTTGTAGTTGGCCCAATCTTTGGGAATTACAAAGCTCCTTGTTGAGGAAAATACACTATTAATAATCAATGGTTGTAAACAACAGACAATTCAACAATGGGAGAAAAGTTATATTTTACAATGTTGTTGGTAGTTATTTCCATATTTTGATTTGATTATCTTCTCACATACATATTGAGAAGGTAACAAATTGGCTGACATTTTAGCCAGTATGGGGTGTGATGAGAGAAATGTTGAGCTTTCTAAGGAATCTAATCTTTCTGATTATCCAACCATTAGTAAAATGGTGGAGAGTGAATATTCTTGATTCTTATATTTGAATGGGGCAAAATTTTTTAAGGCTTTAATGGACCTTATTTGTTCGTTGATTTCAAAGAATCACTTAGCAATTTGAAATGACATCACTCACAGTATGAAGACTTGAGTTGGAAAATTTAGATAAATTTTTCAGGTGGCATGATAAGGAAAAATTTATTTCTCATGGCTTACGAAATTAATATCTTGCCCTTCATGGTGTCCCTAATACCTAGGTTCTTACAATACCTTAATGGGTATTCATTACTTGGTCGATGAATTTAATTCTAATGATTTCCTTGATTTTGGTAGGTTTAACCTTTAATAATGCTTATGTCAGTTAAAGTGACATCTGTTTAATCTTTTAAACATCGTGGCTTCTCTAAATTGGGTACTTGTCTTGCAAGAAATATGATTTGTGGAGAGTTGGACCTAACTATGGAACTTTTTTCAATGAAGGTGGATGAAGACCTTGCTACTAGAATTGCCAAGAGGGTGAAGGTGATTTTGGAGCTCCTTAATCACAATCATATGACACCTATTTCAATTATAGATGGACACTCTATAAGTGGGAACAATCTTATTCAGTTTCCTATCTTGCCCAATTTGAATTTTGAGCCTCTAGTGCAACAAGAAGATGACCCTATCATTGATGGTGATGACAACCCTAGTGAACAAATGGAGGAATAATTATTGGGTTTTGCTTAATTTTGGTTTGGTTCTAATGCATGTGATTTTGGTCAATTTTTTTTTGAAAGTACTTTTGTTTAAAATCTCTAGCTTTGGAGTTTCTTTCGTGCTTCTGTGTATCTCATGATGGAAAGTGAAGCATGCTAATGGAGCTAAATTTTATGGTATTTTTGGTGACCTTATAAAGAAATAGTGATTTTTTGGATTCTATCTCAATGCTCGGTCTGTTGTTCATTTGGTTTCTAGTGTCTGCATTGACTTGTTTCATGCTCCTTCAACATGAGTATTATTTATCTTCCATGCTTAATTGTATCTGAAAATGTTTATTATGTTGGCTATAATAAGAGCTTTTTTGCACTATACTAGAATGGTATGTTGTATTGCTAAATAAAATCCTTCTAAAATTGAAATATGTCTATAATTATAGCCTTATTGTTATGTACTAGAATGGTCTGTTGTCTGGCTAAATGAGAGCCATCTACAACATATATATTTCTACATATATTGTAATCTACTTTTATATATTTTAATATATGGGATCTTGTGCTCTTTGCCTTAAGAAAAACTTTGATCTCCCCCTTGCATGGGGGCATATTCTTCCTTTTGAATTCCTTGATGAAGTTAACATACTTTAGAAGGATTCCTTGATGGTGAATCAATTCGAGAAAGAAAACACCATCTTTAAAAACAACACGTCCCTTGACTGAACCCCTTGTTATTTTGAAGGGCTCCCAAGGGACCCCCATTTGAAATTTTCTCCTTCGAATGAAATCATTTGCATCTAGCTTGGGGGTAGCCTTACTAGACCTTTCTTTTCAAATAGTGTGTCCCTTGAGTGGACCCCTCCTCCTTTTAAAGGGTTCTCGAGGGACCCCTTCAAAATTCTTCCAACTTGTTGACAGTCTACATGACTATCCAGTTACTTGCCTGTGTGGCCAATTCCTGACATATTCTATCTGCAAGTAAACATGTCACTTTCTGGGTGCACCCGTGAAGCCTATTTTTAACTTTGTGGAGTCCACTTTCCTGGGTTTCCTTCATGCAAGAGATCTTGGAGGACACCTTCCTTGCAAGTCTGTGGGCCTATAAGGCACTTACTTATTGGGGTTTCCTTTATGTGAGAGATCTTGGGGGTTGCTTCCTTTTAGGTCTATGGGCTTGTAAGACACTTTCTTTCTTCAGCTTGATATTTTTGTGAAGCTATGAAGTTCTTTTCTTGTCCTGCACTCTTAGGTTCACTAGATTGTTGTTTGCTTCCTTGATGGTTCAAGTATACATTTCTAATAGTACTACTTCTCCAATCTACTTTATCAAATCACTCATCAATATTTGTGCTCACTAAAGTGGGGGAAAAATGTATAGGATAGAATTTGCAACCCTTATGCAAATTCCCCTTTTACACATCCTTCCCTTAGAAAACCAAATCTAAAGGAAAAATTCCACATAAGCTTGTTGCCTTTGCTCCACTTGGTGTCCATTTTGTGTGTCGATAGAGGATTAACTATTGAGGATGCTTGCATAGTGCGTAGATGTCTACATGGTGTGCTTACATCCATAGTAGATTCCCACATCTAGAGCCTATAGAGGCATTACACTTCCCATTGGAAGTCGATTTGTAATGCCCTCTTCGACCAACCGACCCAAATATGGTCATTTTCCTTCATCTCTACCTCAAATTCATCCCTTCTTCATTCATTTGATCTCTTTGATCAATTCAAATCTCTTCATAAGCTCTAAGCATTCAATCCATCACTCTCAAGTAGCACTTTTCACTCCATCAACTCCATATAGCATGTGTGGAATAAAAACCATTGTAGTAGAGGCTTGAGTCCTCTCATTTTCTCCCCCATTGGCTAGTGAGATCTTGGTGGAGTTGGTAAGCTTTCTACTCCTCTCCTCTATGATTTGGTTGGGTAGCATAACATTGTTTTGTAGTGATTTTTTGTTCTTTACTTCATTTCCTACTTTATCATATTTCTTCTCCATTATCATTATCTTGGCTATCGATGGAGGTGGGAACACCAAAATGGGGGTCTGACTGAGGCAAACCCCTATACATCCCCCCAACAATCTTCCTCTCTTGTGTGTAGGTGGAAGTATTCTTGGAGCCAGTTCGCAAACACGCACCTTTGTGAGATCATTCTTGCCATACTTACTCTTGTGTATTTAATTTATCATATTCATTCATATTTTGCCTATGTCATAGTGTTGTTTTGGCCTTTTAAAAGTAACTAGCTAGGTTTTTAGTTTGTTTTCCTATTTTTAGCCTTATCTTTCTAGTCCTCTAGTCATATGGACACCAACACACTTGATAGATACTAGTGCACCGCGTTGTCATCCCAAAGATGTGCTTGTGTCCTCAGGTAGAGAGCTCCCTAAGATACAGTGTTGACCCCAAAAATTGACTCACCTAGCCCCATTTCATGTTTTGGGTTTGCAAATTGGTTGAAGGACCTTATAGTCCTCATCATTCTCATCTCGTGTTTCCCAACACTCCTTTAAGCTAAGGTAAGTTAGGGCAGCCTTCTACTCTCAGCCCTCTATGACCTAGGGCCTTGACAAGGTTGGTCCCCCTCTCTTACACCAGTTGATCTAACAATTGAAATCCTTCTATTTATTCCATGCATACTTCTAGCTCACCAATGAAAAATGAAAACTTCACATCCATCTAATAAACCTTGAAATATTTATGAGAAACAAATGCTAAGAACATCCCGATAGCTTCCATTCTTTCCATTAGAGAAAAAGTCTCTTGAAAATATATTCCTTCTACCTATGAGTAACATTTAAACACAAGCCTAACTTTATTTTTGACCACTTCTCCATTCTCATTCAACTTGTTTCTCAATACCCATTTTGATCCAATTATGTTTTTATCTTCCAATCTAGGGACCAATTCCCAAGTTTAATTCTTCTTAATCTGCATAAGTTCTTCTTTCATATCTTCCATCCAATGCTCATCTTTACATGCTTCACTTACAATCTTCAGTTCAATCTCAGAAAGTAAACATAAATTTATCTCACCATCAACAACTGTGCTTCTTGTCAATACTCCTTTTTTCTTGCCTCCAATGATCTGATTCTCTGAATGAATTTTTTTCACATATTTAGGTGTCTTAGGGGACACTACTGGAGCTTCTTCTTCTTCTTCATTCTTCTTCTCTTGCTCATACTTCTCTTGTTCTTCCATAGTTTATTCAATCCTTATGTAATTAGGTTCATCAGATACATATCCATCAACATCAATAGAATTATTCATTGCTTCATTAGCCTTGACATTTATGCTTTCTATAATCTTCCTCAATATTTTATTGAAACATCTATAATCTTTTCTTCTAGTAGAATATCCAATAAAAATACCTTCATAACTTCTAGCATCAAACTTCGCTAAATTTTCTTCATCCTATTTGATATATCATTTGATTCTAAATACCTTGAAATAATTAATAGTAGGAATCCTTCCACACCATAGCTCATAGGGTGTCTTAGTATCGTTTGTTCCTTCTTGAACTTGATTGAATACATAGACATTAGTTTAAATAGCTTCTATCCAATAAAATTTTGGTAAACCAACTTCAATAATCATTTATCTAGCAGCTTCTTGAATTGTTTTGTTCTTTCTTTCAACAACTTTATTTCGTTGAGGAGTTCTCAGAGTAGATAATTATCTTTTTATTGCATGAACTTCACAAAACATATTAAACTCATGGGAGGTAAATTCACCACCTCTGTCACACCTTAAGCATTTTATCCTCAAATTTAGTTTATTTTCAACCATAGCTTTGAATATCTTGAATCTATCTAATGAATTAGATTTTTCTCTAAGAAATGTAACCCATGTATACCTAGAGTAATCATCAATCAAAAGAAAAAAGTACCTTTCACCTTCTAGACTTCTCACTCTTGTAGAACCACAGAGATCTGTATGAAATAAATCTAGTAGTCTAGTAGTCGATTGTTCCTTTGATCTAAAATTATTTCTCGCTTGCTTTCCAAACTGTTAGAATTGGCTATGGATGCCAAGATCTATGGACCAAATAGAAAGCACAAAGAAGAGAGAAAATAATATGACAAGAATAAACTATATTCAATGCCAATATAATGGAATTTCTTTTAATATGTTTACAATGAGAGACCCCTTGGTTATATAGCCAAGCTGAGAACATAGGAGTGCATAAGATTATGACAAGTGTCATAATCTTATGACATGAGACAACAATGAAAAGCTATCACTCCACCTAAAGTGGAAAGGTGATAATGTGATAACCACCACAAATAGTGGATCTACCACAAAAGGTGGAACCCTAATCACATGATATGTCCATGAAAGGTGGAGGTGATAGAGTGATAACATGATAAGTCCACTAAAGGTAGAAATTCTCCAACAACTCCTATGTGGTCCCTAAGTAAACTTAACTAAGGTGTAATTATGACCTAGGATAAGGTACAAAACATTTAACTACACCAACACAAACTAACAATTCCTACAAATAGCCTTAATAGGCTTTGTAATCCTTGGTAAACCTCTCACAATCTATACCACACTAATCCTTCCAAGATTATCAAAATTCATATGACACATTCTTTGATTCTATAACCAACTATCATTGATCTAA
This sequence comes from Sequoiadendron giganteum, assembly GCA_007115665.2. NCBI lineage: Eukaryota > Viridiplantae > Streptophyta > Pinopsida > Cupressales > Cupressaceae > Sequoiadendron > Sequoiadendron giganteum. The sequence goes on from CM021107.1 coordinate 209,445,234, forward strand.
GTCATAAAGCAACATCCATCAATGCCCTTAAGTTGATATACATGTCCTTCTTACTTTTTTCCTACAACAATCACTATTTTGGATCCTTTCCTAATTTCACATCTCTCATCCTTAAACACATCATATCCCTTACTACACATCTTTCCAACACTCAAAATATTATGCTTTAATCCTTTAACATAGTAAATTGTTGGATGTTGTGGTTATGTTTCTGATATGTGGTTTTCATTGATGTCAACACTACTAGAATTAATGCATTGAAGGCTGTATATGTCGAGGATATTGAGAAAATTATAATAAATATGTTGAAGGTTGTTTGTGAAGCTGTGAATTTGAGAGTGTTGGAAAGTTCAGCATGTTGGTGTTCAAAAGTTGCAAATTAAAGGGTTTATTTTTGAGTGTATCTAGTTTATCCATGGAAATTTTTAGAGATCTGCATGAATATTTGATTGTGTTATGAACAGTTGTGTTTTGACAGTTTTTCTATGGCTTCAATTAGTGTTCCTGAGTAAATTTGATGTGATTCTAGTAAGTTCAGTTACTGTGGATGCTTCCCTAATGATTCATGATGCTCATGGATGTTTCTAAATCATGTTCTATCTTTTTTTCATGTCCACGTTGATTGGTGTGCTCGTGATTAGAGATTTTTCCTTTGCATGTTTGGGTTTTTCATGTTCTTGGCCAACAAGGTATTTGAAGCATGTTGTGGATCTCCATGGAATAATTTTTGAAGGTTTTTCATGTTTGAGGATGTTGTTTTGGGTCTCTATTATGTCGTGGCTGACTTTGATTGGTGTGCATTGAGAATTGATTATGAATTGAGCCAAAATTTTATATTCACCTATTATTTTATTTTTGGTTGACGAAGTTGTTGATGTAATTCCATGTAGTGGATATATAAGAGTGATTGCTTGAGAAAAGTCAAGTGTGGAAAGTGTGAAAAAGAATATGAAAGTGTGCAAATAGTGTTCTAATCATTCAATTGTAGAGTAGAGTGTGAACATTATTGAGTGAAGTGTGAATAAGTGTTTTTGTGCTAAACTGGAACTATAATCAGGCTTTTGTAGAAGCTAATTTCTTAGTTCAATACCCTATGGATCTAATCTAAAATTTCGTAAGATAGTGTGTCTTCCTTGGGCAGTGAGCCCTCTTGTATTTGAGTAGTGAGCTCTAGGTAGTGTGCCTAAATGCATGTAAATTCCCATTATTCATCTTTATACTTTTAATAGGGTATAATATTATGGATTGACATCCACCATGGTTTTTCCCCTAACAGGGTTTCCACATAAAAATATTGGTGTTCATTGTGTTTCTGATGTGGTGATTTTTTATGCTTAGATTTTCATTTAATAGATTTGAGAATAATTTGAGTAAAGTTTAATAAGTTTGAATATTATGTGACAACTAATTCACCCCCCCTCTTAGTTGTCTATCCTTGTTTTTCCAAAAATTGGTATCAAAGCAGGTTCCTCAGAAGAACTTTAAGAGCTTGAGGTGATCTGAGATGGCATCATACAAGAAGGATAGTCCTAGATTTGATGGAAAAAACTAATCTATGTGGAAGGATAGAATGGAGTGTCATTTGAAGTGCACTGGTGAACCCTTCTAGAAGATTACAAAGAACGAGTATGTTATTCATTAGAATGGTCCCTCTACTCCCGATGAGATCAAAGAAGTTGAATATAATATCAGGGCTATAGAAGCATTGTTGGTGCTCTGATAGATTCAGAGATGAAAAATGTCATGGATCTAAAAACAACACATGAGATCTAGAAGAAGCTAGAAACATTGTATGAAGGAGATGCACAAGTGAAGGTTTCTAAGCTACAAAGTTTGAAAGGGAAGTATGAAAATATGAAAATGGGTGAAGATGAAAACATTTTCTCTTTTATGCAAAGAATAAATGAACTTGTGATGGGTATTAGATGTGGCAATGGAACTTTGGATGAACAAGAGATTGTAGCTAAAGTGCTCAGATCATTTCCTACCTCTTACAAATCAAAATCTCATGCTATTGAAGAACTTAGGACAGTAACAAATGTGACAAGAGATATGTTGATTGGTAAGCTTGCTGCCTTTGAGTTGAGTGAATTTGGTGAATCTATCTCTAAGATAGAATATGAATTTAAAGCTACTATATCTAGAAGAAAAAATAGAGATATGATCTAGGAGAAATTTCTAGAAAGACATTCAAGTATGAGGATGAGATGAAATAGATTGAAGATGAAGAAAGAGAGGTAGAAGAGTTGGAAGCACTGATTCTGAAAAGAGAAGCCATAGGACAAGGTAAGTATAAAGGAAATTTTCCTATTAAATTTTTCTCTTGTAGTAAGATAGGTCATTTTGCTGCAAGATGTCCTGAAAGAGTTCCTAGGTCCAAACCTAACAAGGATAGATTTCAAAATAAATGTTATTATGTTGAAGAAGGTGTTATTAATGAAGAATCTGATAAAGAAAATGGAAATGAAGATGAATGGGTATTCATTGCTATCAAGAAAAATGATCTAGTGTCCACTAAATCTACTAGTAATAAGAATGTTGAGAAAGATCTTGCAGCCATAATTGAAGAAAAGGATGAGTGGGTGATTGAAAATAGATGTTCACATCATATGACTAGTGACAAACAAAAATTTGTAAGCTTGGAGAAATATGATGATGGTGTTGTAAGATTTGGAGACAACAATGCTGGTATGATTCATGGTAGAGGAACTATTTCTCTTGGTGGTAAAAACAATACTAATGGTGTCCTTTATGTAGAAGGCTTGAAGCATAATCTGTTAAGTGTTGGACAAATGGTCAAAAAGGGATATAATCTTCAGTTCAAAAATGGAAACTGCAAAATACTAGGAAGTTCTGGAAATGTAATTGCTTCAGGTACAAAGACAAGAGGTAATATTTTTCACCTGAGTGCTGCTAGTGAAAGTTGTTTAATTGCTCAAGTTGATGAAAGCTAGCTATGGCATAGGAGGTTGTGTCATGTGAATTTTGATAACATTGTCAAGGTAAGCTCCACTCAAGCAGTAAGAGATATCCCTAAGCAATTGAAGCGTACTAACACCATATGCAAGGAATTTCAGATGGGAAAGCAGATTAGAGTTTATTTTCAAAGGAAAAAAACATCATTCTAATGGAGTATTGGAGTTGGTGCGTACTAATCTGTGTAGTCCCTCTAGAATCATAAGTCTACAAGGAGAAAGGTAATTTATGTTGCGTATTGATGGTTACTCTAGGATGATATGGGTTGCTTTCTTTAGAGAAAAATGTGAAGCATTAGAGAATTTCAAAAGTTTCAAAGCTATGGCCAAGAATGAGATAGCTTTCAAGATTAAATGCTTAAGGTTAGAGAGAGGTGGTGAGTTCACTTCCTAGGAGTTCAATTTTTTATGTGAAGAGCATGGAATCAAAAGATAGTTATCTGCTCAACAGACCCCTCAACAGAATGGAGTTGTAGAGAGAAAAAATAGAACAATGCTAGATGCTTCTAGAACTATGATTTTGGAAGGAAATGTGCCTCATATCCATTGGAGTTAAGTTGTAAGCATTGCTATGTACACTCTTAACTGGGTAAATGTCAATGGTAATTCTAGTAAGACTCCTTTTGAGCTATGGTTTGGTTATAAGCCTACTGTTAAATATTTCAAAATATTTGGAAGTAGATGTTATATCAAGAGAGATGAAGACATAGGCAAGTTTGATGCTAGGAGTGATGAAGGAATATTTCTAGGTTACTCTACTAAAAGAAAGGTGTATCGGTGCTATAATAGAAGATTGAGGAAAATGGTTGAAAGTGCAAATGTCAGAGTTGATGAAGACACTGCTAGATCATCCAAATACTGTGGATATGATTCAGATGACCAACATGATAGTATTGATAAAGGAAATAATTCTCAAACATAGAATCAATTTTAGATTGTTTCGATGAATCAAGAGATTCTAGAAGGAGAGGCTAGTGGAAGTGTAGAAGAGAGAATAGAAGAAATAGAAGTTTGAGAGAATCCTAAAGTTTCGAAGTATGTAAAACTAAATCATTCTAAAGATCAGATTATATGAGATAAGAGCAAAGGTGTGTAGACTAGAAGAAGAATTACATAAGATTATTGTCTAATTTCCAAGACTGAGCCCAACAATATCATTGAAGCATGTAAAGATGAACATTGGATGGAAGCAATCAAGGAAGAACTTATGCAAATAGAGGAAAACGATGCATGGATTCTTTTTCCCAAACCTCAAGATAAAAATGTGATTGGAACTAAATGGGTCTTTCAAAATAAGCTGAATGAACAAGGTGAAGTGGTCAGGAATAAAGCAAGACTGGTATGTAAAGGGTACTCATAGATGGAAGGTATTGATTTTGAAGAAACCTTTGCCCCTGTTGCTAGAATTGAAGTTGTAAGATTGTTTCTTGCTTATGCTACTTTTAAGAGCTATAAAGTCTATCAAATGGATGTAAAGTCAGCATTTCTCAATGGTGAGCTAGAAGAAGAAGTATATATTGAGCAACTAGATGGATTTCAACTCACTAATAAGGGAGATAGGTTTTGTCGATTGAAGAAAAAGCAAGCCCCTAGAGCCTGGTATGCTAGACTGGAGAAATAGTTGTTGAAGCTTGGATTCAATAAAGGTACTATTGACAATAATTTGTACTTTAAGATGGATCATGATAAAGAGTTGATTATTGAAGTCTTTGTTGATGACATCATTTTTGTAGGTTATGATGATTTATGTATGAAGTTTGCTAATGAAATGAAAAGTGAATTTAAAATGTCTATGATTGGAGAGATGAAGTTCTTTTTGGGATTTCAAATCACTCAGTTAGATAATGGAATTTTTATATCTTAGTCCAAATATGTAAGAGAGTTATTGAAATTTTTTGGAATGGAAGACTCAAAGCTTGTTGGTACACCCATGGTAACTGAATGCAAGTTAACATAGAATGATGATTCTCCTAAGGAAAATTAGACAAGATATAGTTCAATGATCAGTGGATTTATTTATTTGACTCATATTAGACCAAACATCATGAATGTTGTATGTATGGTTGCTAGATATCAAGTTGATCCAAAGGAATCTCATGTGACTGATGTAAAGAGAATTTTTAGATACTTGAAAGGGATAGTTTATTTTGGCCTTTGGTATCTTAAAGATGATGATCTTACCTTCAATGCCTTTACTGATGTAGATTGGGTAGGAGATGTGGATGGCAAGAAAAGTACTACTAGTGGTGCCTTCTTCTTGGGGAAGAAGTTGGTGTCTTGGTTAAGTAAAAAGCAGAATTCCATTTCCTTATCTACTCCTGAGGCAGAATATATTGCTACAACAAAAAATTGTACTCAAGTAATATGGATGAAGCAGATGTTGAGAGATATCAAAATTGTGTAAGATGAGCCTATTACTATATTCTTTGATAATTCAAGTTCCATTAAAATTTCTAAGAATCTAGTGCTAAATTCAAAGACCAAGCATATATCTATCAAATATCACTTTTTGAGAGATAAGGTGAGTGATAAAGAAGTCAGACTAGAGTATGTGCCTACTATGGAACAAATTGTAGACATATTTACTAAGATTTTTCCTAAGGATAGTTTTGAGTATCTCAGAGGGAAGTTAGGGCTGATTTCCCCTCCTAATCAGAACTAAGATGCAAGTCTTTGCATCAGTCTATGCATTTACAGTCATATCTTGTTTCAAATTGATGTTGTGGTGGTTTCTACTTAGGGGGAGTAGTTAGATGATTTAGATATGTGGTTTAGAGCTTGTGTGTAAGTTTTCCATTGATTTCAAAAGGGGAGAAGAATAATGTTGAAACGTATGAAAAGGGGAGAAGAGCTGGAGAAGAATTCATGAGAGAAGAATTAGAACCTAAGGGGGAGTAAGTGCAGATTGTGAGTTGTGTTGATGGTGTTTTTCACATCATGTGTTGCCATCAATGACAAAGGGGAGATTATTGGATGTTGTGGTTATGTAATATGTGGTTTTCATTGATGTTGAAACTATTAGCATTGATGCATTGAAGGCTGTATATGTTGAGGATATTGAGAAAATTATAATAAATCTGTTGAAGGTTGTCTATGAAGCTGTGAAATTTAGAGTGTTGGAAATTTTAGTATGTTGGTGTTCAAATGTTTCAGATTAAAGGCTTTATTTTTTAGTGTATCTATTTTATCCACCGAAATTTTCAAAGATCCACATGAAGATTTGATCATGTTATGAACAGTTGTGTTTTGACAGGTTTTCTATGGCTTCAGTTAGTGTTCCTGATTAAAGTTGATGTGATTCTAGTAAGTTCAATTGTTGTAGATTCTTCCCTGATGATTCATGATGCTCATGGATGTTTCTAGATCATGGTCTATATTTGTTTCATGTTCACATTGATTAGTGTGCTCGTGATCAGAGACTTTTCCTTTGCGTGTTTGAGTTTTTCATGTTCTTGGCCGACAAGGTGTTTGAAGCGTGTTGTGGATCTCTATGGAATAATGTTTGAAGGTGTTTCATGTTCAAGGATTTTGTTTTGGTTCTCTATTATGTTGTGGCCGACTTGGGTTGGTGCACATTGAGAATTGATTATGAATTGAGCCTACAGTTTGTATTCATCTATTATTTTATTTTTGGCCAATGAAGTTGTTGATGTAATTCCATGTAGCGGATATATAAGAGTGATTTCTTGAGCAAATTCAAGTGTGAAAAGTGTGAAAAAGAAAGTGCAAGTGTGCGAATAGTGTTCTAATCATTCAATTGCAAAGTAGAGTGTGAAGAAGATTGAGAAAAGTGTGAAATGTTTCTATGCTTAACCAAAACTGTAAGCAGGCTTTTGTAGAAGTTAATTTCTTAGTTCAATACCCTAGGGAACTAATCCAAAATTCTATAAGATAGTGTGTCTTCCTTGGGTAGTGATCCCTCTTGTATTTGAGTAGTGAGCTCTAGGTAGTGTGCTTGAATGCATGTGCATTCCCATTATTCATCTTTATACTTTTGACAGGGTATGATATTCTGGACTGACATCCACCATGGTTTTTCCCCTAATAGGGTTTCCACGTAAAAATATTGATGTTCGTTGTGTTTCTAATGTGGTGATTTTTAATGCTTAAATGTTCATTCAACAAATTTGGGAATAATTTGGGTAAAGTTTAATAAGTTTGAATATTTCATGACAATTGATTCACCCCCCCTCTTATTTTTCTATCCTTGTTTTTCCAACATAAACATCATCAATATTATGATTTACAACAAAACTTATTGAACCTATCCCAAAAATCTTAGGACCAGTATTATCTCCAAACATAACTAAGCCTCCATCATATTTTTCAAGTTTAACAAACTTAATCTTACCATCGGTCATGTGATGTGAACAACCACTATCAACAACCCAATAGTTCTTTTCCTATTGGGCATGTAGGGTAGAGATTATAGTACCTTCACTTTTCTTCTTCTTTGGATGGAATTCCTTCACTTTTTTTTCATAGCTAGCAAAATCAGGTTCATCTTTTATAGCCAAGAACAAAAATTCAATGTCATTAGGATCTCCATAATTAGATCCCTCATCAGAAATACTAGCATCCTCATTCACATGATATGCTCTATTGATCTTCTTACCTTTGTTTTCTTTGTTAAATCTTTGTTTATTTCTCTTAGCTCTTTCTAGACATCTCGAAGCATAATGACCTATTCCTCCACAACTAAAGCATTTAAAGGGTAACTTAACTTCATACTTACTAAATCCTTTCTTCATCCCTCTCACAAAATTAGCTCCTACTTCATCAATATTTTCTTCATCTAGATCTTTAGCTCTTGTAGCCTTAAAAGTAGTTTTTGATTTTGGCCCATTTATCAAATTCATCTTTCTAATCTCATAATATTTCAGAGTTCCCAATAACTGATCTTTAGTGTAAGTATTGTAGTCTATATTTTCTTCAACGAAACATACCTTTTGTTGTATACATGAGGGAGAGTTCTAAGAATCTTCTTTACAATCCTGGATTCATCTATTGTAGAACCAAGTCCTCGCATTCCGGCTACTACCTCATCCAATCTCTATACACGAGATTTAGCATTCTCATCTTTAGAAATATGCAAGAGCTCAAACTATGTCCCCAAATTCTACAACTTTGCTTCTTTTACCATTTCATCCCTTCATGCACCTTTTCTAAAGCATCCTGGACTTCTTTAGCAATCTTTATGTTTTGAGCTTTAATCAACTCGGAATCTGCAAGACTATTCTTAAAAATGAACTTTACCTTATTGTCCACTTCATGTGCCTTGATTTCATTAGCCATACTTGGACAATTAGCAAGAGGAGTGTAAGTAGTCTTGTAAGATTTCTCAACATCATATCCACAATACTCCAGATATTCTTCCATCAATATTTCCTAGATAGCATAGTTAGTTCCATTGAACTTTAGATACTCAAAAGTGATCTTGCCAGCCATCCCAAACCTTCTTTAAGTGGTTAAGCACTTATCTAAGGAACCAAGATCTAGTACCAATTTTTGAACAAGACAACTAAGAGGGGGACTAAATTAGTTGTAAAAAATTTTAATCTTTAAAACATCCACTAAAACTTAGATCAATTACAAAACCTTCACTCATCTAAAATGATTAAACATTAAGTGCAAAGGAAAAAATTTAAAAGAAACACACATACACAATAACACCAGATTTATGTGGAAATACCAATAAGGGAAAAACCATGGTGAGGATTAGATCACAATATTAAGAATATCAAAATTGATTACAAAGGTTCACTGCCAAAATAGGACTAATTGTCTGGATCAGGCTTCACTATCCAACAAGGGTTAACCACTCGGAGGGCTTACTACCACAGAGATACAAAGAAGATAGAAGAGATATGTTATAGAGATAATACAATCTTAATGCAATAGATATTTCCACCACAATTCACTCAAACACTTGCAAACATTCATGAATGATAGAGTAGACCTTCAGCTCACTGCATCGAGAAACTCAACATTTAGAATTCACACTGATCTACCACACTCACATCACATACACAATGATTTGTATTGTATTTCTCTATTTCATTGCACTTATCTCTTTCTACATCTTTCACCAATACCTCATCATGTAATATTTATACCATCTTCAACTTGAAACATATCCAAAGCTGGCCATCCATCATTTAAATTCAAATTAGGTTAATGTCAAACATCCCAAGGTGGAATTAGAATGAGGGTGACCCAAACAAATGCTTGATGAGGACCCATGTAGGTCCTAACATGCTTCATGAAATTTGAAAGTAGTTTTTAACACAAGGTTGGTGAAACTAGTGTAAAAAACATAGAACAATTAAGCACACACAACCCTTAACCCAATCCAATATTTCCAAACAACAAAATTATGTTCAACATGATCAAAAAAACTTAATTCTAGAACCGCAAGTCATAAGAGTCAACCAAAAAAAATTTGGACCAACTACATTTATCCCAAATCTCAGCCAAATACCCTGAAAACCATAGTTCACAACTGGTGAACATAACTCACACTCTACAATGAATCAGAAGCCCAAAATTTGGATATAGCAGCTTCCAACAACCATGATCAACATATCTAAACCATATGAACATAGAAGTAAATCCCAAAGAAAAACCTAGAGCAACCACTGAACACCTAAGACCTTTCTTCATTACAATTTTCTTAATATCCTCAGCATATATTGCCAATAGCTTGCAACCATGACATTAATGACAATAGCAACCAATTGATAACTAGTTAACTAGTTGTCATCAATGACAACACCTTCATTTTTGCAAAATTTATTACCCATCCTTCTTTAAACTAGATGCATATGGAGATGCATTAGTCTAGTGGATCTATGCATTCATCTCTTTTTTGGACTAATATTGGTGGCTACCTCTTAGGAGGAGTAGGTAGTGTCATCTTTTGCAATTATTGTTGAGTTGTTGATTTGATTAGTGTACTCCTAAGGGGGAGTATTCAGAGCAAGTATCTTGGTTTAGTTTCAAATGGGGAGAACAATGCAAAAAAAAATTCCTTTTCCATTGATGTCAAAGGGAGAGAAATTATCATGTGAAAAAAATTATCTACCTAGGGGGAGAAAAGAAAGAAAATCGTAAGAAAATTTGTCACAAGCTGTTGTGTTGTCTTTGATGGTTTTTCACATTATGTGTTGTAATTAATGAAAAATGGAAATATTTTTGCAACTATGAAGGTGTTGATGTTGATGTCAATAGGATTTCTACAAGTTGGTGTTGTCATTGATGTCAACTATTTTCTAAGGAATATTGTTGCATTATGTAGGAGCATCCCTGGTTGTAAGGAAATCTTGGATCAATCAAAACATAATTATTTTCTTGCATTGCATTTTGTAGTAGTTTCAATAGTTCATTTCTCATTTTACCACATCATTGTTTCTTAGCTCATGGAGTAGGATATAGTATAAACACATCGACATCTACCACATATGCAAATTTCACATCATTTGTAGTTTGTTGAAAGTTATCACTCTCAGAATTTCATTGTATTACTAGTCAGAGCATTTGGGGCTAACCTAGTCTAGATTTCTTATTGTGGAGCTTAATTGGACATCATACAAGAATCTTGAATTTTTTTGGACTTATCTTAGAGATTCACAAGTTAATTCATTTCGCATGGAGCTAATTCTTCATATCTTGAGGCTCACATTCTTATTTGATCATTCATCAGGTTATTAACCCTTGTGGCTAAAACAGACCTATATTGGAGCATGAGAAGCATATTTATAAGCATTTGTAATCAATTAGATCATCCATCAATTATCAGTTTTGGTCATATGTTCTAGGATCACTATATTTTTTTGTATTAACCCTTTGGGGGCATGTAATAAGGCCTGTTGGCCAGTTGTATTGTTGGAAGCCCTTGTGGTAAGGCATGTGATCCCTTGTAATTCACCCTTGTGGCCAATGTTCCATGTAAGCATTCCATATTAATTAAGATTCATGTTTTCATATCAATTTGTGGTGTTATTTTTGTTGTGTTGACTCATTGTTGCACAATTCAAACAATTCCGTTTGGGACCCTCCTACTGTGACTGCACCAAGTGGTATCAAAGCTAGTTTTTGATTCCTAAAGGAATTCCTTGAGGTGAACAAATCAATGACCTGAGGTAGACTGCATTTTCTTTCAACTGATCTTTGATTTTGGGGTAGTTGAAACCCTTGTAGCTAAATCATTGAATTGAGGCAGTTGCATTGATTTGAGTGGAGATATGCCACTAAAGAGAGTGACTGCTATGGTGAATGTTTCTAGAAGAATGAATGAAATTTTAGAAATGATGTGTGATATGTGAGTCAAGTTGGATTATATTGAAGAAGATTAAAGGAAAGGCCTAAACCTTAGGTACAATGATGAAATTGATGATGAAGAAGAACATGTGAATCAAATTGCAGAAACCCTAGATGATAAAGAAGAAGAATTTGATCTAGTAAAAATGTTGAAAGTGATCTCAAAGATTGGTAAATGACCTAGAGTTAAAATTCAAAATTATGTGGAAAATTTGAATCCTAAATAATTGATTGATTGGATTAATGAGATGGAAGAATATTTTGAATATGAGGAAATTGAAGATCTAGAAAGAGTTAGATTTGCAAAAAAGAACTTAAAAGGTCATGTTACTTTATGGTGGAAGGAAGTTCAATTAGACTAAAACAAAAGAGGCAAAGAAAGAACCATCAAATGGGACAGAATGATGACAAAGCTAAAGAATAAATTCCTACCAACAAATTATGAACTCAAATTTTTGAAGAGATTGTAGAATCTGAGGAAAAAAGGTAATATTAGTGGAGTATATGGAATAATTTTGTAAGATGATAATTAGAACTAGTCAAAGTGAAGCAAGTAAAGAAAAGGTTGCAAGATATATCAATGGAATAAGATCAAACATTCAAGAAGAATTGAACCTGGTAAAGATGACATTTGTTGAAGAAGCATACCAGTTTACATTGAAAGTAGAAGAGAAGTTGAACAAGAAGTTTGAAAAAAGGTAGAGAAGAACAAGAGGAAGATTTTAAAAGAGTGGACCTTAGTCTGGAGAAAGAAGACCATGTGGGGAGAAGAAAAAATAAGTGAAACCCTATTAGAGTGAAGAAATGGATGTTAAATCATACCACAAAGGGAGAGATAGAAATTTGTACCACATTAATAAAGGAGGTTATAATTTTTACTACAATGATGAATTCTAGAAGATCTGAGAGAAGACAATTTAGTAGAACTTGTTTCAAGTGTGGAGGTGAAGGACATGGAGCATTTGGGTGTCATCAAGGAAGTGTCGAAAAGAACCCTAAACATACCAAAAGAGAAGCTTATGTGGAGGAAGAACATGTTGGATCCCCTAATTTAGTCGGAAAACTTGAGAAAGGTGAATTATTGATGATGAAGAGAGCTTTGATGCATGAGGAAGTGACTAACAAACCACCACAAAGGAAAAGTCTATTCAAAACTAGATGCAAGTCTAGAGGAAAGGTATGTAAAGTTAAAATTGATAGTGCTAGTACTGATAATATAGTTTCAAAGGAGATGGTAGACAAGTTGAACTTGAAGGGATTGAAACATCCAAACCCTTACAAAATAGCATGGATTTAAGATGAGCATAAGATATTGATGAATGAATAATGTTTGGTGAAATTTCATATTGGATCATATAAGGATGAAGTATTGTGTGATATTATGCCTATGGATGCATGTCATTTATTGTTTGGGAGACCATGGAAATATGATAAGAAATAAATTCATGATGGAAAAAGGAATTCTTATACGATGACATCAAATGGAAAGAGAATCAATTTGATACCTTTGGAGGAAGAGGAGAAGGATAAATTTTGTGGCACTGTAGATGGAAGGAAATTTCTAGATGGATTGAGACATGAAAACATGTGTTTTGCATTGATTCAAAAGAAAGGAAGTAGTTTGAAGACAAGGAGTCAAGATCTACCATAGAAAGAAGTTGCAAATTTTTTGATAGAATATGAAGACATCATGTTAGAGAATCTACCCAAGGGGTCAAAACTAATCTGGAGTATCAATCATCATATGGACCTCATACCGGGAGAAACTTTTCCAAACAAAGCAACACATAGAATGACACTAGCAAAGAATGTAGAATTGAGCTATAAAATACAAGAGTTGTTGTGGAAAGGAATAATTAGAGAAAGTTTGAGCCCATGTGCAATACTTGCTATACTTGCACCTAAGAAGGATGGAGAGTGGAGAATGTGTACAAATTCAAGAGAAATCAATAAGATCATTGTCAAGTATAGATTCCCATTACCAAGGATGGATGAAATTATGGAATTTTTTAGTGGAGCAAGGTATTTTACAAAGATTTATTTCAAGAGTGGATATCTTCATAACAAAATCAGAGAAGGAGATGAATGGAAGACTGCATTTAAGACTAACAAAGTTATAGATGCATTGAGTAGGAGAAGGAATTTTTCTATAGAGATGAGAGCGCAAGTTTTGGGATTTGAGGAGTTGAAACATATGTATAAATATGATGTTGATTTTGGGGAAGCATGGAGAGCATGTAAGGAACTGATAGCGATAGAGTAGAGCCAATGGTTAGATTATTTTATTCAAGAAGACATTCTATTCAAAGGAAGTCAATTATGCATATCAAGGAGTTCAATGAGGGAGAAATTTGATCAAGGAAAAGAATAGAGGAGGTTTAGCAGGTAATTTTGGAGTGGATAATGCAATAGCTTTGGTGAGTGACACTATTTTTGGCTGTAGATATACAAGGATATAAGGAAGTAAAAAATTTCAAGTTACAAAAGGGAGTAGTTAGAATACTAGATTGTATAAATCTTTGATAATACCCAAGAGACTTTAGGAAGATTTAAACATGGATTTTATTTTGGGATTGTGAAGAACACAAAGAGGTTATGATTCTATTATGGTTCTAGTGGACAAATTTTCCAAAATGGCACATTTTATTCCTTGTATGAAGACTAATGATGTTGTGCATGTTGCTGACTTATTTTTCAAGGAGATTATGAGATTGCATGGATTACCTAAGAGCATAGTTTTAGATAGGGACACCAAATTCATTGGGTACTTTTGGAGGACATTGTGGAAGAAGATGAAGACAGATTTGAAGCTCAATTCAACACATCAACAATAGAAAAATGGATAGACATAGGTATTGAACATAGGTCTAGCTAACTTGTTGAGATATTTGGTTGAAGATAAGGCAAGAAGCTAGGATATTGTTTTAGCACACATTGAGTTTGCATATAATAATTCAATGAATTGGAGTACAGGGAAGACACCATTTCAGATTGTTACCAGAGTGAATCCTAGAGGAGTTGTAGAGATAAGAAAGATAAAAATGGAGAATAAAAGGAGTGCAGAGGAAGATGAATTTGTAGATTTCATGGAAGCATTGCATAATCATGTCCTGAAGCATTTGGAAGATATGAATGACAAGTATAAGGAGAAAGCTAATGAACACCGGAGCCATGTTGGTTTTTTTCTAAAAACCAATTTGATCTTCAAAATTACCTATGGATTTTGTCGTTTCCAATATTTAGAAATATAAAGGGATTGGCCAACGAATGAGTAAACTATACAAAAATTTCACTCCTGCACTTTGGGCTTTGTGAAACCGAGGAGGCTGATCCCAAAATGTATTACTCAAGAATTTATGTGACTAATAATTAAATAAATTATATACAACATATAATTCTCATACAACCACTCAAAAATGTAGTATATTGAAAAGGTTGGCAACTCTTTTAGCAATGTAATACACTTGGAGCATGAGAACAATGAAACTTGACATAACTACAATGGTAACTCATTTTAAAGGTTTGTAAATAAAGAGTGATTTGTTGATGAATCAACCCAAAAACTGAATTATGAATATTTTACTTACATCAGTGCCTTATCCTAAACATGGAGTCAATATTAACCTATGCAACCTAATAACAATTCTTCACATAGCAACATGCAATCTTCAAAAACCACTACATTATAGCATTCCCACATTACTTTCTTGACCAACACTTCTTATAGATATCCTAGCACATAATTCATATGAATAAACAACTTCACTCAAGCATTTACACTAATTCCTTGAATTAATTAGCAAGAATGAAATCATACATCCACTGGAAAACAATGGAGATGAACAAAAAAATCCTTGATTATATTATTCATAACTCATAGAACACATACAAAGGAGAGAAAATGGCCATGAAATTAGCACCATTCTGCATTATATTTGCTATCTTGTTATCAAAATTACATACACAACTACAAACTCAAAACTTAAGAAAAAACTTAAAATATGCTTTGTATTCTTTTTACAATTCATTGTGTCAATTGCAATACAGTGAACCCTCCTTTCTAGCCTTGAATTTCTTCTTATAGAAATAAAGGAGAAAAAAAAGCATCAAGCCAGAAAGCACACATTCCACCATTCTATTGGACTACTGTACATATATTCCCTTTTCAGTTACACTTGATCTCTTAGATGTTGGGAATAAACATGAGACAAAAGTAATCCTCATTCATTACTGGAGATCCGATCCCACCTTTAAAAGGAATTTTTTTTGTTACAATAGCTTCAAAATATCTTCCACACACTCAAAAGGTGTTTCCACGAGCAAACCCAATCAACAAAATTTAAAAAAAATATGAAAAACAAATAAAGATATAAAATTGATCTATCCACATCAACATTTATGCCACCATTTTTCATGTTGAGGACTAGAGAACAACATCTTTTACAATACTTTAACAAAAGCCTAATCTACACTATTTTTAGGCTATGCATTGTTACTCTCATGTTTGTTATTCATCATCTCATTATCATCCCCTTACAAGCTTACTCAATATACTTTTCCAATGAGGTGATGTACTCATCCTTAGTTGGCCATTTTGCATCCAATAGTTTTTGTACCTCCACACTATGTTGAGTGTATCTAGAATAAATTAAGGCTCTTGCCTCCTTGAAAAGGTATTCATTCTTGTTTCAATCTCCACCATTATATCAGCATGTGGATTTAGCATGGTGTAATCAGCTACAGCCAATGCTAGCCTAGCCAATGTGAGCATCTCTCCCAAATCATTCCTCCATTCATCAAATTTCTTTAACTCACCTTTGTGATTCAATATCTTAGGCATATGACACTCCTCCATTTCTTTGAATGCTTTCAACTTGTTCTAGAGCTACATACCTAGCTTCCCATGAAATTTTTTTATCTCATTCACTAGATCAATACTTGGAATATTTAAGGGATATTTGTAGGTGCTTTAGGATCTTCTTCCATTTTAGGTATAATTTCTTTTAAAACACCTACTCTAGTACTCCATTTTCTCCATTCATTCTTGAAGGCTTCCTCAACCTACAAATACCTTATGTTTTCTTCATGGATGCTATTATATGCAGCCCATACATCATCAACTCTATTGACCAATAAGGTCACTCTATTTTTCTATACATCCTCAAAAATGGCATTCACCACCTTAACAGTTTCAATTTTGGATTTCTTGACATTTTCCTTTTCTATCTTTAACTGCTTATTTAAATCATTGATTCTCAAGGCCAAGGTATCCCCGTCTTGTGTAGAAAAATCAAAAGAAGAAGAGGATGGAAAAGAGATTTTCCTTACTAACTGGCTAGCCTGAACAATGGATCTCATCTTGTTTATTTCATCCAAGACCTTATTATATTCCTTCACCAAGGAATTATACTTCTTCTAAGAAATTTGTGTTGTGTCTACACTGAGTATTGTAGCATGAGCAATAAATTGAGCTACTTGGACATGTGTTATATCTATGGCCCTCTTCACCACCAAGGAACCCATGACCTCTTAAATAGGCCTAGTGACATCATGCTTTCCAATATTGGGTGTCATGGACCAAATTGCAAGAGTATGCAACTTCAAACTATATATAGATCCAAACACCTTGTTTTCAATCTACTCCTCAGATATTGAAGCCTGAGGATCTCTTCTTATAACATCAAGTGCAATAGTTGAGGTTATAGTGCACCCTAGTAATAACATTATTCCAGTATGTGAGATAATTTTCCTAGCTTCAGCAAGAGTGATAGTTGCAATCTCAACCATGATCTTTTCTTCCTTTTCCTTCTCAACCTCTTCCTATTGAGAAGGTTCAACACTAGCCCTTGCTTGTTCAAGCCTCTCCTTTATTTCATTGCTTCTTTGTTGAACCATGAATTCCTTGAATTCCTTAGATTGTACAAACTCATCATCTGGAAGGAATTCATTACAATCCTTAATCATAGGATCATCGTCATTCTTTTAATCACATTTCCATTGGATAGTCCTATCTTGGGGAACTTTTGAATCAAGAGTATCCTCAATATTAGGGGGATGGAATTTCTTCTCCACCTCCCCATCATCAGGCACATGTTCAACCATTTGTTCTACCTCAATTACTTGGAAACCCTCTTCATGCACATATGCAGGCTGCTCTGGAATATCCATAGCCTAAGGTTGATGTTCTAAGAGAGCTTATGCTCTCTTAGTAGCCTCCTTCATCTTTGTCTGGAAATCACCATTCTAGTAATCCCTTAGCTTTTTAAAAGCTCTTTCAAAAGGATTTTAAATAAAATCATAGGGACTTCCATAGAAAGAATTCCTCTTCATAATGTTCTCTTTAATGTCCATTCCCTCTTTCTAGCTATAACAACCTCATCACTAGTTAAATTTCTTAACATATCATCCATGTACAAGAACTAGTGATAGATCCTTGATAAATTTTTCTCCCTTCTCTTTGCACAAATAAATCCCTTTGAGTAAAAAAACCTAACCTCATCAATACGTAGCCTAAGGTTGTTCACCATGATTCCAAATTTTTCATACCCTTCAAGGGTAGTAACTTTAAAGTAAGCAAAAGAACATTGGAGATTTACCATAGTACCATTCCTTGGATTTCTAAACATTTCAAAATAAATAAAATCAATCTTCCACATCAACTCCATGAATTCAAATCATTCAAAGACATACAGGGGCAAGCGGTGTGGTTCTACCTTAGATCCATAAGCCTTGATCAAAGTATACTCTAAGTGCAAAAACCAATCTACCCAGTTATACAGTTTATGTAACTCTACCACCTCCTTTAGGTGCATAATGTTTTTGATTGTTGGAGAAAGCCTATGAATAGGTTCCACACCCAAAATCTACAAGATACCAAACCTGATAACATTAGCAAACACCAAATAGTTGGAATTGGGACAATCCCGGTCCAAAATATTTGTCCATATTTGGATAGGAAAAACATTATTTTTGTTGTCCCTTAGTCTCAATTTCAACTTCATTTTCTAATTATAATCACCTTAAAATAGAAGCATATGCATTAACAAAGAATAATTTGCTAAATGTCGATGGAGAACCTCCTTCAAATTGATGAAAACCTGATGCATTTTTTCTACAACAAAAGCAACATAATCAGAACTAGTGTTTCGATTATAGCCCTGTATATTTGCTGCCATTACCAATAGGTCAAGGGAAATCCTTGCCTCAAAACTATGACCCATAACCTAATTCAATCAATAATATGTATTCTTGAAATAATCCACAAATTCTTCACATTCAAAGGGCTCCATATTTATTCCCCTCCCTCTTTTAGTCTCTCCCCCTCTCTCTTGTCCTCCTCCATTTGTCTCTCTCTAATACACTCATTTCTATGAAGAATTTAGAGTTGAGGGCTTAGGCTTGATGGTTGATCTTATATATTATTTATGGTTGAGGATATAGGTTTTAGTGTTAATTATTAAAGTAAATTTTTAGGGTTTAGTCTATATGATTCAAGGTGCATCTCTTGGTGTTTAGGGTTTAGGGTGTAGGGTTTATGATTGATGATAAAGGTTTGAGGATCTATCTACCTCTTTTATATATCATGATGAAGCAGGTTTTGCTTTCACCACATGCTTTGTTTACTTCCTTTGCACTCTTTTCCAAACTTCGCTGTCTGTGGAGGTGGGAACACCAAAATAGGGGTTTGACTGAGGAAAACCCTTTACAGCCCCAGCCTTTTCCCCTTGATCTTCTGTGTGTAGGTTACAAAGTGAAGTTTGGAATAAAGACTCGGAAACATGAAGGTAATCTTGTCTCAATTTCCTTGTGTTTTCCTTTAGTTATTAGCTTTCTCTTAGTTCTCTAACCTTGCACTTTTTCGACCCGAGTCTAGAAGTGAGATTCAACTTCACTTGCTTGAGCTCTTGGGTTCTTCATGAATTAGGAAGACAACACATATTTTAGATGATAGCATGTCATGCTAGTGTCCTAAAACTATGCGGACATATTTTGGCTAAGAGCTCCTTAGCCAGAGGTGAAAATCTTGAAGTCTCGCTCTCTTGGGGTCTAAGATCATTTTCCCACTTTCCTTCACAATTTCATCGATTCATTCAAGTTGAGGTGTATAAGGGTAGTTCATTCGCTAGTGATCTCTTGAGAATGAGGAAACCCATGTGCAGCGAATCCCTCTTATATCAAATTTTGGTGAACCTGATGTGAACCATCGGATCCATTTTCATATTGTTGAAAGGTTATAATAATTCTTTCTTTGAACCAGATTTCAATATGTTGGAAGATGCTATAGATGATTACTTACAAGCACTCTCCCCTATTTGTAAATCTTCGAAACAAACCCCTTCCTGGCCAACTGAGGGGTCAATAAATATGGTAGTAGTTTTGGTGGCTCCTCCAAGCCCTAAGAAACCCATCATTTATGTGACCCCACATGAACCATTCCACAGAGAGGACTATTCCATCTACGGGATTTCATTTTCTAGAGATCCATCAAACTTATATTCGAAGTTCATGTAGCTACTGACTCTACTTCTTATAATGATGTCGAGCATACGTACAATACAAGGAGAAACAAATAAAACTTAGAACAACAAATTGTTGTTCCTACATCACAACCTTAGAAACATTAGACTGACCACTAATGCAAATTCTCCTTTACCCCCTTAAATGTGCTAAATTTACTTCCTTTACACTCTTTTCCAAACTTGGTTGTCCATGGAGGTGGGAACACCAAAATGGGGGTTTGATTGAGACAGACCCCTATATAGCCCCAACCTTTTCCCCTTGATCTTCTCTTTGTAGGTTATGAAGTGAAGTTTGGAATAAAGAATTGGATGCATGAAGGTAATCTTGTCTCAAGTTCCTTTTTTTTTCCTTTAGTTTTTAGCTTTCTCTTGATTATCTGGCCTTGCATGTTTTTGACCCAAGTCTAAAAGTGAGATTCGGCTTCACTGCTTGAGCTCCTGAGTTCTTCATAGCTTAAGACACAAGTGCATCTTTTAGATGACAACATGCCATGTTGGAGTCCTGAAACTACGTTGATGTCTTTTTGCTGAGAGCTTCTTAGCTAGAGGTGAAAACCTTGAAGTCTCGCTCTCTTGGGGTCTAAGATCATTTTCCCGCTTTCCTTCATAGTTTCATCAATTTGTTCAAGTTGAGGTGTATAATGGAAATTTTTTCCCTGGTGATCTCTTGATAATAAAGAGACTCATGTGCATTGAATCCCTCTTCTATCACATTTTGGTGAACCTGATGTGAACCATCAAATCCATTTTCATAATGTTGCATAGTTATAATAATTCTTTCTCTGAAAAAGATTTTGATAAGTTAGAAGATACTCTAGATGATTTCTTAGAAGCACTCTCCCCTATCTATAAATATTCTAAACAAACTCCTTCCTCACTAGCTGAGCAGTTAGTAAATGTGGTAGTAGTTTTGGTAGCTCCTCCAAGCCCTAAGAAACCCATCATTTATGTGACCCTAGCTGAACCATTCCCTAGAGAGGTCTATTCCATCTATGGGATTTCATGTTGTAGCGATCCATCAGAATTATATTCGAGGTTTGTGAAAGCTACTAACTCTACTTCTTATAATGTTGTTCGGCATACGTACAATACAAGGAGACACAAACAAAACTTAGAACACCAAGCTTTTGTTCGTACATCACAACCTTAGAAACATTAGATCGACCCATAATGAAAATTACCCTTTACCCCCTTACACTTTAGAAAACCTAAGGTGGAGGCTTAATTCCACTTAAGCCTGCTGCTCACATCACACTTGGTACCCTATTTTTGTGTTGGTGGAGGCGTATCTATCAGGGATGCATGTGCAATGCACAGACATCTACACAAAATGCTTAGTCCCTGGTAGATTCCTATGGCTAGGGAATGCAAAAATGTTACACTTCCTATTGGGAGCTAAAGTGTAACATCTTTCTTCAGCTGGCCAACTTGAATATGGCCGTTTTTCATCCTTTCCTTCATATTCTTCATCCATTCATC
Source organism: Sequoiadendron giganteum (assembly GCA_007115665.2). NCBI lineage: Eukaryota > Viridiplantae > Streptophyta > Pinopsida > Cupressales > Cupressaceae > Sequoiadendron > Sequoiadendron giganteum. The sequence goes on from CM021107.1 coordinate 209,466,526, forward strand.
CATTATCATTTTCTACAAAAGTTTTGCAAGATCAGGTTGAGCATTCTCTCCATTTCATTCACTCATCCACAAGCTTTGTAGAAAAACTTTACACTCCATAGTAGCAATCCACTACTCCCTCACTCTGATAATGTGGGTGTAGGACAAACACTATGGCAGTAAAGGCTTGAGTTTCTCCCATCTTCTCCTCCACTAGCCTTGAGCACTTTGGACGGAGGCGGTAAGCTTCTCTTATCTTCTATATTGTTTTGGTTGAGTAATCACATATTGTTCTATAGTGTATTTTGTTTACATAGCTTGTATTCTCTTCTTTATCATATTATTCCTATTATTATAAACTTGGCTATCCGTGGAGGTGGAAACACCAAAATAGGGGTATGACTGAGGTAGACCCCTATACAGCCCCCCAGCATTTTCCTACTTTCTTTTGTGTAGGTGGAGAGATCTTGGAGCAAGTTGACGAGAAGACTGTTGTTTGAGATCATCTTCATCACCCTTGTGATAATATATTTCCTTTGTCACATCTATCTATACATTTCACTCTTCTTAGTCTTGTTATGTCATTCTAAACTTTTGAACTAGATTGCTAGTCCTTCTTTTAGAGCTTAAATATTGTCTTTTTAGTTTTCTAGCCGTACGGACGCTAGTGCACTTGTGAGATGCTAGTGTGCTATGTTATCATCCCTAATCCATGATTTTGTCCTCTGATAGAGAGCTACTTGAGATGAAGAGTTGACTATGAAGACTAGCTCGCCTAGTACTCTCTCAACTCTCGGGTTTGCAGAGTGATCGAAGGACCTTATAGTCCTCACCATTCTCATCTCGTCTATCCTAACACCCTTACAAACTAAGGTAAGTTAGGGAAACCATACTGATCTTGGCCATTTGTGACCTAGGTCCTTGCAGTGGTTGGTCTCCCTCTCTTACATTTTTGGTGAGCTCGATGTGAACCAACATCTTTTTCATTCATCATTGTTCTAGGTTTTTTCTCTTATACCCTCTGATCGTTGCACTATGGTGTGTTGTGAAGGTTTATGAGCATCACAACCCATTCTATGACCTCTGGGCATATTGTTAGGAGAAGTTAGTGACACCTTCTGATGGAGAAGATGAATGTCTCTTCTAGTTTCACTATCGACCTTTTCTTTGGTTTTCTGGTTGGTCTGTTCACGCAAGAGCATGTGTCAAGTGAATCTAGATTCCTTGACAAAACTGATCGCATCCCTACCCCTCCTACATCACCAACCTCCTCATCCATAGACAATCATAAGGTCATCCATATCCCTTCTACGTACATTGCTAGCCTTAGTAAAGGGTTGGATGCCTTAGAAAATCACCTGGAAGGAAACTTGAAACTGGCAATGGCCACTAGGGTTATTAGTGAAATAAGATACATGGTAGGAAAAGACCGTATAGGTGTAAAACTCCTAGCTAGTTTCATTGGTTTGGCTGAAGTGCGTGCCCCTTCAAACCATAGTCACATGGTACAAAGTGGCTCCTTCAAAGAATGTGAGAGAAAACTAGAAATGTCGATGCCTCCTATGTCTATGTACATGGTTGACACAATCCCTTTGGTTAGTGTGCCCACTGCTTCTAAAAATTTTGAAACTATCAAGGTAAATAGAAACCCTTTAGGTTTCCACTTCACCCCTTATGGTGCCTCTAGTGGTGGAGGATTTAGTGGGATGATCAATGGAGGCTTTGGTGGTGGAAACTTTGAAAGAGGAGGTGGCCTTGGCGAAGGCAGTTCTAATAAAGGCCATGGTGGTGGCTTTGGAAGTGGTGGTGGCTCTAGCAGAAGTCACACTAGTGGTAGTAGCATCGGTGGTGGCTCTGGTGGTAGTCATGGCAGTGGTCTGGGTGGTGGCTCTAGTGGTGGTTCTAGTTATCCTATGCCTTCTAATGAACCTATTATAAATACCCTTCTTCAGAATATGAGGAAGATGCAGAATCAACTGGTGAACCTATCCCAAGCCTCGACCAAACCTATTTTCCAACCCTTCTTCTAACACAACCCATTGTCAGTTGCAATTCTAAACACTATTTTCCCACAACGGATGGAGATTCCTAAATTTGAGAAATATGGTGGTAAAGGGGACCCACAGACACATGTTTCCACCTTTAATACCTTATGCATAGACTTTTTCCATCATGATGCATTGATGGAAAAACTATTCCCTCGATCTCTCAAGGATACAACACTCAAGTGGTAATGTTCCTTGCCCGACAATTCCATTTTTACATTTGACCAGCTTGTGAACCAATTCCTATAATAGTTCCAATCCAACATTAGACTGAAGATGACCTTCTCTGACCTTGTTTAAATGTAAACAAAGAGATAATGAGAAGATTATAGTGTTTATAGCGAGATATCAAGTGCTCTTTTTACAAATATCATACCCATTACCTAACTCTAATGTACAGAAGGTGTTCATAGAGAACTTACAAAGGCCTTCGCAAGAGAAGTTCACCCTTATGAAGTACCATTCTTTTGTGCATCTGTGTGCAACTTTACGGGAGTACCAACAAACGGTAGTTTAGTTCAGGGGTTCTTCATTGCACTCCCATCCTAAAGGGAAGTTTATCATATCAATCTCTAGAAAAATTAAAACCATTGCAAATGTAGTAGCTACTATGGATAAAAATGGCCTCAGGCATGACCAAAAGCTTACAAAGTTATTAGAATCCTATTCTTCCATCTTATAGAAGTTATTGAAGGATAAGATCATTAAATTATCAACCCCTAAATTGGTTAGGGAACCCAATCCTAACTGGTATGAGGCATATACATATTGTCAGTACCATCGAGTTTATAGACATGATATCGAACATTGCATGTGCCTACATCATGAGATATATGATCACATCAAGGACGTTACTATTCATCTTGATGGGAACAAAAAAAATATGAACAAATCAGTGGTGAAAGCTAATAGTGAACTATAGGTATACAAAGACCCATTTCTATCACATTTTTCTAACATGATTATTGATCCCACTAATTTTTTTTCTTACCCCAAGGCATATGTTAACATGGTTACTATTACTCCCTCTCCTCATCTTGTGACTAGTTCATCAAATGTGACATTCACTTCATGAGATGTACTAGAAAATGACAAACCTTATTTGCTTTACATTCATGCTCGCCTCAATGGTAACATTTTGATATGGGTCTTGGTTGACCCCACGAGTAGAGTGAATGTCATCATAGAGGAGACACTACTCTTGAACTCCCTACAAAGGGACGAGTATGAGAAAATGAAATCCATCATCCATACACATGATGGTCTTTCCATTAAACCTTATGGGTTTATAGCATTGTCCATCCTGGTTGGACCTAGGAACGTGGACATGGTCTTCGATGTTATTCCAAAGTTGGACCTATTTAGAGTTAAGCTAGGTATACCTTGGTTAGCTTTCATGAATGGAATCACCTCTATAATTCATAAGTGTCTTAAGTTTTCCCATGAGGGTATTGTGCACATAGTGCATGATACTGGATACCAACCTATGGCATCTCATGGAGGATAATCATTGGATCACTTTTTTCCCACTCCAGTCAGTCTGCTCCCGTAGATAACAAATCTACTTTACAAGAACTATGTGAAGTATAAAACTAGAGGCAAGGGACAACCGAAGTTGACCCTACTTGTAGCAGAGTAGTTAGTTGCCTCCTCTTCCTGAAAGGGAAAGGAGAAGCTCACTCTCTCTCGGGCTAATTCACCTACTCCCCTTTCTTGGGAGGATTATTAGATGAACAAGCTTGGGCTCTACTCACTAAGTCTGATGATGCCTCCTTAGTAAAAGCCCAAGATTAGGATATCAAATCTCCCTAATAGGTCTCCTATACCCTGGTACTATCTATATGGTAGAAAGAAAGGGTCACAAAGATAATTTTCTCTACGGCCTCTTCCCATTCCCCCAAGCGGAAAGAGGCCCACCACTAAGGTGTTGGAGTTGATTCCTCTAGCCATTTCTGAACCTGCTCCTTTTTCTCCCATGCAAGAGTCTACCCTTCCACTAGAAATAGCTATGGAGGACACTCCCATGGTTGAGCAGGAGCCTCCTATCCCTTTGCAAGCCCCAAATTCTAGTTTGAAGAGTCTTAGAAACCACCTTGCATGTGAGCGTAAGCATCAACGAAAGGCTCTTCTAGCTGAGCAAGCCTCCTTACAAAAGAAGTAGGAGGAGATGACTGAACCTCCTACTATGTCCTCCTCTCTCCCCCTTTTGTCTCTATCTAAACTAGTTCTAAATCTCTTTTGACTTCCGCTACGAGCGCACATGCACCTAGAAAGGTGCAAGTGTTTATCACTCCTATGGAGCTACCTTTGTTGACTTCCATCCTTGATGTCTTGCCTTTCCTGAAGCTCATGGATATGGTTAATACTTTAGTTGTATCCACTATGGTTTTTTCCTCTTCTCCCTTGACCCTCCTTGGTTTGTTTGTGGGGAGTTCACCTCCTCCGATGAAGAAGGTAGAGTGAGGTCCCTCTAGCAATGGAGGACATAAGAAGAGCCCACCTTCTCCAAAAGTGGCCCCGCACTAACTTTCTTTGTCCTAGTGATAAAACCAGTCTCGACCTCCCCTGAGTTTGTCACCACTCTCGAGTCTCTTGGTGAACCTAGCAATGAACCTCGAGTGAAAACCCCTCCATTTTTTGAGGTGAAACATGGCACTCCCATCAAGTGTATGTTTAACTTGGTGGATGAAGTTTTGAAACATGTCAGCGATCTTCACAAAGTTGTTGACCTTAGACCCACAAGATTTGAGTGACAGAAGCTTCATAGGTCCCTCTACCTTGGCCCTTGTTGTAGGAGGATTGGAAGCTCCTCCCCTTAACATTACACCATTGCAAGCTTGTCATCCTTCCCCCTACAATGATCTAGAGTGGGAAGCTGATGACCTCCTAGTTGACTAGTGTTAGGTGGAGACCCTCTTCTTAATCTTTAGATTAGATGTGTGTGTGTGTTGTGATGTGTTCCCCCATGATCATGCTATGTGTGCTTGGATGACCCTCATCACCCCTATTGATTCTTCCATATAGGCATGGTTTTTTTCTTGTAATCCTTCCTCTATATGTATCATCATTCTTCCATGTTTGTGATTGACTTTCGATAAATTGGGGACAATGCAAAGTGTCAGGAGCATTTAGGCTTCCTTCCATGTTGACCCAATTTTTTATTTTTACTTTGTCTTCTATGCATTCTTCCTCATTTGGTTGGGGATTCACCTCTTACCATGGTTACCTATTATATATGAAAAAAGGTATATCTAACCCCATGAAACCAAATCCCCTTGTGCCCTTTGTATGTGTGTCCTTTTTTCTATTGCTTGTTCTTGATCTTTCTCTCTTCTTTTCCTAAGTTTTCCCTTTCATGTGTGACAATGCTACTTCTACACAACTTGGTCTTTAGAAAATGAATTCATTGTCAAGAAAATATTTTCTCAAGACCCATCGCACACTTCTTTGTTAAAATTGCATTTTTGACTTGAAACCCTAACAAAACATGTTTCCTTCATCTTGGTTTTGTAAAGAAAGGACTTGGGCACCTTCCTCCAAAGCGGGAATAGTCTTCATCTTCCCCTCACATGGGGGCATGTCCTTCCTTTCATGAAGTGAACATCTTTCAAAAGGATTCCTTGATGACAAATTGATTTGAGAAGGAAGACATTAGCTTTTGAATAGTGTGTCCCTTGAGTGGACCCATCCTCTTCATTTTGGGTTCCCAAGGGACCCCTTCAAAACTTTTCAGAAAGTTCTATGGTGTCTAGCTTAGGGACAACCTAAATAGACCAAATTCACTACTTCACGTCTAGTCCAGGGGCAACCCGGCTAGACCTACTTCACATCCTTACATCTAGCTTGGGGGAAACCTAACTAGACTTGACTTTTCAAATAGCGCGTCCCTTGAGTGGACCCTCCTTCCTTTTGAAGGGTTCTTAAGGGACCCCTTTGAAATACTTTTAACTTAGCAATGGTCTACATGATTTCCATTCACTGGCCTATGTAGCCACTTCCTGACATGTTCTATCTATGGATAAACCTGTCGCCAACTCTGACTCTGCGGAGTCCCCTTTGCTCGGTCTCCCTCATGTGAGAGTTCTTAGGGGATACCTTCCTTGTAGGTCTATGGGTCTGTAAGGTGCTCTTCCTAGTTTCCTTCATGTGAGAGTTCTTGAAGGATACCTCCCTTGCAGGGCCATGAGCCTATGAGGCACTTTCGTACTTCAACTTTATAGTTTCGTGAAACTATGAAGTTTTTTCCTACACTTTCAAGTTCACAAGATCATGCTCTACCTCCTCGTCAGTTTAGGTATACATCTCTTACCTTGTTACATCTTACTACTCTACTTTATTGAAGCACTCATCAGTACTCATGCTTGCTAAAGTGGGGTAAAAATGTAAGAGAGGGGGACCGACCACTGCAAGTCCCCATGTCATGAAAGGCTGAGAGTAATATGGCTAATCTCACTTACCTCAATTTGAAAGGGTGTTAGGATAGACAGGATGAGAATGATGATACACATAGAAGAAGGTTTACAACACAAATTCCATGCCTGTATCCAAGCACCAATAGTGGTGACAAGGGTCATCCAGGCCCATATAGCATGATCACAGGGGAGTCACATCACAACATGCACACATCTCTAATCTAAAGATCAAGAAGAGGGTCTCCCCTTAACACTGGTCAACCAAGAGGTCATCAGCTTCCAACTCTAGATCATCGTATGGGGAAGGATGATGAGCCTTCAATGGCGTAATGTTAAGGGGAGAAGCTTCTGATCCTCTGCAACAATGGCTAAGGTAGAGGGACCTATGAGGTTTAACGTTTTCTAAAGTGTAAGGGGGTAAAGGGGAATTTACGTTAGTGGTCAATCTAATGTTTCTAAGGTTGTGATGTAGGAACAATAGCTTGTTCTAAGTTGTATTTGTTTCTCCTTGTATTGTACATATGCTTGACAACATTATAAGAAGTAGAGTCAGTAGCTTTCATGAACCTCAAATATAAGTCTAATGGATCACTATGACATGAAATCCAATAGATGGAATAGTCATCTCTACGGAATGGTTCAGCTGGGGTCACATAAATGATGGGTTTCTCAGGGCTTGGAGGAGCCACTAAAACTACTACGATATTTACTGACTCCTCAAATGGAAAGCAAGGAGTTTTTTTAGAAGATTTACAAATAGGGGAGAGGGATTCTAAGAAATCATCTATAGCATCTTCCAACATATTGAAATCTTGTTCAAAGAAAGAATTATTATAACTATGCAACATTATGAAAACGGATTTGATAGTTCACATTAGGTTCACCAAAATGTGATATAAGAGGGATTTGCTGCACACTGGTCTCCTTATTCTCAAGAGATCACCAGGGAAAAAATTGCCCTTAGACACCTCAACTTGAATGAATCGATGAAACTGTGAAGGAAAGCAGGAAAATGATCTTAGATCTTGAGAGAGCGAGACTTTCAAGATTTTCAGCTTTGGCTGAGGAGATCTTGGCCAAAAGACATTAGTGCAGTTTCACGATGCTAGCATAGTGCACTATCATCTAAATGACGTGCTAGAATCCTAAGTCATGAAGAACTCAAGAGCTCAAGCAGGTGAATTTGAATCTCACTTCTATACTCGAGTCAAAAATGTGCAAGGATAGATAACCAACATAAAGCTAAAAACTAAAGGAAAACAAAAGGAACTTGAGACAAGATTACTTTTGTGCATTTGAGTCTTTATTCCAAACTTCACTTCGTAACTTGCACACAGAAGATCAAGGTGAAAAGGTTGGGGATGTATAGGGGTTTGCCTCAGTTAGACCCCCGTTTTGGTGTTCCCACCTCCACGGACAACCATGTTTTGAAAAGAGTGTAAAGGAAGTAAACAAAGTGCGTGGTGAAATAAAAACCCTTATATATCATCTCACATCTCCCCCCTTTTTACTCTTACCTTGTTATAATATTAACATCACCAAGCCCACATCATGTGCACCTGGCTAGTCAGTTTTTCCTAGTGATGGCCATATCAAATCCCTATGGCCCAGTGCTATGATATGACAAGCTAGTGGCATTTCAGGGATCTACAATTTTGGAGGCTACAGTTTGACACTATTACTGTGGGAGAGGTTTGTTGGAGACCCTACCATTATTTTAGGTGGGTCGACGATAGAAAGTTTGTGAGGAATCTACAATGGGACCATTTTCTAGTTGGTTGCCATGATTTTGTCATTGTTCCCTACTATTGGAGTCGATTCATGCAACATCATGGCCATATTCAGACTATACTACCTGACATTCCTACATCCATCAAGGCACATCACAGTGCAATGAGGGTGGGATATCAGCCTCACCCTTCCATTATAGACATCATCTTCTTAGATGATGATTAGCCTGACCATGATCTACCAGCCATGGTGGTAGTGGATAATGTTAGGGTAGTGGAAGACTTCACACGATGGTAGGAGAGGCATCGTCCTGCTCTAGTTTTTGATGAGGGTGCTCCGAGAGGGGACCCTGGCCCACAAGAGGATGTGCCCCACCCACCCCCATAGGGCAAGAGGAGAGGCTACTAGCAGGGCAGCTCGAAAGAGGAGCCAACATAGGAGGAGGAGGAGGAGGAACCTATGGTAGAGGAGATTAGCTCCCCTCATAGCTACCCCTATCTCACCAGCAACACTAGTCTCCACCATTCCAATTGTAGTAGCACTAGCATCGCCAAGGTCAACCACCGATACTAGTGGTGTAGGCCCTAGTGTCAACCCACACCTTGACCCCACATGGAAGCTAGGGGATCCACGTATACATAGTACATTATTTACATGTTTATGCTTTTTATCTTTCTATTTATGATTATCTATATATGCCATGCGATATTGATTCTTGTTTCTTTCTCTATGGTTGCAGAGGATGCATAGGGATGGAATGGGGTCATAGCTCAGTGTATTTTACAGGTGGCCCCTATCGTGTCAATCCAAGGGATAGTCCTTAAGGCCTATCGATGAGTTTCAATAAGGAGGCATGGCCCCACTTTTAAGCCAGTAGAATGTCTAAGGACAACATATGAGGAGTAGGGCGTAGAGGTCATATAGCTGATTGTACAGCTGATGGACATGCAGGGACATCAAGACTAGCTATTAGGGGAGCTTCAGATGGTACTCACCAAGAAAGATGTAGCAATGTGGAGGGTTGATGCCACCGAGGTGGCACATGACTCTCTTCAAAGCTGCATCGATGAGCTTGACGTGGAACCGGTAGTTATGATCTTGATAGATGTTCAACGGTTGTAGCAGGAGTTGATCCAAGTGAAGATAGACATTTTTTCCTTGCAAGGAGACCTCAAAGGGATACAGGCAAGCTTATTTAAATCATGCTCACATCAATCCCATTTATAGACCACCATGTAGCCTCCTCCTAGAGTGCTAGAGCGGCTGCTAGAGCCAGAGGGCTCAGGGAGCCATGCACCATAGGGATAGGAGTCCCTCTTCTTATATATCATATTTATAGTTAGATATGGATACACATATATATTTGTAGATCTTTTGTATAGATATATATTCAATAGCCACTCATTTTTTATAGCACTGGCTCAAAACATTTACATAACATTTGATTCATACATTGGACATATATATACATATACATATAAGTTTTAGTATCAAGGATTTGTTTATGTGTACGTTTTTCATTTTCATGTATGCTTAGGCTATGGATGTCATTTTATTATATAGATTTATGTCTACAATAGATGCTAATCATGATTTAATTAAACATTTTTGGGTACATGTTAATTAAATATTATGATGGTCTAATTATTTTAAAAGATGTAATGTGATGTATGGATACATAGTATAGTTAGACATGTATATGTATTTTTTATTGCACACACACACATGGTCAAGTCATAAACATAAACATGCTCTTTTAAAGGTGTTCCATCCATGGATGATAATCCATAGGAACTTGAACCATACATAGAAATCATGATATAAGGACCTAACCAGTTAGGACTAAACTTCCCTTTTTGATCAGGTGGCATGTTTACATTCTACTGATTTTTATATAGAACCAGGTCTTCTAGCTTGAAGGTCTTAGGAAGCACACCTTGATTATATTGTCTAGATAGCGACCACTTATAAGATTTAAGATGATTGAGGGCCTCTAAATGGTGCTTGTTGAGAATCTCTAACTAATCCAAAAATTTAATTTGGTAGGTTTCATTGTCAATTAACCCTCTAAGGGAAACCCGCAAAGATGTAATTTCCAACTCCAAAGGCATGATAGCTTCTGCGCCATACACGAGGTTATACTGTGTCATTCCCATCATCGTACGAACACTCATGCGATAAGCCCACAAAGCATATGTTAATTTAATATGCCAATCCTTACCATGTTTGTTAATTATTTTACAAAGAATTAGTTCAAGTGTTTTATTAGAAGCTTTTGCTTGATCATTAGATTGTGGATAATACGGTGTGGAAAACTTGTGTTGGATATGAAATTTCTCCAAGAACTACTTTACTTCCTTGTTTTTGAATGGTGTACCATTATCATAAACAAGTTTAGTGAGTAGCCCAAAACAAGAAATGATGTTGTTCAAGAAGAAGCTACAAATAGTTTCAGCATTCGTGGATCAAAGTGGAATAGCTTCGACCCACTTTGTGAAATAATCCATAGAGGTAATGGTAAAGGTATGTCCTTTGGAAGGAGGTAGTATTCTTCCAATAATATCCAACCCCCATTTTACAAATGGCCAAGGAGAATTTTGATTATGTAACTCTTGAGCAGGAGCATCAATAAGATGGCTATGTTGTTGACGTTGAAGGTACTTCTTGACAAAACCAAAGGAATCATCTTCCATTGTTTTCCAATAGTATCTCATTTGTACTAGTTTCCTCACCAGGGATCTACCATACAAATTTCCACTCCTAGAGCCTGAGTGGGCTTCTTTAAGGGAAAGGGGTATTTCTGCTTTAGTGAGGCACCTTGGCAACAAACTATTATAAGCTTTTCGATAAAGAACGTTAGATAAGATGAAATAATGTGCCAAAAGCTTTCATATACGAGTGCGATAATTTTTTTGTTGCATCATCAGGAAAGTTTCCAGTCTTTAAGTAATTGTAGATACTTGAGAACCATTCTCCCAAGTTTACATGGAAACAAGCTAGATCCTCGGGCTTGGGTTGGTCAAAAACCACTAGGGTTCGCGTGACTTGTACCACAAAGTGATATTCTTTCATATCCTTTTCTAAAGGTACCAAGAAAGCAACGCTTGACATGGCATCTGCATGTCTATTTTCTCTCCTAGGGAAACTATTTATTGTGACAGAGGAAAATTGGTCAAGTAAGGATAAAGAGAGGTCTCGGTATCAAGACAATATACTTTGTTTAGCTTGATAAGTTCCCATGATATGATTCAAAATAAGTTTAGAGTCACCCAGTATACGAAGATGTTTAATATTTAGTGCAATCATGGCACATAAGCCAACAATGAGAGCTTCATACTCAGTGATATTATTAGTGCAAGGAAAATCTAATCAAAAGGATAGAGGGACTAGTTTTCTTTTGAGGGATATCAGGGCCACACCCACTCTAGAACCAATTTGAGACCTCGATCCATCAAAGAACATCTTCCATTTGAGGTTATAGTTAATCATGAAAATATTCTCATCAAGAAATAGATCCAACCTAGGGAAGGAGTGAGATGAGGGAGCATCTGCTAATTGATCAGAAACTGCTTGTCCCTTTATCAATTTCTGAGTGACAAATTTTTTTATCCAACTCAGAAAGTAACATAACCCACTTCGCTAATCTTCCCCCAAGGTCAGCGCTAGAGAACAAATGTCTCAAAAGATTTGTCTTTACTATGACATGAGTTTCAATATGGAGGAGGTAGTGCCTCAACTTCCGCATAGCGAATACAAGAGTGAGGCATTGCTTCTCCATGGATGAATATTAGGTTTCATAATCGACAAGGATGCGGATAATGTAGTAGACCACTATTTCTCTTCTTGCATCATCATATTGAGCTAGCAGAGCTGCCAAAGTGTATGGTGATGTAGTGAGGTAAAGCAGGAAGGGTCTATCTTGCATAGCCAACATCAATAAATGAGGATTTTTCAAGTAATATTTGATGGATTCAAGGCTTTCTAACACTCTTCATCCCATATGAAGCAAATATCCTTTTTTAGTAAGTGAGTGAAAGGGAGGGTACAATCAACCGACTGAGATATGAATCCACAAATCACCTGAATCTTTCCCTATAGACTTTGCAACTTAGTGATGTTCCTTGATGGGGGCATGTTAACAATAGCATCAATCTAATTCATGTCAACTTTGATTCCATGATAAGAGACTATGAACCCAAGAAGCTTGCCAGCATCTATGCCGAAGACACACTTATGAGGATTGAGTCTCATCTTGTAAAGTCAAAGCCTTTTGAAGATAAGACAAAGGTTCTTCACATGATCCTAACAATTTATAGACTTCACCAAGATGTCATCAACATAATCTTCTAAGATTTTATGAATGAAATCATGGAATATCAAGGTCATCACTTGTTGGTAAGTTGCTCCAGTATTCTTTAACCCAAAGGGCATGACCACATAGAAAAAAGTACCCCAAGGGGTAGTGAAGGCTATCTTGTACTCATTTTCTAGGTTAATATGGATCTGATTATAACCTGAGAAGCCATCCATAAAAGATAATAGTGCATGGCCTATAGTCAAGTCCACAATCATATCTATATTAGGTAATGGAAAATCATCTTTAAGAGAAGCCTTATTAAGGTCTCAAAAGTCAATACATATATGAATATGGCCATCAGGCTTTCTAATAGTGACTATATTTGAAATATAAGGAGAATAGTCAATAGGACGGATAAAGCCTTCTTTCAACAACTTTTCTATCTCAGTCTTGACCATCAAAGCTACCCTGGGATTGATCTTTCAAATTTTTTGCTTAACTGGCTTAGTGCCGAGACATAGAACAATATTATGGACCACTATGGATTCATCAATACTGGGCATATCCTCATACGTCCAAGAAAAGATATCAAGGTGAGTATGTAAAAGAGCATAATGTTCATCTGCTTCCTCGGAAGAGAGACACTTCCTAATCTTGATTACCTTTTTTGAAGATTTAGGATCCATGAGGACTTTGATAGTATCTCCTTTAAGGAGAGGACTATGGTCCTTGGGATGAGATATCGAATCATCACCACTAACATTAGATAGAGGGTCTTCCTCATCAATGCTTAGAATGGATTTTCTGAAGTATGCTTGTTTATGTAAGCAATACAGGAATCATTTCTTGTGATGATAAGGAGGCAATAGAGAGTAAGCATCTAGGAATTCCCTTAATGCTTCATCTAAAGAGAAGACATCCACAAGAACCTTCTTGGCTTGTCCCCTTTCTTCTATCAACTCAGGATGGACCAAACTTAATGGTTCAGCCGAAATCGTATTAACACTCCACCAAGGTTTTTGTCTAGACTATTCAATAGAGCATCCCAAACCCAGATAGCATTGTCATTGCTTAAACTAGATAGGGACTTGTATTCCTTGCTCGATACATCCTAAGTCTTTTTGCCAATAGCCATATTGAGAAGTGAGTTCGTAACCAAACCCATAATGAGTTTTTAGAACTTCAAGAGGGGATGGCTCCACATAGAGTGTCTCGTTCCACCAATTGATGTCAAAATTTTCTATGGGAGTGGTCCCACTTACTTTACTCGGTTTGAAAATGTTAACCTCCTTTATAGGAGTAGGGTCACTACCCCAGGGAGGAGTGGTCTCCTAGATAGGATCACACTTCTCTTCCTCAATGGGAGGGTCACCCATCTTCATGGTAGCAGAACCCAAAAATTCTATACCAAAGGGGTCCGACTTATACTCTTCTATGAAGAACTCAGAGAAATTCAAGGAACCCCAATCATCACCTAAGATAGAATTTGATTGAGGAGATGAAGGAGAAGATGGGGAGACTTAGGATCCTCTACTTTAGGTGGTTCATCTTGGTTGATACTTGCCCAAGGAATGACTTCCATAGAGAGTATCGATGAAGAACATCCCATAGCATCAACAGTTAAGGAAGGAATGCAATTCTTGAGAGTGGATGTGATTGAGTTCCGATCAGTAGCAGCCAACAAACAAAGGTGCACAGCCTCAAGATCTTCTTTAACCATAACCACTCGATTGTTAGCAACAAAATTTAAGGAATGATGTAGAGTAGAATTTACCACACCCATAGCATGAATCCAAGGTCTCCTTAAGAGAAGATTGTATGGCAATGGGTTGGGCATCACATAGACTAACATGAGCAAGGTAACAAGGCCTAATTGAAAAGGTAGTATTATCGTACCCAGAGCTTGGAAAACAATGTTATCAAACCCATTTATGTACACGGAAGAAGTGGCTAAAGAAGATGAATCAACTTTAATTTTAGGTAGTAGGTCCATACCGCAAACATTGAGGGTTGAGCTAGTTTCAACGAGGGTATGCCTAATACTGATGTCGTTAACATTAACTATAATCATCAAAGGTTTTGCTTGTTTCTACACATCCAGAGTTGGGATTTCTTGCAGGTGAAACATAATATTTGGTGAATCCACTCAAATATGTGCCATCAATGCATCAATGTCTATAGGCCTAGTATAGGCAGGCAAGATAATCTTCTCTAAAGCTTCCTGCAACATCTCTTGATAAACCAGAGTGGTCTGAAGCAAATCCCAAAGTGAGATCTTAGCTAGAGTAACACGAAGTTTCTCAACAAGATCATAATCACCTGGTGCTTTGATCATGGGTTTAGGAGTTGAAGGGAGGTTAGGTTGAGACAATGGTAAAGGAGTGGGAGTTTGAATAGGTTTTGATGTAGGAACACCAACTTTTTGTTCTAAGTTTTGTTTGTTTCTCCTTGTATTATATGTATGCCCAACAAAATTATAAGTAGAGTCCTCTCTAGGGAATGGTTTAGCTGGGGTCACATAAATGACAGGTTTCTTAGGGCTTGGAGGAGCCACCAAAACTACTACCACATTTATTGACTCCTTAGCTGGCAAGGAAGGAGTTTTGTTAGAAGATTTACAGATAGGGGAGATTACTTCTAAGAAATCATCTAGAGCATCTTCCAACATATCAAAATCCTATTTAGAGAAAGAATTATTATAACTATGCAACATTATGAAAATGGATCTGACAGTTCATGTTGGGTTCACCAAAATGTGATATAAGAGGGATTCACTGCACATAGGTCTCCTTATTCTCAAGAGATCACCAAGGAATGAACTTCCCTTATACACCTCAACTTGAATGAATTGATGAAACTGTGAAGGAAAGCAAGAAAATGATCTCAGACCCCAAGAGAGCAAGACTTTGAGATTTTCATCTCTAGCTGAGGAGCTCTCGGCTAAAGGACGTCAGCACAGTTTTAGGACACTAGTGGGATCCGTTGTCATCTAAAATATGAGTTGGCATCCTAAGTCATGAATAACTCAGGAGCTCAAGCAAGTGAAGTTGAATCTCACTTCTAGACTCAGGTTAAAAATATGCAAGGCTAGATAACCAACAGAAAACTAAAAACTAAAATTAAACATAAGGAACTCGAGACAAGATTACCTTCGTGCATCTGATTATTTATTCCAAAATTCACTTCATAACCTACACACAAAAGATCAAGGGGAAAAGGTTGGGGCTGTATAGGGGTCTGCCTCAGTCAAACCCCCATTTTGGTGTTTCCACCTCCACAAATAGCCAAGTTTGGAAAATAGTATAAAGGAAGTAAACAAAGTGAGTGGTGAAAGAAAAACCCGCTTCAGAGTAGAGCCTACAACACAAAGTAGTAAATGAGCTAGTAAGAAAGAGTGATAGGGAGATAGAGTGTTACCCATGAGTCAAGACCCTCTTTTGGAGCACACGGGTGCACCACTATGTGCTTGCTTGAGAGCTTGTAGCTGTTGGAGGGACCTCAGTCCGCCATGGCTTCACTTGTAAGAGTGTTGCTATTCAAGAATAGAGCTTAGCCAAGACTAGACCAAGTAGTGAAAATGCTTCAACTGATGACTTCCAACCCCAAAATGAGAGCCAAAAAAGGTTTTTTCATGCATGCAAGGGTGGCACAGAGCCGTTTCATTCAAGACCTAACTACCAAGACATGTGTCATAAGGGTTAGGATTCTAGATTCACTGTTTGAAACTCGAAAAACCTCTAGGACACTAGCACATCGTATGGATGTCCATGTGTTGTATAGGCATCCAAAGCCTAGATTTTTGAGAAATGCCTTGTTAGGCTTCTGTCGTCTCACCATGTGTCCACATGGGGTCAGAATTGCAAAATTCTGACTCATGGGTTTTTTCCATTAATGTTTCTAAGGTGTCATAAATGCTAGGCAAGATGCAAAAATGTGGAATTGCCTGTAGGTGCAATTTTGTGACATTACACTCACATCGATAATATATATGCCAACATTAAATCATAAATCAAATAGGGTATTAATTAGTTAATATAAGTATTTTAAGTGTGTTCTCAATTAGCTTTCAATTTTGTAATTGGAGAATTTTAAGACTATTAGTTTGATTATAGAGTTAATTTTTCCACTTACATAAAAAAAAAAAATACCCCTTGCGTAGTAAGATCATTTGGAGTAAATTAGTTGTCTTAAGTGGTTTCCATTTTTTAAACCATAAGGATGATCTATGGTAATAATCAATTGATAAAAAATATATATCTAGAATTTGATCTACTCACTATCTTTTATAGTTAGCCTTATAGAGTTGTATAATATATTTCCATTATATCAAAGGCAAGCCATTTTTGGCCTGCACTAAAAGCATCATGTCCTTGAATCTAACTATATAGCTCTCTCTCTCTCCCTCCACCTCAATCTTTAATTCTCTACATCACTCTCTATCAATATTTCTCCCTCTATTACTCCATCCCTCCCCCAAAAATATCTCTATTTGTCTCCCTCTAAATATTTGTATCTCTCCTAACCTTTCCCTCCCTCCATCCTCCCCTTTATATTCTTTTTCTCAAATATCTCTTTGTCTCCCTCTCTATCTCCCTATTTCCCTCCTTCCTTATCTTATAATTTTCTTGCATGTATCTCTTTGTCTCTTTATACCTAACTCTCCATATCTTGAATTCTTCTTTCTCCCTATCTACATCTCTCCCTCCCTCTCTCCCTATCTCTAATTATTCTCTCCTTATATACATTTTTCCCATCCTCTCTCCCTAACTCTCTTTACCTCTCTATCTCTCTCAATATGTCTCTATCTAGGTTATAATTCTCTAATGTTTCTAGGAATAAAATGTCTCCCCCATGCTCAAAAAATCATCTTAATAGGAGAAAGTTTGTTATAATGTGCTCATGTTAATATGAAGATAAAAATACTCTTTGTATCTCTCTCCATATTTCTTCCCCTCCCTCTTTTTTTCTCTCCCTCCTTCTCTTATCCTCCTCCATTTTTCTTTCTATAATACACTCTCATTTCTATGAAGAATTTAGAGTTGAGAGCTTAGGGTTGACGGTTGATCTTATATATTGTTTAGGGTTGAGGGTATAGGTTTTAGTGTTAATTATTAATGTAAATTTTTAGGGTTTAGTCTATATGATTCAAGGTGCATCTCCTAGTGTTTAGGGTTTAGGGTGTAGGTTTTATGATTGATTATAAAGGTTTGAGGATCTATCTACCTCTTTTATATATCGTCTCACATTCTCCCCCTCTCTACTCTCCTCCCCATCTCTATTGTTCTCTATATCACTTCTCTATCTTCCCTAAATCTACCTATCTATACATGACCTCTCTCTCTACTATCTAACTCTCTATCTCAACTTTCTATCTATCTCCCCTTCTTAACTCTCACCTCATCCCTCCTTATCTACCTATCCCTCCCTCCCTATGTATATCTCCCTTTTCTCTATCTCACATATCTCTCTTTCTCTCCTCTCTATCTCACCTCTCTCCATCTCTCTCCAATGTCTCACTCTCCTCTCTCCCTTTAATATCTCTGAATTATTTGTTATTTATTGTGTAATCCTTATGGATTATGGGTTTAGGTTTGATGGTTTATGATGGAAAGCTGAGATTTGAGGGTTTACGAAATAAATTTAATTTTGTAGGTTTTAGTATTAAATTATTAATGTTTGGTTTTAAGTTTTAACATATAGAGTATAAGGTTTATGTATTAGGGTTTAGGTTGTAGGGTTTATGGTTTATGATTGATGATATATTATATGGTTTTAGGGTTGATATTATAATATTGAGTTATAAGGTTTAGGTTTGAGGGTATAGGAACCTTGAGGGTTGAAGGTATAGCATTTAGGGTAGAGTTTATAGGTTTTATGACCTAGGGGTGAGTTTAGGGTATAGAGTTGATGGTATATGATACATTGTATAGGGTTGAAGGTATATCATTTGGGATTGGGTGTATATGATCAAGGGTTCATCCCCTAGGATTTATAACCTAGGGGTGAGGGATATGGTTTAGTGTTGAGGGTATATGATATAGGGTTTAGGGTTCAGTATGTATGGTTAAGGGTTTATTATATATACCTTAGGGTCCAAGGTTGAGGGATAGGGTTTAAGGTCAAGAGGATATATGGTATATGGTTGAGGGTTGAGGGTATAGGGTATAGAACTGAGTATATGATAAACCATTTAACCTATTGGATTTACTTCCTAGGGCTGGGGGATGAGGTTTAGGGAACTGACAGTATATGGTATAAGGTTTCAAGTTATTAGTAGAGAGTTTAGGGTTATGTCCTATATCTCCCCCTCTCCACTCTCCTCCCCATATCTATTATTTTGTAACTTCTCTCTCTCTCTCTCCTAGATATACCTCTCTCTATCTAACTTCTCTCTCTCCCCTATCTACCTAGATCTCTCTATCTCAACATTTTATATATCTCTACTTCCTACCTCTCCCCTCATCCCTCCTTACATACCTCTCCCTCCCTATTTAGATCTCTCTTCTCTCCATCTCACATATCTCTCTTTCTCTACCTCTCTTCTCTATATATCACCTCTCTAAATCTCACTCTCATGTCTCTCTCTCTTCTCTCCCTTTAATATCTATAAATTATTTATTATTTAGGGTGTAGTTCCTATGGTTTATTGGTTTAGGGTTGAGGGTATATGGTTGTCTATATGGTTAAAGGATTAACCTATTGGCTTTAGTTCCTAAGGTTAAGGGATCAGGTTTAAGGTTGATGGTATAGGGTATACACTTTAGTTCCCTAGAACTACCTCTATCTATCTAACCTCTCTTTGTATATGGTTGAGGGTTGAATGTATAAGGTATCTAGGGTTTAGGGTTATGGGTAAAGAGTTTAGGTTTAAGTGTATAGGTTTTAGGGCTAAGTGCATATGGTTTGGGTAAGTTAAATCCATGATAAGCCAAAAAATAAGAAAAAAACATACATGTTTTGTTAAGTTAAAAAATATACATGTTTTGTTAAGTTAAAAGAATGTATGTGTTTTATTAAGTTAAAAGTAGATGCATTTTTTGTAAAGTTAAATCCATCATTAAAACTGAAAACTAAGAGAAAAAAATATGTATTTTGTTAAGTTAAAATTGTGTACATCTTTTGTAAAGGTAAATCCATCCGTTGAACCGTAAAATATAGAAATCATGTACATGTTTTGTTAAGTTAAAAGCACTTACATTTTTTGACAAAATAGGAATTTCTAGGTGGAGGCTAAAGTGAAAACACTTAAGTTTGGGTACCTATAACACGTATGTTTTATGGAAACATAATGCATACATGTTATAGAAACATAATATGTATGTGTTATGGAAATATAACATGTATGTGTTATAGAAACATAATGTGTGTGTGTTTTGTTTAGTTTAAATAGATTCATAACAGCCAAACAGTCACATGATAATCGTGTTGAAGGTCCTACACAACTAGCTCCACTTTCTGTGAGTCTTTTCTGAATATGTAAGAGATTTTCTGTTTTATTTAACTTCAAATGATTGAAATGTATTGGAATGTGACAATTAATTAACTGTTCAATATATTTTTTTTGTGTAAAATTTATGATTATCAATTTTGTTGAATATTTCATATTTCATTGATAATTTGTTTTGATTAAGTAATTTATCTTTAATGCTAGTAATAGAATAAATCTTGCTCTTACTAATGGAGGAGCAACAAGAGCAAGTGCGGGAGTGAGAAATTGCAGGTAGCTCAGGACATGTGGTTGCTGATGGAAATCATCATTGGGGTGATGAGGAATTGAGTGATCCTCCCCCACCTGGCATGAATGAATCAGACTCCCATGTCCCGCAGTGGGTGTTTTGTGGTGGCATTTGGGTTGACACAAAGATAAGAGATACGAACAAAATAGCTATAGAGCACTTTCCTCAATGGATTTTTCATGATGGGTAGTGGGTCGATGCAACGATCTAGTAGAATGGGAAAATTGAGTATCAACAAAGAGATGAATATCTCCCTAGATCAGAGTATTTCAAAAATTTCTCTAACCCTAGATCAGGTGGAAGAAATTTGTGTCAGTCAAATCAGAGTCAACGAGGTTATTCAGGGGAGCCAAGCATTCTTCAGTTGGGAATAGGCCTAAGACACCCTATTAGAAACCAAATAGGCATTTTAGACGCAGATACCCATGAACTCTCAATACATCCAAACAACCAATTTTTGATATATACGAGGATAGGGCATTACCAATAGAAGATAAAATCCACCTCCAATGTAGATATGAAAATTTTGAAAAAAATTTGAGGGCTACCCATTTCCAAAAGGGCTTTCTACCCTCAGGAGATCCCTTCAATCCAAACAACATTGGTATTGTTTGTCAAAGGTCCCAATATGCCATAGGGACAAAAATCAGAACCCCAACAAAGGTACAACTCTAGTGAAAGGCCCTAATCTAGGCTTTCAAGAAAAATCTGACAAGGACTCAGATCAAATCCTACACAAAGGAAAATCCCAAAGCGAGGCGACCACAAGACAAAAAAATGTGGAAATGTTGAAGGAAAATAATTTGAAAGCCCACCAAACAAAGCACTAGAGAAACAAAAGATCTGAAGGCGACAAGGGTTTTCAAGGGAATAGGAGGAAATGGAAAAAATCTAAACCATCAACAAAAACAAGTAAGACCAAGCAAAAGAAAACATGGAGGCAGAAAGAAACCACACAAAATGTAGAGCACTTCGAAGCTGTCAAGGTAACCTTCCCAGATCATATGGTTCAACCAAAAAACACTAACCTCAGGGAAAAATCACTCATCTGTAAGTTTTGGAACCTCACTTTGGATCTAGATTCTTTAAAGAATATTATTTTCCAAGAATGGGAAGGAGTTGTTAAAGTTTTTTACTTAGATGAAAACAAGGGTATCTTCATAGTTTAATTTTCTAATGCATCATCTAAAGATGAGGTTTTTAGAGTAAAATATTGGAATTACCAAGGATCTAGCTTATATATGCAAAAATGGATACCTAACTTCAAGTCTATGGATTTTGTGATTCATTTTGCCCCATTCTAGCTGCAACTTCATGGCCTTCCATTGGAATATAGAGTGCTCCACCTTCTGGAAATCATGGCTAATCGAATAGGCATATTCCACAAGAATGATTTATTATTATTCAATAACTCTACAAAATCTAGTAGGTTGTTGGTATTACATGATGCATCTTAAAGGAAACCAACACACATTGAGTTAAAAACCAAATTTGGCACCTGGTCCCAAGAAATAAAATGGGAAAACCCTCAGGACTCATGTGTTCAGCTAGACTTCCTACTGCAATCTTCCAACCAAAACCATAGCCTCACTAGGGCAAGCTTGGGTAAGGATCCTTTTTTCTCATAAACCCCTCAGGGTGCATGTGCTTAGTCAAATTTCCCATTGCAAACTTTCAACCAAAATCACACTCTCATCAGGCCAAACATGGGTAAGGATCCATTATTCTCATAACCATCACAAAGAAAATGTCAATTGGTAGAAATAGTGGAAAAAAGGAACAACTTCAATGATGAGGGATAGTCAAGACCAACCATGGACTTCATTGTTACTAAGGTCACACAAATGCAAAATAATCAAATTCTAAGTCCCCCAACAAAGTGAGTTGTAAATGACAAATCTCTTCTTTGGGGGTCTGGGAAATATCTTAAACCTGTTAATGTATCATTGCTCTATGAGTGGTTATGGAAAATTCACACTAGCCTAAGTATAAAATTATATTCCCCATCTATTCAAATCAATGAGTTTCAGTTAGAAGACATAGTCAAAAAACTAATGTTCCAAGAATCGAATATGCTCACTCAGTTTGGGTAGTTGGTCAAGAAGGGTACAAAATATCCCCTATTACCTAGCCTTAGAGATGGAGTGTGGGATGTATCAAAGGTTTTACTTAAGCATTCAAAAGAAAGAAAAATTGAAGAAGCAGAATTAGAGCTACTACCAAAGAAGATTTTGGTCATAGTGGGTTCATAAATTATTGATCAACTAACAGATGAAGTCTTCAAGGAAGGTTCCCTTTGGGATTGGAATAACAACAAAATTGATGGGGAAAGAACTCACCTTATTCAAAAAGGTCAGATAAAGTAGGAGCCTCCCGAGGCACCCCAAAATTAGAAGAATTCGCCGAGGGAAAAGATAATCATTGCTCCAAGCTTAAAAGAGGAGGGTGATCTAAAGGTAGAAGAATCAAAAGCATCCTTAGAATTTGACTATTCACAAACTCTCTCCATCTCCTAGACTCCTTACCAAACCCCTATAAAGAAGTCTTTGGGTAAAAGAGGCCACAAGTCAAATCAAGCAAAAATTCAAGAGGAAATAGATGCAGGGTGACAAGCTACAGTGCATGAGTCTTTGACACCATTGCCATCTAAGCATTTGAGGAGAGCATGTAGCTCTTCTTAGTTACAATGAAGATCCTTTCATGGAATCTCAGGGGCATTAACACCCCTGAAAAATGTGCTCACATCAAACATCAAATTGATGGATGTGGAGATGATATAATCCTTCTTCAAGAAACTAAAATCTCGTATGATACTTACAAATTGTTAGTGCAAAAATGGCTTATGTGGAACTCTGAACACTCACCTACACAAGGGGCTTCAGGGGGTTTAGTGGATTTTTGGAATCCAAAACAAATCTTTGTGGTCTTGCACAAAAATGAATATAACTGGCAACTACTAGAAGTAATGAAATTTGACATCCAATTCTGGTTATTCAACATTTATGGTCCAACGTCTATAGTGAGAAATTTTTTTCTATGGGATCTTTTGTCACAAATGATCATTAAATTGGGAGATGCAAAAGTTATTTTGGTAGGAGATTTCAGTGCCATTCCATCCCTTGAAGACAAAGTTGGGGGTATTAGCCCCCTACCCAAAGTAATGTCTAACTTTAGATCCTTCATCAAGATGAATTCTTTAAGGGATATTATACCAATGAAGGGAAAGTTTACTTTGATGAATCAAAGAAAAGGATTCCTTCAAATTGCAGTAAGATTGGATCGTTACTTGCTCTCTTCAAATTGGTTTGATAAGCTCTATCATTTCACACCTGAGGTTTTGTTGTTCCCCGACTCTGATCATTATGCAATATCTCTCTCGCTAGCAAATATGCCTTCCTCTTCTATTCAATTTTCATTAAAATTTGAAGGAATGTGGTTCAGGTATCCCAAATTTGTGGACTTGATTCGCCAATGGTGGATTTCTACTCCCTATGTGCCTAGAACAATGATGTTCTAGCTATGTAAAAAACTGATATATCTTAAATACCAGCTCATAAAATGGAACAAAGAGACATTCAAGAACATCTTTCAATAGAAGGAGCTGATAAAAAATGAACTTGAAGACATTCATGCCAAGATTATTCAACAGGGACTTGATGACCTATTGTATGATAAACAAAGAAAGCTTCAAGTGGACTAGGAGGAGAAAAGTGCTAGAGAGGAAGCCTATTGGAGGCAAAAATCAAGGTAATTGTGGCTAAGAGAAGGTGACCAAAACACTAAGTATTTTCATGTGTCTTCCCAAATTAAAAGAGTGGCGAAGGCTGTCCAAGCAATAAAAGAAATCCCCACAAGTAACTGGCTCACAAAATAGGAAGACATAAAGAGTGAATGTGTTAGATTTTTCTTAGATCTCTTATCTGCTCCAATAGTTAAAAGTAATCAAATAGAAAAAATATGAGGAAGAACTATTACATTCCATTCCAACACTCATTTCTACAAAATATAATGAAGAGCTACTGAAGCCATTCACAATGGAGGAACTCAAAAAGGAAGCTTTTTCTTTGTCATTAGATAAGGTTCCTGGGCCTGATGGTTATACAACTATTTTTTCAAAAATGTTGGGACATTGTAAGCTATGATCTCCTTTGGGAATTAGAAGAATCTCATAGAATTGGCTCTTTGCTCAAATAGATCAATGCAACCAATATTGTTATCATTCCTAAAGTAAATGAACCTTCATCATTTGCAGAATACTGGCCCATTTCACTATGTAACAAAATCTACAAGATCTTCTCCAAGGCAATATATTTGCGGTTATAATCTATCATTCTGAGGATAATCTCACAAGAACCGGGGGTTTTGTTCTAGGGAAAGAAACCTATGAAGGGGATATTGTGGCCCATGAGACCTTACATTAAATAATAGCCAATAAAATCCCTACAATCATTATTAAGCTTGATATGATGAAGGCATATGACAAGGTTAATTGGAGCTTTTTGAGAAAAGTAATTCTTAAATTTGGCTTTTCAGCAAGATGGTGTAGATGGATTATTGCTTACCTCTTAGGTGCCAAATTCTCTGTGATCCTCAATGGCTCACCTATTGGTTTCTTCAATACTTCCTAGGGTGTAAGGAAAGGTGACCCTCAATCCCCTTTCCTCTTCATCATTATGGTAGAAGCATTAAGTAGGTACATCATCTCAAAGCATTCTCTTGGTTTATGGAAAGAAATTTGAATTGAAAATATATATTTAGTAGTTACTCACTCCCTATTTGCAGATGACATGAATCTATTTGGGGTAGCATCGACAACAAAAGTCACCCAAATTAAAGAGGCTCTAAAAAAATACTCCTCAGCTTCAGGGCAGCAAAATAATCCTTTGAAGTCCAAAATTCACTTCTTTAAAACAAGCGGAATCATGGAGAAAAGGATCCTCAACACGCTAGGGTTTCAAAAAGCAGCCCTACCAGATTCATATCTAGGTATTCCTTTTTTTTCAAGTCCTAGAAAAGCTACTTACTGGACTAAAGTAATTGAAAGGCTCAAGTCAAGGATATCAGTATGGAAAAATAGATGGTTGTCATTAGCAGGTAGAATCCTACTTGTTAAGATTGTCCTCTCCTCAATTCCTAATTACTTCCTTGTAGTCTTAAAAGCTCCTAAATTTGTAATAGTGGAAATTGAACGAGTGATTAAAAGATTCATATAGAAACGGAATATGGATGATAGCAAGAAGATACCGTTAATATCCCTTGAAGCCATGTCTCGAGAAAATTCTCAAGGTGGAGTGGATATCTTGAATCTCTCCAATCGGAATAAAGCTTTTGGTGAAAAATTAGCCTAGTAAATGTATGTGAAGCCACAAGCTAGGTGGTGTTAGATCATGTAGGGAAAGTATTTAGATAACAGTGACCCCAAAAGGATTTTAACAGTCGTTAGTCCTCCAAAAGGCTCAGCTATTTGGAACTTTCTATGCTCTTGTAGAAAAATAATAAGTACAAACATCACTTGGGAGGTGAATAATGGTCAAAGCATTAACTTTTGGTTGGACTCATGGAATGGAAATCCTCCATTATAGAATATACTAGATCTCCTCCCAATAATTGAAGGTGTAAGGAAGGTTTGGGGTGACAACTTATTGAATTATATTCAATCACTCGATCCCAGATCAGGCAGGGTAACCTAGAAGAGAATAACACACCCCTCTATGTCCCCCCATCAATGCAGTGTTCTTCAAAACATTCTAGAAACAAGACTAGTGTATCTCTCCACCAAGCTAGACAAACTATTATGGCCCCCTTCAAAGGATGGTAACTACATGGTAAGTCAAGGGTACAAGACACTAAATCATGAATCAAAATATATCCTTTCACATAGGGCCTACTCTTTCTATTGGAATAACAAAATTATGCCCAAGGCAAGATGCTTTGCATGGCTAGCACTGAAGAAATGTATATTAACCAGTGATTAGCTAGCTAAGCTAAGAATAGTGGACTCATTTATGTGTCCTTTGTGCAATGAGGAACCAAAAATTGTTGATCATCTATTTGTTAATTTTATTTTTGCTCAGCAAAGTTGGGAGTTTATTCTTAATAAGCTTAATTTGTATATGCCCCTCCCAAACTCCTTATGGGATTTGTTCCAAGCTTGGCCAATCATATACAAATCTTCTTTCTTTGCTTTCATATGGAGGGTTGTGCCAACACTAGTAATATGGAACCTTTGGTGGGAACGAAACCTCCAAATTTTCAAAAAAGCTTCTTCTCTCATTAATGTTGTAAATATAGAAATTGAAAAAGCAATATCTAAGGTTGTAGATGAAAACACACAAGAAACCAAAGATGAAAGTTCATCTTTCACTAGCTGGGACAACACCATTTTGCAAAATTGGAAGAGCATAAAACTCCCTATCCCAGGAAGCTTGCTGCAATCCAAATTAGACAAGTGTAACATAAATCAAGTAAAATGGAAACCTCCCCAAGGTAACTTCATAAAGCTGAATTTCGATGGTGCCTCGAAATGTAACCTAGGGGATTCAGGTGTAGGGTTTTGTTTGCATGATTCTCAAGGTAAGGTGCTAGCTCTTTGCTCTAAATATTTTCATAAAGGGTCTAACAATTTAGTAGAAACTAAATATTTAATTCTTAGATTGGAAAAGGCCCTATAGATGGGTATTTAAAATATCCATATTGAAGGTGATTCCTTACTGATAATCAATGTGACTAAAGAAAAGAAAATACACAACTGGAATCTAAGTTACAATCTTTAGAGAGCATGGGACCTCCTTGACAGGTTTAAAAATTATATGATAACCCATACTTATAGAGAAGGAAATAACTTAGTTGATCTTCTAGCAAATATGGGAAACTCAAAGCAAGAGGTATGTATCTCTACTAATCTATCCTTAATTAAGAATTTTCTACTTTTAATTGATATGATGGATCAGGATATTCGCCATCTTAAGTAAGGGTTGCACTCCCGTATCAAAAGAAGAATGTGCATCACATCGTAAAAACTAAAGTTTGATGACTTTGTTAAGAAAGGAAATTATTGTATAATCGGTTGTCAAAGTTGGCTCTAATTGATAGAGAAAGCTAAAATTTATTGCATTGGTGCTAAATTTGGCAAGAAAGGTCCTGATTACGCCTTGATTCTCTACATTTATATCCTTACACAAGGAAGTGATCTCGCCTATCAATCGAATGAGGATGTGTTGCCCTCATTGGTACTCTAAGGATATCATCATGTGATTCAATATGTCCCTTTGTTGCTCATAGTTAGAGATGATGGGACAACCCATGCATGGCCACATTTACTTCAGTCGCATCTTTTGTGAATGTTGGAGTTCCTTATTTAATTTTTCCATCATTCAGGCGAATGTTGGATCTTCATGACGGTATTCTTATGGTACCTCTCATGATTGGTAGTACCCAACATTAATCTCTTGCAAAATTCTATTCCCCTTCACATGTTTCGGCATATCTTAAAGGATATTTTTAACATTAATCAATTGTAATTATGCTTTCTGATTTTTGTGCGAAGGGTTTCTTGGGCTTTAAAACTAATTGAAGCCAACCTTTTTCATCATTTTGTCTTAAGCAATTTGATCAGTGATAGTGTGTAGTAAATTTTGAAGTGGCTTTTGAGTGAACAAAAAGTGGTTTCATGGCTCTCTGCCCCTAGAATATGTGAATAAATTTCCTAATGCAATCTTGGGAAAGGTCATTTGAAAGAAGCCTCTCTCAGGAGGATTTATGCACCATCTTTAAGATCAACAACTTGCACATGAAGGATGCTATAAGGTTGGTTTTAGGATTGGAGATTACCAATCTGAGAGCTCGATGGTTAATATTTCCTTCTTGGGTGCTTTCGGTTTTCCTTTCAAATGCTATGGAGTTGCTGCAATCTTTGAGGGATTTAAAAATAATTGTTGTAAAATTTGTGAACCCTCGTTTCATTGATAAGTATGATTTGTTGTCTATTGTGCAAAAATATAACTTATTTTCTGGTGAGCGGTACATTGGAGGCTTATTCCCTCGAGAATATGTAAAGGAAAGGCCTGGGTTTGAAGAATTATTTGAAGTAATCAGGCTAGGTATTCAATTCAAATATGATTTTGTCCTATTATTTTCTCTAAAGAAACATGGTAAAATAATCGGCTTGTCTCTAGAATATGAAATCAAAGAGAAATTCTACGACATCTCTTTCCTTAGGTATTGTGAGCAACATGTACCTCTAGCCCGTTTCATAGGTAAGAAATGAAAATTAAGAATTGAGCCAAAAGCTCAAGTGTTGAAAGATTTTCAAGATCACCCATGTGTGGGTAGTTTTGTTCCATTGAATCAAGATGTCAACCCATACCTTCAAATAGAATCCATGACTCATCAAGTATATGATGATGCTCCCTTCTCTGGCTATGATTTCTTTGCAAGAGATTTGGTTCTCCCCATTTAGGGCATCCTACAGGATGAACAAATTGAGGCCTAGGACCAGAATTCCTCATGTGCAGAGCATATGGAAGAATAGATATGAACCCTACTAGCATAAATGTTTTTTGATTTTGGAATGAGGCTATGCACATGTTTGAAAATCATGCCTCATTTTGCTTTGTTCATACTTCGGGTATTCAATAGGGTTTGAAAAGGTGATGGAACTATAGTTAGGCTTTGTAAATTGGGTAATAGTCCCTATTATGTGGGATTTTTTAATTCTATAATTACTTGAATTTTTTTTTCTTTTTGGGCTATAATCAGAGGTTTTCTTCTTGGTTCTTTCCTGCCGATATGCCCTCTGAACCAGGATTTTGTATTTATATCCTTATATTTTAATAAATTATAGTGGCTTTCCACTTTTGTTTTAAAAAAACAAAAGTAATTTATCTTTTGGATGTCAAAGAAGAGTAATTTGATTAAATAATTTCATACAAGTTTAAGTAATTCCAATTTTTTAAAATTAATTTCATATAGGGGTGGTTGTAGAAAGATAGGGGACCAAAAATTGGATCAAAAAACTCATAGCATGAGCACATTGTAATGTGCTCACATTATGACCTGGATTAATTGTGTATTAGACTTGGTCACTACAAAGAAATAACATGAGTGTTATAATGCACTCTTGTTATTACTTCAATGAGAAATAATACAAGCACATTATAACATGTTCATGTTATTATTTTAATGAGAAATAATGTGCTCATGTTATTTCTTATTTAAGAAAAAAAGACAAAAATTCATTTCATCTATTTTTTTGTTGTTGCAAAGTTTATCTAAGGCCTGCAAACCCTCCAAGACATGCTCATGCTTCACGAAGCCAAAAACCATTCCATCTTTTTTCCAATTATTTGTCAAAATGCTACCATGACTTTGAAGAGGTCAAAGGATTATTTTTTTGTTATTTTTTTGTCTAAATTTGGTATGAAGTAAGTAGGTTGAATATGATTTTTGATGTATTTTTTTGAACTTTTAGGAATTTTAAGTACACCCCCAAATCATCCTCAAAATCCTCTTGAAAATCCTAATTCACCTCATGCTCAAATCCTTTCTAAAGAAAAACTTGTTGCATAGGTAGTTATCATTGTACCAAAAGATCAACCTATCAATGCCTAATACAACTGCTAGATTTATACAAGATCCAAGATCCATAGGAGGTGGTTAAGCCATGTCACAAACCCAAGAACTACATTGCACAACACAAGGATACTAAGGGTGAAACTCTTACAATAATCCCCCTAGCACAAGCAAGGGGTTCGAACTTGTGAGCTCAAATCTGATACCAATATTGCATAGGAATTGTTGTTGCACCAAAATATTGACCTGCCAATGCTCGATACAACCACTAGATTTATACAAGATCCAATATCAACAAGAGGTGGTTAAGCCATGTCACAAACCCAAGCACTGCACTGCACAACACAAGGAGACCAAGGTAAAAACTCAAGCAACACAACCTCAACTAATACCTCCAACAATTCCTCATCGTTCCCCAAAAACACAAGAAAATCTAATGGGGAAAATTTAAAATAACAATAAAAAAGTTGAGGAGTTAATTGTGAGGTTGAGAGATCCTTCAGGCACAACCTTGCATAGAGCCATGCTTGCTTAGTCAATTCAATCCATAATATCTCATGTAGATTCAGTTAGCAAGAAAATAAATAGTTAGTCTGAGAAGAGATGAGAGCTTAGACAATTTAAGGTACATAAATTATCATATAAACAAGTTAAAGATGAAAAAAACTCAAAATCTAACATGTGTGCACTATTCATAAACCATAGAATGAATCAACCCTTACATCCTGCATGCAAGAGGTTTTGTATCCATTGGTGAAACCACCAAGGGATAAATAAATATTTTTGGGAAAGGTTGTGGATGGTTTTTGACCATCCTCCATGTAACAACAATGAGGTACCACAATATTTTTAGAGGAAACTCTATTTTGAGCTTGTCCTGAGTAAAATCCCAAACTATTTTGACATGTGGGAGTTCTAGGGTAGTGGTTGAGGTTTCATATAAGATAGAGAGGGAGCATGTATTGACACATAGTGGTCAATGAGACCACTTGGTAGACTATCTTATAAGCATGTGACTATCCCTTCTATCATGAAGGAGAGTGTTGAAGTGGATACATTGTAGTCAATTATTTCCCTCACTCAAAGCCTCATATCGTATACTAGGCCTCTAGAACAAGGTTAGGTAGGTGAGTCTTTGAGGATTTGAGTTCCACCTCATTTGTGTTAGGCTTGTGGGTAACTCTATGTTTATGATCCTAAGGATAGTCAAGATAAATGTGCCCAGGGTACATCTACAAGTGATGAGATTGTGATGAAAAGTACCCTCCTAAGTGAAATATTTGGCTTTCATAATCAAGTAAATGTCAACAATTTCATTTAATTTAATTTATTAAATTTCATTTTTGAAATGCAAGATTAACTAAATTAGTTGAATTATTATAATTAAATTTAAGGGTCATAGTGTTCCCCCTATTTGTAGTGGTCCTCCACCTCCCTATTACACATGGCGTCTACTACAAAGGTATGTAACTATAAGGAATTATAAATATTACATGTGAATAGTTAAATGTTATATGAATGGTATTCTTATATATCATTTTAGATGTTGAATAGGTTAATCTTGGACATTCAATGGCAACACTTGGTAGTGGAGGTGGTCATGAAAGTTTTACTTAGGTAGTACAAAGTACTTTTAATTTTAAAATAAAAATTTATATTTCATAATTGAATAATGTTTAACAACTTGAAGGTTCTAGATAGTTTGTAAGTATGCTTTGTACTTTTTAATTAATTTGATTTCAAGTTTCTATGTACTTCATAATCTATGAATTTCATTTTTTCATGTTGTTTACCTCCAAAAATATAGGATAGTGGTGTTAATTAATTATCCACCTTCTATAGACCTCTTTATTGTATTACCTCTTGGGAACTCCATTGACCAAACCTAACTATTCTATGTGATTATATTAATTGCACAACTTTTCATCAAAAATTGTAATAAACTACCTAGCCAGCAAATGAATACCTAGGGCTAATTTGTATGATTTTAATCATTCATTGAATCCAATCCCATATGATATTGATCCACATACTTGACTATGTAGAAAAACTATTCATTATGAGACATGTCAACTTTACTATCTTCATTAAAGTACACATCCATCCCATTTAATAATGCTAAACTATTCTATATCCATTAACTTTTATTTCTAACATGACTCTCCATTCCTTGATACATTTATTTACCTAATTATCCCAATGTACTTATTTATTCTTTATAATAATACATTGTATTATATAGGTATATATAATTAATTAATGGCTAAGTATTTTTGAAAACTCTTTCTTTACCCTCAGCTACTATTAAATAGTGAAGATACATTATGAATTTTTATTCAATCAAAACATGGTGCATAGTATTTCATATTTACAATCACATATTTAAATCTTAAAACATGCATTACTTCTCACACTAAATATTACACAATCTTATATTGCTCATAAATTTTAAGTTGTGATACTAAAATGGTATTGGTATTCTTATGAAAATCTATTAGGTTCAAAAGATTTTAGTGTTTCTTTTTTATAGTAAACATCATCCTATAAAAAAATAAATTTACATTCTCAAGTAAGTATTCACTATTCAATGGTAAAATATAAACTCCAATATAACCATGATACAATAAATCCTAATAAATCATCTTGTTATGTCATATTCACTATAGTTATGGGATTCATAACTAGACTAAAACTTAAACAATACTCTAATAACAATCTACTAAACTATTGATGCAAGAGCATCCAATGGTGTAGGGCAATATTGCATCACCAAAAAAATGTTGTTCTCTTATTTTTCTTTAGTTGTTTTGAGTCCCATTATGGCACTTAAGGGGTGTAAGATAGTCAGAAGTCAAAAAAGGTGAAAAATGGTCACTTACTATTTTTAGTAAGTTAGCCTAAACAAGATTTTATGGACCTGGAAATTTACCCCAAGGAGGGGAATTGAAAAATATTTCCAGTGGTAGAAGAATCATCTCAATACCTTATACAGTGTGGGAGACATAGCAAAATTTGGTTTTTTGAATAGTATTTTATCTTTCATATATAGAATGTGGTATTGATATACTTATTGAGGTTTGATCTTTGATAATGGAAGAGGACGGTACCTTGATAATTTAACATGAGATATTAACTTTGATTTGCTAAGTGTAGTGATGTTTCTTTGACACTTGAAGAAAGCTGGAAAGCAATGTTCTATGTTGCTTTTGTGGTTCTATACTCATGGGCTATGTCTTGAAATGGAGGTAATATCCATGCTCTTCATAATGTTGGATAATGTCAGCTAATAAGAATCCTTGCCAATGATTTCTATTGGAATGTCTTATGTGGTAAGTATCAATTTGAATGATATACTATGTAATGACAAGGTCGATGGAGCAATTAATAGTGAGACGACAATGCATATGCATTCTTGCCTCTACTAGTGTTGTGTAATGATCAATGGATGTTAGATTCTACTATTTTATAGTATTCTTATATCTCTCTTTGACTTGATATAGCAGCACTTTATTGGTTTCATGTACTTAGTTGTCAAGTTGGTAGAATATGGCTGGCTCATTCTTGGTACTAAGGTCTCCCTCAATGAAAACAACAATTTGCAAGAGTATGATGGAAATTTTGACTGAATTATCAATGAATTACACTTCTTTTTAGTAATCAAAGTGTGGGATATGGTATTAGCTTGCCTTCAGTCAGGGGGAGTCCATGGTGATAGTACTTTGATTAGAATTCCAATATGTGACTCTCAGTTCTAATAAAGGTTTAATAATGATTTCATCTTGTAGATGTTGTGGTTGTTTACTATAATATTATGCTTAGATGTGGATAGGTCTCAATTAGTGATGACATCTTGTGCAAGTTTCTTATCAGTGATTAGTTCTTGTAGTCAACATGGTTCAATACAGTTAGTCTCACAAGATATTCAGTGTTAGTGCAATGGACTATTCACTTTACTCATATCAAATGCTTCACTCATAGATTCATTTGCTAGCTAGAGGAAGAGTCTTAAAAATAAAGGTTAAAAGGTTGATCAATATGTGGACACATAGATTGCTAAAAGTATTCAAAGAGAGTATTGAAGATTATAGGAAAGACAACATTGAGATAGTCTAGACATAGTGTTTCATCCTTGCTTTAATTGCTTTGATTTGATGAAGGATTTCTTGAGATAGTATTTGGATCAGTATTTTGTGTATGCCTTCATCATGGCTTTAGATGCACTTCTTTGATGACTAGATGGCGTTATTTTTGGGTACATCAATATTGTCATGTGCATTAAAAATTTCTTAGTTACTTCTCATTGTTTGGATTGTGGTAATGTCTAGTGTCTAAGTTTCAAATACCTTTCACAGACTGTCTTACTTCTTTAATATAGTTATCCCATTCAATGTTGGAATAGTTGTTTGTTAGAGTGACCTTGAGTAGGTATTTAGTTCACACTTCAATGAAGAGTTTCATTACAAGTTGGGAAAATTTTACATTGTCCTTTCTCTTCCACTATAACATAAGTGTAGTACAACTAGTAATTAGTCTTTTCTATGTTGGTCAATGAGATGTGATTTCATGGTATACAGTATTACAAACTATATGATAGTTGATATAGTGTTATTCACGACTTTTGGAAAATTTTGTTTATGTTTTTGATAATGGATACTACTTCATGAATAGCTTGCCTCAATCTCAGTCATTGGTGGTTACATGCTTAATACCATTGATGACGATGATATTGTTATATGGTTTTTCCCAGTGTTCTCCAGTGTTATGAATTTTTTTGATGTTATTATGGCCTCCATGCTTGGAATCTCCTTGTTGTGCTTCCACTACAATATCACTAAACACATTACACTTTATTGATCTGAAAAACTTTGATTGTTGTTGCTTCTATCATGAGCTCATTTTTAGGGGGAGTTTCAATGTATATTATTCATCCCTAGGTTATATTACATGTAGTTTTTTTGTGGTTGGAATCTATGCTCATTTTTTTTCATGTAATGGTAGTCCCTATGATTGCTTATGCAGTGCTCTATTTTTAGGTGTATTTATATAGATCTGACAGTGTTTGTTTCCACTACGATAGTAGTTTGAAATTCTTGGATAGGTATTTTTTGGTTTTCTACCCATTTGACCTTTGGCATTGTTGTCAAAAGGGGAGAAGAGAATGTGATACATGGTTCATGATATTCAGATTTTGGTACATAGGTTCAGGCTCATTTGGTTTATGATTTTATTGACATGAATAGTTTGTTGACATGGTAGTGCTTTGGTGCTTCTATAGGTGTTATTCTTTCATGTTCTTTGGTAGGTTTGACATCAATGCCAAAGGGGGAGTTTGTTGACCCCTTTGATATTCGTTTTGGAATTGATGTTAAGTGTTTACCTTGGCATACATAGAAGTGACATATATTGAGTTGCTCTTGTTACCTTGGAACTTTAATGAAGGCTATGAGACAGCTTGGTTTGGCTGAATTTACATGAGCATTAATAATTCATTGAGGCGGTAATATTTTTTTTTTTTTATGGAGGTCATCCACAAATTATTTTTTACTACCCGATACAGGAGCACAAGCCTTCTTGGGCTGAACCTCTTTAGCTAAGAGCCAAGGACTAAGGGGTATCCATTTCACCAAATTCACTCAGGGCATGATCCTGGCCTCATCCCTTTTTTGGTGTCAGAGCCTTTGCACTCAGCAAGACTTGATCCTTGGTGGGCTCATTTAGAACCTTTCAACTTCACCACTAGACCAAAGGCCCATTGACAAGGTGGTAATAATTGATATGCATATGAGTTTTGTTTCTACACTTGATACATTTGGGATTTATACCATACATTGGTCTTTGGCATTGGCTGGTTTTGATCAATGCTCATTGGTTATTGCAAGACTAACACAAGGGTCTTGGTCTTCACCTAGCACATGTTTTATTAGACCGACATATATCATTGGGAATTATGAGGTTTAATGTGGTCATACAAATAATGTATAATAGCAACACAATGATAATTATTTTGTTTTGTAAAGGTGCAACACCAACATAATCATTTGTGGTTTTGTGTGATACAAATTGGTAAAAGATAAGTGATATTATGATACCCTAAATATCATCATTTTGAAAAAAAACAAGGAATTGTTAACTACATTCAATTTAATGGCAATGAGTGGGAGAGGGAGTGGAGGCCTGCATTCAAATTTTGAGGACAGCAAAGGAGAGGATGGTGATGGGGATGACATAGATGAGGAGGGAGATGGTGGCAGGTGGTCATTCGGTGCTATTGGACTATTTCCTATGTTGTTGTGTGGACTCTCTATCTTAGGTGTGATTTTTTATGCTACTAGGGGAGTGGCCTCCTTTGTGGTGTCTCTCTTGAGTGTGCTCTATGCAAGCTCCACTTGTGGCCTACCTTGTTGTTTTGGCATGGTGCTAGGCTGGGTTTTTTTTTTGGGTTGAGGCTCTCTATTTTAGTGGGTGTGACAATGGTTGTGGATACAGGAGCTCTTGTTGATGGGTTTCTTGAGGAGTTTGGTTTCCTGATCTCATACCCTGACTAGCATGTAGTGTTAGAAGTGGTTTTTTCTTGTTGTGTCTCCTTTCCTCTTTCTCTGTCTGCTAGTTTTCCTAGTTTTCTCTGGCCTCTTTGGGGATTTTTTTCCTCTATGTGGGGGATCTCGTTGTAGGGGGATGAGGTTTCTTGTCTGCCTCTAGTGGAGTTGTTTGTAGATAGTTTATGGCATGTTTCAAACCTAACTATCATGTAGGGTTGGAGGTTGTTCTTTATTTTCTTGCTATCTATCTACTCTCTCTACTCAGAGGCTATCCCTAGCTCATCATTCTTCTTTCAAGCCCCATTGTTTCTTCTGTGGTGCTGGTGCTAGTTATGGGGCTTGGAGTTCTTGTTGAGGGGTTGTTTGAGGAGAATGGTGGCCTAATCTCAGACCTTGACTGGTATGTAGGGTTGGAACTAGATTTCTCTTGTTCCTTCTCTCCTCTTCCCCTTTCTATAGGTTTTCTGAGCTCTCTTTGGCTCTTTTGGGGCTTCTTTGCCTCTGTGTGGGTGTGTTTGTTGCTTGGGGTTAAGGTTGCTAGTTTACCTTTGGTGGAGTTGATTGTGGATATTTTTTAGCATGTTTCAGAACTTGACTAGCATGTAGGGTTGGAGGTTGGTCTTTAGTGTCTTATCAACTCTCTACTCTCTCTATTTGGAGGCTTTCCTTACCTTGTCATTATTTTGAGGCCCATTGTCTCTTTGTTTGTGCTAGTTGTTTTTCTGGGCAGGGAAGCTACTTTTCTCTAGGTAGGGAGGGTGTTATTTTTTGGTGCGCTTAAGTTTCTTATCTCTTGTCTAGTGGATAAGGTGTTTTATGTTTCTTCTATGCCTACTTCTATGAAAAATTAGTTTTTTGTTCATGTGTTCTCTTTACCCCCTTGTGGGGTGGTTGTTTTTACCCCTATGCATCTCTTGTTGGGCCATGTTTTTGAGTTGTCAGTGACTATCATGAAGTTCCTCACTACTAGTTGGATGGATTTATTCCATTTTCTATAGTCTAAGTCTTCTATTGAGGTGATTATTACTCATATGGAGGTGGAGCCCTCTCTTTTAGATGTAGATTTGGGGTCTGTGGATTTATGGATGTGCTTTCCTTGCTATTGGTCCTTACTATTACAACACCTTTCGAGGTGGTGTGTGCTCCTATGGAGGTGGAGCTATTTTTTGTTATAGCTAGGCTACAAATGTGGTAAGGTTCTTCATAGTATCTGCTCCTATAAAGGGGAGCCTACTCCTTTTGAGGTGGAGTTTGATTTGGCTCTTTGGGTTTGGTGGTGTTGCAAGAGGTTTCCTTTTCCTTGTTGGTGTGGCTAGGAGGTTTCTTGGTGTTCTACTCTGATTCCTAACTCTCCTATTGAGGTGGGGAGTTTGGTTTTGTTGGTTGGTGTTGACAAGTGTTGTGTTGCAGTCTTGCTGATACAGGATGATGGTTACCTAGATGTTTCAAGAGGTGAATGTTACCAATTTTTCACCTACAACTAAAATTGACATAGCTGAAATAGCTTATGTTCATTTTAAGGTGAAAGATTTCAATTTTCTTTCTACTTTGCTTAAACCATTGCATATTTTGGAGCTTTAATGGGAAAAGTTCAGCTTTATTCTGCAATTCTATTTTCAAGAAAAGAGAGAATTAATTTTTCCATTTAGTGATTATAGCATAAAAGAGATGCAAAATATTGCTTTCTTTAATCTTGCAATGATTCATATACTTTACAATGTTTTCATTCACTTTGAAAGAGAGATACTTATAAAATTGAGCAAGGTTCTAAAATGTTATTTTCATATTCATTGGAAGGAAAGGGGAGAGAAAGTGTCCCACACAAGCCATGGGAGTAGTTGAACCAATTCATCATAGGGAATGAAATATACAACTGGAGATGAAAAGGGAAAACAATCATATAATGTAAAATGTATTCATCATTGCTTGGTTTGGGTCTTTAGTT
Source organism: Sequoiadendron giganteum (assembly GCA_007115665.2). NCBI lineage: Eukaryota > Viridiplantae > Streptophyta > Pinopsida > Cupressales > Cupressaceae > Sequoiadendron > Sequoiadendron giganteum. The sequence goes on from CM021107.1 coordinate 209,504,780, forward strand.
GATCTTCATTGTTGCTGTCCTGCTTGCTCCCGATCTTGAGTGAACCTGCATCATGTTAAGAAAAGTTGTTAGAGCTCCGGATATGAATATCACTATAGTTTGTATCAATATAAATATAGTTCATTGTCCATGGTACATTGAATCAATTGAATAAACATAAAAAGTATGCAAGAGAGCCTGAAAATAAAATATCACAAGAGCATTAAGCTTCATTTTTTTTATCTAACATGTCTATTCATTGTGCAGGTATAGGGAAAGTCATGTTGCTGATCCATTTTTGAAGACTACATCATGTGTGGAAAAAATAGGCTACCACAAGGGTTGAGCCTAGCATGCTGCCCCTTAACATTCAAGAGGGGTTGAGAAAGGAAACACATTCATAATGCTCACATGAAGCATTCACCAAAGGAGTAAATCATAAATCAATTGCAAAAGCTTTAAGATCATTGACCACTCATAACAATTAATCTGAAGTGCAATGAATTGAAAATTATGAGTGGACAACAACTCATTTGAATGTCCAGGTTAAGTACAAAACATAATGAGATGCATCATTCTCATATTAAAAGACTTTTAATACTATCAAGTCTGAGTGCATATTGCTACCATGCGATGTTTTATTCTTGTAATTTTTCATATTGAAGAGAGCAAAAAGTAGTTCATTGCCACAAATGGTGATAGTGAATAGGCATACATAATTCAAGTGCACAACCAAGACAACAATTGAAATAGTTGGAGCAAACTTGAGGCATCATTACAAAGGTATCAAATATTTCAAAATCTTCTATGAATATCCAAAGAGACAATGTTTTACACATAAACAACTTGTACTCAAGATTCATTATTTCATTGTATTGACATTGTTCAATGAGAAAATTCACAAATTGGTTTGAAACTGATTGTTTGGTGTTTCTAAATGGTAAAAGGGATTGTGTTTGATGCACATTTTCTAAATAGAGAATGAGTTAAAGCAAACAATGGTAAGGTTTTTCACTTTGCTTGTAGGACTCATGCAATGCATCTATGTGTTTGAGTGGAAATAAAAGAGTGTACTCTTGCATATGGAACAACATAGAATCATATAAATGCTAGTGGTGCCAAAGTTAACAAAATGGAGTTGAAATGCATACATTTAAGGAAAATGAATCTTTGTTGTGTTCTTCAGGAAATAAGCAATATTATCTCCATTATTGTCTTACTGTAAAGCCAAATATGCATTTATTTGAAGGCTAGTAAACACATGCCATAATAATGTTAGGGTTTTGAGAAATAAACAATATTTTCAAAAAATGGCAGCCCAAGATAATGAAAGCACCAACCAAGAAAACTAACATAAAAAATGCATTAGAAAAGCCATAGTAGCTATGACCTAGGAGGCCAAAATACTTCAAAAAATGAAAGTCCACATCCAAATTGGAGTAAAAAATGGCTTACCTCTGCAATTTTCCTTCAAGATGCTTCAGGAAAATCTCTCCAAATAGTAAGAGTCAAGCTCACAAGGTCGAAACCCTAGCTCATCATGGAAATGGTGGGCAAAGAAACTTTTCTCAAAGTCAAGATTGCAAATGAGGCCGAACAATATGGAGCTCGATGGAGTTTTGTTTTAGGGTTTTTACCCTAACTCAATTTTGAATGGAATTTTTTCACAATGAATTTAAAAAATCAAATGTCAAACTAATTCGTTTGAAGTAATATGTCAACTTTGCATTTTATGCCAACACAGGTTTTGATTTACTTTCGATTTATTTCATGCCTCATAGAAAATCAAGTCAATAACCTTGAGTTTCATATTTTTGCCTAAGTGTTGAATGCCCTAGGTTTCCCTTTGAGCCTTTAGTAGGAATAATATGATAGGTGCCTCAGACTTTTTATGAGTTTTTATAGAAAAATCAGACATATTGAGAGCCTTAGCATATTATTTTGATTTTTTAAAAGTATCAAAACTTTATCTTTATTGCAAAAATCAGAATAATTGGAATCAATTTGTATCAAATTGAATGTAATAGGAGCTTTCTATATTGTAATTTTGAAACTGCAAATGATGTAAAACATCATTAAGGTAATGTTTCTATAAATTACCTTAATGTTTGTTACTTTTAAAAATGCAATTAGTACACTTGAGCTCCCATTGAAACCTTCCATTTTGAGTTTGAGCCCTTGGGCGAATTTGGGAAAAGATGAGTAAACTGAACCTTCTATTTTATGTTCTTAGGCAATTTGAACCTGATTTTGTGGCTCTTTTGAATCAACCTTTCAGAGAAAGAGAATTTTTATTTTTATCATGTAGTTTGGAGCAATTTTGGACACTATTTTTTAGGGTTTTCTTGGGAGCTCAAAAATGGGTCAAAGTTGCTAATTTATAGTTGTAGTTGAGCTTGATTTTTCTATTCTAATTCCTTGAGATAGTTTGAAACTATAATTGGAGAAAAAATTATGTTTTTCTCAGTTCAGATTATCATTTCTTTCTCTCCTACTGAATTTAGAGAGTCTTGTAAAAATTTCTTGTACTCAGATTTTGAGCTTGATACTCCTTCATTTCTAATAAAACAACAGAGCTTTCCTTCTCATTTTTCTTGTCTCAGATTTATAGTGCAAATTTGATGTTAATTTTGATTCAATATACAAAATCCTTTTCATGTCTTGTTATTGTAAACTTGTGTGCAAGAGTCTCATATAATTCAGGTTGTATTTTGTGTTCAACTTAGTGACCCTTCATACAAATAACTATTGGATTGTATATTTTATAGTGAGATTGTGAGTTGAATTTTTAGAGAGATTGTGGAGAGTGAGAGTTATCAAAATATTTTGAAATTTTTGGTGAATCATCTTTAGGTTTTAGGATTTATTTTTAGTTCTCCTCCTAACCATTCCTCAAAAATTCTTTTAGATTAGGTGATTTGCTAGGGGAACCAACCTACTCTAGAGATTCACTCTCATTATAGATTACCTACAATTTGAGAGTGTTTCCATATTGCAACAGGATATCTAAGGTTCACTTTGGCTAACGGTGCAATCTTGATTTTCAATAGTTTTTGGCACACCTGGTGGGACTCTGAAAATTTATTTTTAGATTTGGTTTTCAAATTGTAAGTTATTGTTTGGTATATGCAATAGTATTTTCCAATCTTTGGAGGTTTCAATATATACCTAGTGACTCTATTTTTCTAGTTTTATTTGCATATTTAGTGCGAGCATCGTATGAGAAAGATTCAAACTAGATCAAATCCTAATCCATTTGAATATTTGTAGCTTTCTCCACCAAGGAGGGGTAGTACACCAAGGAGGATTTTTTATTCAAGGAGGTTAAAATCTACACATCCAAATCTCAGTCCCGTAGTTTTAGTACAACAAAATCCAACTCCTGTAGCACAAGGACCACCAATGGCAAGGTAGTTTGCCTTTACACCTTTTAATGGGGGCACCTTGTTGTTGTTGGCCCAACGTGATGATATTCCAATTGTTGCACTCAAGGTTTTTCCATATTACACTAGTGAGGACTAGACCACTCCCATTGAACATATGTGGGATGTGGCAACCTTATGTTCAGTTCATAATGTTATTGAAGAAAATGTTGTATTAAGGCTTTTAGCTACATTGTTGAAAGGAAAAGCCTTGCAATGGTTTAGGGGCCTCCTATAAAACTCTATTGCAATGTGGGACCAACTTGGTGATGGCTTACACCATCAATTTATAGATAAATCAAATCATCTATCTCTATTGGATAAGCTAAGCACCATCAAAAGGGCTCCCCACGAGCACATGGCAGATTTCAATTATCGATTCCAAAGAACATGGGATAGAATCCCTTTGATGGTAAAACCCTTGCCCAAGCATGCTTTTCTTTTCTTTATTAAAGCCCTAACAATGAAATTTCCGTAATGACCCAATCTATGGGTGATTTTACACTCCCTAATGCCTTTGATATTGCAATGAGAGTAGAAACCTTCCTCATACAAGCTGGTAAAATAGCCCCATGGCCTCCTATGCCAATTTTTCTTGAATTATATCCACCTATCCCCATGGCTTTACCACATTTAGTAGCTGTACCACTAGTTACAACAATAGGATACCAAGCTACAACTCAAGAAAATTTTGATCTAAACCCAACTAAGGAGATTCAAGAGCTAAAGGGCATGCTGCAATATTTTGGCAAGATTATTAGCCATGAATTTGTTAATCTTAAGAAACAAGTGGGCCAAGAGCATAGACCTTATCAAGCCCCATATCAAGAAAATCAGCCAAATAGGCAACCTTTTTTATGTTGATTTCCAAGGCCAAACGAGAAATTTTAATGCTAAGCCTTTTCAACCCTATAACCCTAATGTTGCTTGTTCTTCAAAAGAGCTTGTACCATAGAATAACATGGCACACGTATGTGATTGGTTCTATCCATGCAACCAACCACACAATCAAGATGCATGCATGAATGGGGTGAGGAACCAAACTTTTATGGTGCAAAACAACTATGTTGGTTTAGAGAATTTGTCAAATGAGAATGTGGAGCAGCAAGGTAACTCTGAGGTTTCCTTGATGAATTGGAAAATCATTGAATTTTGTGGAGTGAATCACTTTCAAGGCCATAACTAGCAAGATTCACTTGTTTTAGCTAACACCAGATCAAAAAGAAGAGTTGTAGATTTGGGGTAGCAAGTTGGAAATGTTCAACAACAAACTACTAAGGATGGAATTCACACTACCTCACCTCAAATTGTTCCCACAACATAGCCGAAACTATAGATTCTACAAAGAGGACAAAATGCACCTGAGAGGGAGCAATCTAGGGCATAGTTACAACCTTTGTAAAAGGTAAATGATGTCGTTGCTTCTAAAGGAAAGAAAAAGGTGAGCCATGTTTCTTTTAATGTGGTTGAACACCTTAAAAAGGCTACAGTTAGCATGTCTATTATAGATTCTTTACACATTCTGGGTCAAAATAATTTGCTACAAGATGCTTTGGTTGAAATTTCAATTTCTAATGTTGCTAACCTAGAGAAAAATAAGGTTGTTCTTGTAAACAACCCAAAAATTAAGAGTGAACATCAAGCTCAAGAGGTAAAGCCTCCTTCGTTCTATTTGAGCCTCATTATTACAGATAAGCTTGTTCATAACTGCATGATAGATTCTAGAGAAAGTAGTTCAATCATGCTCAAGAGCCTAGTTGATAAGCTAGGTTTGGTCTATGAGCCCCTTTCAAAAGGTGTAGTCTAGCTAGATGGTTCTTCTATTCAAATAGCTGGAATGATTAAAAACTTAGCTCTTACATTGCATACTTATCCTAATTTTGCAGTTTCTCAAGATATCCATGTCATTGATTTACCCCCTCATTTTTCTATTTTCCTTTCAAGGGATTTCACTGCTAAGCTGGGTGTGTTTTTATCTTTTGATTGGTTCCATCTATTTTTTAGAACAAGGCATGGCACAAAAGTAACCATAAAATTTGAACCTTTATCCAAGGACTATATTGAGCCATATGTCCCTAGCCCTATAAATTCTAACCTCTACATTACACATGGGCTAGAGGATCAATCCATGACCTTGGACCCCAACACACCTACTGAAGAGGTAAATCTAGATGAGTAGGTAGTCGAAATATCATGATCTTGACCCTTTTAGCCATACTGATGAAGTAGGGTTAGGAATCTATATAATTCATGAACCTAATGTAGTAATTCTGAATCTGGTCAAGGACCAAAATCAACAAAATGATGAAGGCCCAGTATTTTTGGGAAATGAGGAAGTTTTCAAAATATGGAGGGAATTACTATTTGATGATGACTAGTTTGATGAACAAGTTTTGAACCAAAAGGAGGACTACAAGAATGAACCTTTTGAAGAGTCTGAAAAGCTCATTGGGAGCCATCATGAGGAAAGAAATGGTTCCTTTCCATTCAAAATCCAAGAGGAATGTAATGAGAATTCAGTTTTTAAGGATCTTAAGCTTTCTATTATGGACTTCAAAAATGTGGATGAAATTCAAAGAAGTAAGTCCATGTTGGGGTCAATGAAAAGTCATGAAGATTTTTTTTATGAAAGACATTTAGACAAACTTTTGTTTCAAAAGGCTAACACTCAGTTAGATGGAGAATTGAGCATCGAAATGATAGAGGAGTTTTGTGAAGCAAATCCAAGAGATTTCATTGTTGGAGATTTAGTGTTCAAATGGGATGAACACAAAAGAAAACCTAGAAGACATTCCAAGTTTGGTACAATGTGGGATGGGCCACATGTAGTAATAGAGTGCGAAGAACTCAACTATTTTCAGCTTTCCAAGTTAAGTGAAAAGGTGTTTCCAATCCTAGTTAATGGGATCCACCTCAAACATTGCTTCTCAAGATAAGTTATACTTTGTACTATAGTAGAATAAATTTTCTACTAATGAGTGCTTGAAGCACATTTCATTTCAATTATTTTCTTTCCCCAAGTGATGTTGCGCATTATTTTTTGGCTAGCAAGGCCTTTTAGTTTGCTTTTGGTTTGGTTTGGTTTTGGTTTTCTGCTACTATTTGGAGTGTTTACAAGTTCATTTTCATAAATTTCTGAGTTTGAGAGGGGTATATTTGACTCCACACCCAATGAATTTGTTTAAGGAAATTGGTCTAATGCTTAGCAGGTAAGAATTCAACAAAAATCGCCAAGAATGCTACCAATTTTTCACCTACACCTCAAATTGGTAGAGCTAAAATAGTTTATGTTTATTTTAAGGTGAAATATTTCAATTTTATTTCTTCTTTGCATAAACCATTGCATATTTTGGAGCTTTAATCGGAAAATTTTAGTTTTATTGTGCAATTGTGTTTTCAAGAAAAGAAAGCATTCAGTTTTCCATTCAATGATTACAACATAAAAGAGATGCAAAATATTTATTTTATTAATCTTGCAATGATTCATATACTTTACAATGTTTTCATTCACTTTGCAAGAGAGATACATATAAAATTGAGCAAGATTGCAAAATTCTATTTTCATATTCATTGGAAGGAAAGGGGAGAGCAAGTGTCCCACACAAGTCATTGGAGTAGCTAAACCAATTCATCATAGGGAATGAAATATAAAACTAAATTTGGAAAGGGAAAATAAGCATATAATGTAAAATGTATCCATCATTGCCTAGTTTGGGTCTTCAGTTGATCTTCATCGCTGTTGCTCCTACTTGCTCCCAATCTTGAGTGAAACTACATCATGCTGAGAAAAGTTGTTAGAGATCCGGATATGAATATCACTATATGCTCTATCAACAAAAATATAGTGCATTGCCCATGCTACATTGAATTAGTTGAATAAACATCAAAAGTATGCAAGAGAGCCTACAAATAAAATATCACAGGAGCATTGAGCTTCATTGTTTTTTTATCTAACATGTTTGTTCATTGTGCAGGTATAGGGGAAGTAATGTTGCTAATCCATTTCCAAAGACTACAACATGTGCTACAAAAATGAGCTCCCACAAGGGTTGAGCCTAGCATGTTTCCCCTTAACATTAAAGAGGGGTTGAGAAAGGAAACACATTCATAATGCTCACATGAAGCATTCACTAAAGGATTAAATCATAAATCAACTGCAAAAGCTTTAAGATCATTGACCACTCATAATAGTTAACCAAAAGTGCAATGAATTGAAAATTATGAGTGGACAAGAGCTCATTTGAATGCCCAAGTTAAGCACATAACAAAATGAGATGCATTATTTTCATATTGAAAGACTTTTAATACTATCAATTTTGAGTGCATATTTTTTCCATGTGATGTTTTATTCTTTCTTTCAAGTTGTTCATATTGAACAAAGTAGCAAATAGTTCATTGCCACAAATGGTGATAGTGAACAAGCCTACATAATTCAAGTGCACAACGAAGACAACAATTCAAATAGTTGGAGCAAACTTGAGGCATCATCACAAAGGTATCAAATATTTCAAAATATTCTATGAGTATGCAAAGAGACAATGTTTTACACAAACATGTACTCAAAATTCATTGTTTCACTGTATTGACATTGTTCAAGCAGAACATTCACAAATGGGTTTGTAGCTAACTATTTGTTGTTTCTAAATGGTAAAAGGGATTGTGTTTGATGCATATTTTCTAAATGGAGAATTATTTAAATAAAACAATGGTAAGATTTTTCACTATGCTTGTAGGACTCATGCAATGCATGTTTGTGTGTGAGTGGAAAGAAAAGAGTTTAGTCTTGCATATGGAAAAACATATAATCATACAAATGCTAGTGGTGCCAAAGTTAACAAAATAGAGAACAAGTAAAATGGAGCTACATTGCATAAATTTAAGGAAAATGAAGCTTTTTTGTGTCCTTTAGAAAATAAGTAACATTATATCTAGTATTGTCTTATTGTAAAGCCAAATATGCATTTCTTTAAAGGCTAGTGAACAAATTCCATAATAATGTTAGGGTTTTGAACAATGAACAATATTTTCAAAAAATGAGAAACCCTAAGTTATATCAAGCAAAAGGGAAACCCAGTTTGATTCTTCATGGCCACAGCCATTAAGGGTTTAAAAACCCAACAAAATGATTAAACAAGTGCAAAAGTTCCTCTATTTACAAGACTTCCATTGTTTTTGTTCTAGGTTAAGCTTGAATTGAGCTCCTTTGCCACAAAATTGAGAGGTAAATATAGAGAAGAAGAATGCATTATGGGTTCTCATGGTCATGACTTGAGAACATGTTTTTCTTCACCAAATACAAAACCCATTTGGGGTTTACCTTGGAAACACAAATGCAGAAGCAAATAATAAGGGTTCGAGCCTATGCAAGTGTTGGAGCACTTAGAAAAAATAAGAAAATGTACAAGGTATGGCAGCGACCTATACAAGAGAGAACACATATAAACTCATTTATTCCTTCTAAAACAAGCAAAGAAATTTCATTATTCTGTTTGAATGAGCTTGAATAGAGCTTATTTAAGAGGGAAATGCAAAGTTCAAGCAATGGAAGACTTACCCAAGGTTGTTGCTGAGAAATATTCTCCAAAATCCGTATGCAAATGTAATTCAAATGCTCAAGATGGAGGCATCCATGGTGGTGCAAGATAATGAAAGCATCAACAAAGAAAATGAACATAAAAAATGCATTAGAAAAGCCACAATAGCCACAACTTGGAAGGCCAAAATACTTCAAAAATTGAAAGTCGACACCTAGATTGGAGTCAAAAAAGGATTACCTCTGCAATTTTCCTTCAAGATGATTCAGGAAAATCTCTCAAAATAGAAAGAATCGAGCTCCCAAGGTAAAAACCATAGCCCATCATGGCGGTGGTGGGCAGAGAAAATTTTCTCAAAGTCAAGATTGCAAATGAGGCCAAACAATGTGGAGCTCGATGGAGTTTTGTTTTAGGGTTTTTACCCTAACTCAAATTCGAATGAGATTTTGTCACAATGAATTTAAAAACTAAAATTCCAAACTAATTCCTTTGAAGTAATATGTCGACTTTGCATTTTATGCCAACTTAGGTTTTCATTGACTTTGATTTATTTCATGCCTTATAGAAAATCAAGTCAATAATCTTGAGTTCCATATTTTTTCCTTAGTGTTGAATGCCCTAGGTTTCCGTGTTAGCCTTGAGTAGGCATAATATGATAGGTGCCTAAATTTTTTATGATTTTTTATAGAAAAATCAAACACATTGAGATCCTTAGCATATCATTTTGATTTTTGCAAAGTATCAAAACTTTATCTTTATTGCAAAAAAAAGAATAATTGGAGTCAAGTTGTATCAAATTGAATGTACTAGGAGCTTTCTATATTGTAATTTGGAAACTGTAAATGATGTAAAAAATCATTAAGGTAATGCTTCTATAAATTACCTTAATGTTTGTTACTTTAAAAATTATAGCTAGTACACTTGAGTACCCATTGAAACCTTCCATTTTTGAGTTTGAGTTCTTGGGTGAATTTGGGAAAAGATGAGTAAAATGAACCTTCTATTTTCAATTCTGAGGCAGTTTGAACCTGATTTTGTGACTCTTTTGGATCAACCTTTTGGAGATAGAGAGTTTCTATTTTTCTCATGCAGTTTGGAGTAGTTCTGGACACTATTTTTAAGGGTTTTCTTGGGAGCTCGAAAATGGATCAAAGTTGCTAATTCAAAGTTGCATTTGAGCTTGAATTTCTATTCTCATTCCTTGAGCTAGTTTGGAAGTATAATTGGAGAAAAAAAATTGTTTTTCTCAGTTCATATTATCGTTTCTTGCTCTCCTACTAAATTCAAAGAGTCTTGTAAAAAAAAATTGTACACAAATTTTGAGCTTGATACTCCTTCATTTCTAATAAAATAGTAGAGCTTTCCTTCTCATTTTTCTTGTCTTATATTTACAATGCCAATTTGATGTTAATTTTGATTCAAGATACAAAATCCTTTTCATGTCTTATTATTGTAAACTTGTATGCAAGAGTCTCATATAATTTAGGTTGTATTTTATGTTCAGCTTAGTGAACCTTCATACAAATCACTATTGGATTGTATGTTTTATGGTGAGATTGTGGAGAGTGAGAGTTATCAAAATCTTTTGAAATTTTCAGTGAATCATCTTTAGGTTTTAGAATTTCTTTTCAATTCTCCTCCTAACCCTTTCCTCAAAAAGTCTTTTAGATTAGGTGATTTGCTAGGGGAACTAGCCCGCTCTAGAGATTCACTCTCGTTATAGATTACCCATAATTTGAGAGTATTTCCATGTTGCAATAGGATAGCTAAGGTTCATTTTGGCTAAGGGTGCAATCTTGATTTCCAATAGTGTGTTGCTAGTTGGTGATGATAAGTGTTGTGCTACAATCCAGATGTTATAGGTTGATGGTTACCTAGTTGTTTTAGGTGGTTCGTAGTTACAAGTTCCCTTTTAATTGGTTTTTTTGGGGTTGAGGATCCCATTATATCCTTTTCTATTTGGTGCAGATTTGTGTATTAATGTTGTTTCTTTTGTAATCTGCCTCTGGTTCACTACTGGTTGTCTTTGTTTTATGCTTCTATAGCTTGGTCTTTTTGTGTGGGTTTTAGGTCCCTATTAAAACCTACTTGTTAATGGTTTTGGGTACATCCAAAACCTATTGCAAATGGTTTTAGGTCCATTCAAAACCTGTTGTAAATGGTTTCAGGTCCATTCAAAACCTATTTTTCCAATATAATCAAAACTACAACTGATTTAGGGCTTGGAGAGCTCGATGAAAATGGTAGTATGCCAATTTGGATGTTTAAGAAGTGGTTTCCAGATTGAAGTGGAAATTGGTTTACACTATTTTGAAGATACATCAACTTCATTTAGGAAAATTTTAAAGTGCACAAAGTGGTAACATCGTTATTCAAAACCCTAGCTTGGTTTTTGGGTATAATCTAGAAAATATGGTTTCAATGATGCATATGTATATTAGCTTATCATTTGTACTTGATTTGGTTTTTCATTCATTCATATCCTAATTCTATTTCCTATGTCGATGGTATTGGTTTTTTTGTTTTGTGGTTTCATACCATGTCAACTTGGTCTTGTTTTATGCTTTGTGATGTTTCATTGTTACATCTTTACCTATGGGTTCATTATCTTAGGTTTTCAAATAGGGCATACTATGTATTTTTTGGGGTTGTTTTTATGTTGTCTTGAGAAGGGTTTACACTATAGTGTCTTTGTTGTCTATTGTCAAATGTTGTTTCATAAGGGTTTAGCTTAACATCCATCCATGGGTTATTGTTTTTGATATTAATGTTTTCCTCTGCTAGGGCATGGGGTCTTATATCATTTAGCATTTTTAATCCTATGTAAAAGGCCATGTAATGCATTTTTTGTGTTGATTTGGACATGGTTTTTGTGCCATAAACATGCTAATGTCTATGCATATTATATACAAAATTTTGTTGCATTGTGTGTAAGTCTTCATACCATAACTTAGTCAATTTTGACCATGCATTAAATTTTGAGTGGTTACATATGATGATGTTATTCGAAGAATGATATAAACAACAGCCTAGCATATTAGAAATGAATATACCATGATGATTCAAGGGGAAGTTTTTGAAGACAATTAACAAGTTACATGTTGAATTATTTTGAAAGACAGTTTATAGTAGTTACTATTCTTAAAATATTTATATAAATAGTGATTTATCACTGTTATTGGTTTGGTTCTTTCACAAAGATATCATGCTGAGTTTATGAGAAGAATTCTAAAATGTTCTTTTGTAAAACTATATGCAAAATAGTAAAGTGTATAATCTGATACATTTTGTGTTTTTGAAGATTCCAATTTAATGAATCTTTAGGACATTTAATGTATTGGGATGAAAAGTAGAAATTTTATGCAATGAAATAGAGGAATCATCTATAATTGATTTATTCATGATAGAGAATGTGTTGTAAGAGATCATGTCAGTGAGACAAGTCTGATCTTTGGCCAGTGAGGCATTTTGTAGCCAGTGAGGCTTTTCCAATGAGGCTCTATAAATAAGGATTTTTAATTAGGCCAATGAGTTAGTTTCCTAAGTGGTTTTTCATCCCTATGCGGGTTTTCCACTCATAAAAATTGTGTCATTGTGTTATCAGTTTATGTGATCTAATTATGCTCTTTTTCATTCAAAGTTTGAAGGTTTTACAAGCATGTTATTTTATTTGATGAATGATCAAATATAAAGTCCACATTCCATATGTTCAAAATAATTGAAAGAGATTATTTGAATTGAGTTTAATTTTTTCACACCACTGATTCAACCTCCATCTTAGTGGTATTGTACTCCAACAATTTTTTTGTCGACTATTTTTGGTCTGAGCCCATGGAGCCCATAAGACCCTGTGAGGACTTCCTTCTCTTATCCTATCAAAATTTTAGAGAAAAAAGCATATCCAAGCTATCCCTTAAAATTTTGCCTCCTTCGCTCCTTGAAGAAAATGATATTGAGCTTAAATCCCTTCCAACTAACCAAGACCCATCCATAAAAATTCCTTTCCTATTTCCTACAAAAGACCAAAGAATTTATTTTATTAAAAATTTTAACTCAAGAATTCACCACAATATTTGATACATGGTTAGATCAAATTTTCCTAAATTTTATAAATTATAGTAGAAATCTATATTAATTTGCCAATAGTATATCATAATTATTAGTTGCTTTAGGACCATATTTCTAATCTTTAGTTTCCACCATTGATTTACAATATAATCTAATGGCCCTTGTTGTATCCCACAAGGTAAAATGTACTCACAATTTGTAACGCTTATGGGACCCACAATTTTGGGTCTCATGAGCATTATAGATCATGGATACATTTTACCATGTAGAGTACAACAAGGGTCATTAGATGAATAATCCAAAATTAATTTCAAGCCCCATGAGAATTATAGATCATGGGTACATTTTACCTTGCATAATACAATGAGGGTTATTATATTATATTTTAAAATAATGGTGGGAAGTAAATGTTATAGTCTACCCCTTAAACCCATTGATAATTTTCACCCTCGGGCCCCTACTTTTCCATGAGAATTATTTTTAGAATGGATAGATTCTCCATCATAATTAATGCATTTTCCTATTATTTTTCAAGATTCACAAAAATTTTCTACAAAAAATTAGTGATTTAAAAAAAATCGCCAATAAAATTAGTTAGTTTTTCAAAAATAAGGAAAGATTCACCAATAGAAATTAATATTTTTTCCTAAAAAAATGAAAGATTCACCAAGATTTTATATCTTTTTTTGAGGGGGGTTTCTTAAAGTTATCACTGCTCCATTGATCTAGAAAGAATAAAATCCGTAAAGCAACTAACTTTACTAGTAAACAAGAAGGGAGTTCAGTCTTTCTTGGGAAATATTAATTTTGTTAGAAGATTCATTTTGTACTTCATTAGGCTTTCAAGGCTCATCACACTCATGTTAAAGAAGGATACATTTTTCAAATGGACCCCTAAGGGCTGAAATTCATTTTAAAAAATAAAGGAATCCATCTCTACAACTCTAATGTTAGCAAACTCAGACTTTTCAAAGGACTTTACCATTTATTTCTATGGTAGAAAGCACAACATTGTTGTGGTGCTCAAGTAAAAAGATGAGGAAGAAAAGAGTGAGCATCCCATTTCTTTCCACTCCAAGCTCCTTAAGGGATATAAGAAAAGGTACAAATTTGTCAAGAAATTGGTGTTTTCAATCATTTAGGGCCTTAAAAATTGAGGCACCTAATATCGATGAGAAAAATCCTTGTCCTTGTAGCCCACCCTAGCATGAACAACTACATTATGGCAAGAAAAATCATAGATAAAAGGGAAAATTTGATCACTACGATCCTTGAGTATGATATAGAGTTCTAACCTACAAACTTCATCAAAGGAAGAGGGTTGTTTGAATACCTTACCAAAGAGCTCAAACCCAATATGGAAAAGGCATCTATAGACAAAGTTTTAGTGAATCAATTTGAATTGGAGGAATCCTGGGTATCCGCTAGAGTGAAATTCATGCAAATTGATAAATACTAATCAATGTCCCTCCACATAAAAGAAGATTATACAGACCACATAGTATCAAATACATCCTTGTTTAGTGATTTAAGTTCAAGAGAAGCTTTGATGGTGTCCTACTTTGCTACGTAGATAGGGAGTAGAACATGAGACTTAGGAAATTTTCACAACAACTACGTAGGTGGACATTTTTTTGCCAACGCTAGTTCCCTTGCAAGTGGGATACTACTAGCCTACCTTATTCATAGAGCTCCATGACCTAGTTAAATTTTTTTCAATGTCAATTGTTTTGTCAATAAATGAAGGAATTCAACCATGCCTTTCCAACCAATTATGGTAGATGAATCCTTTACTCAATGTGGCCTTGATTTCATTAGGATGATTAATCCTATTTCTAGTGCAAGGAAAAAGAGAATATTAATGGCAATAGACTAATTTACTAGGTGGATGGAGGAAGCCCCATTAAAAAATTCTATCGAGGTTGAAATAGTCAATTTCCTTAAAGAACTAGTAGTGAGATTCAACTCCCCAAAGACCCTAATTTTTGACAATGTATGGGCCTTTGTGCGGATTGGAATGTTGGAGTTTTCCATAAGGAGAAAAGTCTACCTAAAGACTTCATCCAAATATTATTTATAGGGAATGGACTTGCAAAGTCCACAAATAAGAACTTGATCTAGCTGATAAAGAAAATCAGTTCAGAACATCAAAGGGATTGGCATAAAAACTTGCAAGAAACATTATGGGAAAAGCATATTACTTTGAAACAGATCTTTAAGGCTTCCCCATATGAACTAGTATATGAAAAAGTAGTTTTACTTGTCTCCATGGATATTATGACATTTTAGCTACTCAAATCATTGGAGATCAAACAAAATGGTAGCATGGAGCTGAGATTAGCCAAAATAAAAAATGTTGAGGAAGCTCGTGAGAATGCTTTCAACACCATGACCAACCTCCAATGGGTGGTCTAAAAATTGTTTGACAGATAGGCGTTCAACCCAAGTTTCAAAGAGGGAGACTTAGTCCTAAAGTATGATGAGCATGCCACCAAGCCAGGGCAACATGCTAAGTTTGACTCTGTATGGAAAGGCCCTTTCCAAATCATAAAATGCAAAGAAAGAATCACCTTTGAATTGGAAGACATGACAGGGAATTCCATTTGGTTCCTAATAAATGGTATCCATTTAAAAAATTTCAATTAAATTATGCGGCCCATATTCTTGTAAATTTTATGTATTATGTACCATATGTAAAAAAAATGTAAATTTCTATATTTTTACCAATGGACACATGAATATAGAAATGGAAAAATACTATATTGTATTTATATGAACATCATTTACATATAGCATCAAGATCTTAGGCCTTTGTTTTAAAAGATAAAATAGAGCTCTAGTGAGCTTTGATTATAGGAAGATGATTGTGGGAAGTATACACAACTAAAATTTTTATTAAGGGCATTAAAAAAAAAAAAAATCTAGATGCTTAAGTCATAACAGGACACAATGCATCAGTAGCCTCAAAATTTGAAGATATGAAATTTTAAAGCTCTAGTCAAAAGGGGGATAGTTCTAAAGAATTTGAAAGTGAGTTAGTGTTTATAGACATCCATGAATACCCATAGATATGGTAGATAAACTAGGTCATAAAACTCTAAATACCACTCCACACCATAAATTATCTCCATGTTCATCAGCCAAAGTAGAAAGGAGCTAGCAGGCCTCACCTTTTTGTGGTGACTTTCCAACATCATCATACAAATTTTTGAAATCAAAAGAAGCCAAGGCACCAGGTTTTCATTGTTAACATGACACAAAAGGTCCATGGTCAAAGGTATGTCCAACCTAGGAATCACCACATCAAAAACCTCCTCAATTCCCACAATATATTGTTTGCAGAACAACCGATTGGATAACTTTATGAAATAGGGTTTGGGAAAATTTGAGACCAACAACAATGCCACAAACCATGACATGATGTTTGTTTTCACCTGGTAATGGTCCATATCCACCACAAAATCCACCCCAACACCCATTTGAAGGAAGTTAAGATCAAGCAACACTTCATTTTAATCAAGCGCTTAATTCCCTCATCAAAGAATTTTCCTACAAAATCTAGTTGGTTCTTATTGCTAAGCATCCTTACAAGGGTTCCCATGTCACCTACAACTATAAAATAGATGGATTTCTGAAATGAGAAACATTTTTTGCATTAAGGCTAAGTGTAATTTATAGAAAAAGGAAGCTAGAAATTCACAAACAGAAAATATTTTCTCTATTGAAAAATAATGAGAAAATGAGTAAGTTGGCATGGAGGAGAATCGTATGAATTTGGATTCAGAGGCTCTTGGTGTTCAATCCAAGTGTTGGCATTTATGCAGGTTTTGCATCTTTTTTCCATGTGTTTTGTCACCCCTTGGCTTGTCATATGACATCATCACATGAAGTGACATTTAGTACACAACCTCTTTCCTGCATTTAATTATAATGTCTTGTCAAAACAAGTTACCATTTTCTCAATGTCACATTTATTTAAGGGTATCATGTTGATCATACCTTCATTCCTTCCCAAAATAGAGGTTGGCATTCCCCAAAAGGTAGGTAATTAATTTGCATGTATCACCTCACTGGCAGTGTCTCAAAGAGTAATTATGTCATTATCTGGATTTAATCTTGATTACATTTTGAGTAGGAAGTGGGTAATAATCAGGTAGTATCAAGTGATAATTTTTATAAGTTTGGGATCTCAAAATAGAAGTTAATATTTTTCTAAGAAGTAGTTTCAAGCAATGGTTCTCTAGAAATTAAAAAAATAGCAGTAGAAGCATCATCTTCTAGTAGGAGTGTCAAAACCTCTTCACTCTCTTCAAGATATGACAATTTTTTTAAGCCAAAAATATTATGCCAATGCACCCATGTTGAAGCCACAAATTTTCTTGAATGCCAAATTCATAAAGCTTGGTTGCTCTCATGGCCTAGAATTGGTCAAGGACTTTGTTGACAACATATATGATCCTTAGTTGCATACAAGCCCAAAAATTCATAGAGAAGGAGCTTTCCCAAGGAGGGTAAATAAGTTGAAAAGTAGAGATGTCAAATCTCTTAGAGTTCAACTCTGGGATTGTGGTCTTCCATATTTTTATAGTGCCTCAGGTGCATGTATTCCCTGAATTAGTGGATATGTGCATGGATAAATTGGAAAAGGATTTTTGGGTTATTAAAGGTAGAAATTTTAGGGTTGTAATCAATGAAGCATCTATCAGAGATATGTTATGCATCCCTTTCGACCCCACAACCAAGGTTTTCTCAAGAATTTGAATGTAGCAATATTGGACCGAGTGTAATGACTAGTTAAGTTTCTATAATCATGAGAAGAACAATTAGAAGAAGGATACAATACCTCCATTCCCCTTGGTGTACAGTGAATTTAACTCTGATTTGTAGGATGGATTTTCAATGTTGGTTCTTATTTTTAGCATGGATTTCGATGATGACATACATGAGTTCCAAATGGGTGTGGTTTTTAGACATAGGAAGTAGAAAGGGTTCTTCCATATGACCTTGTTGAAATCATCACAAAGAAAATTATCAAGAAATTAAGGGAATACAAAAATACCTACAAGTGTAGGTATTCCTCTTTTCTCATCCATTTAATTTTACATCAGAATGCTAGGATTTTTTGAAAATGTATGGCCTTAGATATGAAGGATAGTTCTAGCCTAGTGAAGCCAATTTATGTATAGATCCACGTGCTTTCAAGCATGCAATATTATTATTCATTTGTCAAATGTTTCCTATCACATATCCTTTGATATTTGTGTTAGTCAGATGGTTGCATTAGGCTATCATATGAGCACCTTTCCTAGATGAGTGAGAGTCAACCTCCATTCAAGTATTTCCTGGGTTGGATTAAATACTTTCATAAGAATGCATGGATTTATGGAGGAGCCCTTTAGGCTTCACACTCATGTGTCAAAAAGGGTTATTTCCCTTGAGATGTTATGATAGTTATTGATTATAGATGATGCCTATAGGGAAGGAAAAAAAAGACATGTCTTAATAAAACCCCTATCGTGTTGCTAATGGTATGGTAGTTGTTATGAAAAGAGATGCACAAGTTTTGTTGGGTTGTAAGTTAGCACATCTTGGCCATGGTCTCATTTGTGATAAATGGAAATGTGATCCTGATGGATGCATGCCTTTAAGTCATGAACCATGTCCATATTGGGAAGAGAATTGAAATATACTAGGGGACATGTAGGATCTACATGTCAAATTGTCCTTCTTACCATCTACCTGACCCCCATGGCTTTCTTTTTATCAAATTGAGAAAGAGGCTAATTTATATACCCTCATTAATAAGACCTTGGGGCACTAGATAAAGAAGAAAAAGTGGTCAGAGTGAAAAAATGTCTAATTTATAGAAGTACCAGTAGGAGATCAAACAACGAAGCACCTTATATGAGACCATCCCCACAGATGAAAATTTTGAAGAAATATATGATGGAGAGGTAGAATTAGCTTCTAATGAAAGGTATAACTCACCCCCTCCATGGGTGGAGGTGAGAAAGCACAAGGAGAAGGAGCTTCCATAACCCAGGGAGAAGTGGCCATCATCATCCATGAGTGCATCAACAAGATTAATATAGACTAGTAGGTTTGCAAAAATATCCATAGCTACTCAAGAAACTCAAGTTTCATTAGAATTGGGGCCCAAAGGATCTATAACAACAAATGATCCACTCGAGAAGAGAAGGAGAACTCAAACACCAAATTTTAGGAGGCAACCTAAAAAGGGATGACAAGGTGGTGACATTTATTGTGATGCCCTGCCATGTAACCCTAGAGGATGACACAATTACAATAGAAGCATAATAATTTTTTGTGAAAGTGAAATTAACAATAAGTAAAGTGAACTATACTTAATACATACATCCTCTAAGGTATGTGACAACACTTACATTTGAAACGCATAACATACTAAAGAAAACTAATCCATAGCATATAAATTATACTCATGAAATAAAAAACATAGATCCAATAACATTAAACTCATTTCATAAGATTACAAAGTATGTAATAAAATTATTCATAGATTGTGTTCATTCTATATAGCAGTTACAAGGCTCATTTCAAAAATAAGGTAGATCATACAAACAATATTACAATTACAATGATATAAGGATTCTCCTCGAATACAAATGAGTAGTACATATACATTAACATCCAACCAATCCAATAGAACACGAGAGATGGTACAAAGAAACTGGAACATGTGAGCTCTCTAATCTGAATGATCCTGCCATCACGAACATGAAGTGCAAACCCAGCGGTGTAAGGTGTATGTTCCACCCAACCATGTGGTACTCAAAGGCCCACCCCCTGTGATAGGAGATAGTAAAAGGGCTTCCTAGGTAAAACCAACAACCTCAAGACATACCAACAACCTCAAGACATAGGAAACCACAAGACTAACTATACAAGTACAATACATAACATGCAGGTTACATTGCTTCCAGAGTAAAAGAATCAAGTACATCAATTGAATAAAACAAACTATTGGCATAGGAGGAGTGTCATCACAATGTAGCATGGGTTACCCTAGCAGATCTTCCTAGGCCTCGAACCCAATCTTGGGTTATCCTGGTAGCCTCCCATGATCCACGACCCCACATGAAAATAGATGTGGAGTCAAATATCTTTCTAAGGGAAAAGATAATGACCTTTCCATTCCAGGCCTTCTCATCTCATCTCAAGTCTAAATGAGACCTTGAGCCAATGAGCGAGGCACACTTAACAAGTTATGTGTTTAAAGATACCCTTTCCCCTAATACTTTTATTTAATTTCCACTAAATTAACTAACTCTCACTTTAGTTACTCTACCACCACTTTGTGTGTCAGCCCCCATTGAGAGCCACTCCCCTATTGACAACACAAGGATCTAATCCATAAACCAAGGGTAAACAACGTGCACAAAAATTGGATATTAAATCTCAACCATAATGCAAGAGGCAACACACCTCGTTCATAGAAATCGGGTGTTTAAACTAGATCACAACCAGGTGCACTACCCAAGGAAAACAAAGGGCTAAACAAAATATCACAACAACCCCCACATAATCTTACAACATCTGGAAGGCTTACACATTCACAACTAACAGATTTCCCAACTTATGTTGACACAAGACATCATAATTAAATAAGCAATTTAGGCAAGTAATAAAACTATCATTATGATTTCCTTAATCTAATTTCCATTTCAAGAAAAACAATAATACATTGCTCAAATGATTCTAGCTTAATAAAATTTTCATTTATAGTCAATAAAGAAATTAAATCTAATTATTTAATTCAATTTCCCAATTTATATCTATATAAAAATCAATTTCCCCTTTTTAAATCATTTCATTTTAAAACATCTAATTCATGCATTCACATGCACCAATTATAAAATTCATTTAAATATACATATATATATATATTTGAATATATACATAATTATATATAATTATATATATACAAATATATATTATTTAAATATTTAAAAATTAAATTACATTTTTCCAAACAATATTATATATATATATATATTCATATATATAATATTTTATATATTAAAACCCAAATAATAAAATCGAAATAATAGGCAGACAAAAGGTTTGACGCTAACATTGATCCAAGCTGCTTTCTCATAGCCGACCCTCCCATGGGGGCATGACCTGTTAAGGTAGCATTGGGTGCTGCTTCGATAGTGCTGCCTCCCCTATGGGGGAGGCTGTGGGGGTAGCCCCAATCCCCTTTCAAATTTATAACTTTAAATTTTATTCTTAAATTTTTTGGCAATTTTCATAATTGTCATACGAATTTTCAATAAGTTTTTTCTCAAAATAATTTTTTTTAGGAACTTTCACTAAATAATAAAATGCATATATTTATATATGAATATGTATATATTAATATATATTTTATAAATATATATATATATATATCAAAATGATTGCTTGAGATGAGCAACTTTTCATAAAAAAAATTCTACAGGAGGATATTTACAAATTTACCAGATTTTTTTTTTAAAATTTCCCAAGCCAAATAAAATCCAATTGGAAGAAAAAAATTAATCTTCTACAGGAAGATCTTTTCCAATACAATCAGAGGATTTTCTATAGATTTTGATAGGAAGATTGAAATCAATTCCTATAGAGGTTTTCAAATTTTCTATATAATCATTCTGGAAATTCTATTGTTTAAAAAAAAATCATCTTTTCAAAAGAATATAAGAATTTAATTTGAGGCTCTAAAGCTTTCACAACAATATTTCCAATTTTCAAAACATATTAAAGCTTTAAAACAAATAAAATTTTCTTCATTGTACAGGCAATCTTTTCCAATTTGAATTTAAATAAATATAATAAAGAACCTATTTTAGATGCTTGAAGAATTGAAGTTTGAAGTAGAGCCTCACCTTTAGATTCCAAAATTATCAAAGCCTCTTCCAAAATAATCCTCTTTTCCAAAACTCTGAAAATAAAACCAGACCCAATCTCTCGAAAACTTTCTCCAATTTTCAACAACCCCAAAATACCATTTTTATTCTTGTGAAATAGCTTTTTTTCCCTCTTTCAATTAACTCAATGATTCTCTCCAAGAATTAATTCCCAAAATCAGTTTTCAATTATCTAACTCATGTCACAATCCCAAAATATCTTTCTGAATCAAATCCCAAGATATTTCCTCTTAGATATTTTAAAGACATTTGTTAATTTATAATTGAAAATCAACTATTAATTTTAATTATCCATTCATTTAAATTCACAACTTTATTTAATTAATTTAAATAATTAATTAAATAGAACTTTTATAATCTAACAATTTAATATTGAATTTAATCTAATTAATTTTAATCACTACATAAAATAAATTTAATCTAAATAATTAAATTACTTTACATAATAAATTAAATCTAATTAATTAAATCAAATTTAAAGCTTCTAACAACATTAATCACAATTAAATAAACAATCAATTTAAAACTTTATAAACATTAATTAACATTAATTTCCCACAGAGCATACCTTGCAAAATTATTAAATGACAAGGCAAACGAGGACAACACGACAACAAAGCATGGCCAAAACAAGGACTGACGACACACTATGACTAGGGTTGTGGTTTGACAAGGAAATCTTGTTACTACCTCCCAATCAACTATTTCATTGGGAAATGGACACACTCAAACCTATGAATCTAGGTGGAGTTGATGTCCTGTACCTATAACCCTACAATCAAAACATATGTCGTACATGTATATAGATCATGAACAATCACATCATGAAGAGAAAATCGCAGAATTGCAGGACGCTCACAAGTGAGTGATGTAATCTCATTCCCTTCACCAATACAGAGTCACATCAAAACTAATGAAACTAAAACATCAAATAACTATAGATGAACATATATCAATATTAACTCACATAATCAACTATGTTAACTAGAGAGCATATCATAATCAATAATCATCAATATAATGTACCATCACATCTCAATATAAAAACCATCACCACTATAATTTCAATGATCAAATAGCATCATAGTATCATAGTCTATCAAAATAAAAGCACTATCTGAAAGCATGAGCAAATTGGAGGGGTGCTACATTTATTTATGAAATTTCTGCAATTAGTGTGGTGCAGGTATGCATTTTTTCCATTGATCTTTCTTCTTCAACTTCTGTAGTTCAATTAATGTCTCCACCCCTATCTATATTTCCACTATTAGTGTCACAACCCAATCCATACTCTTGGCACCTCCTTCCACAACTATTGTTGTTACTTTTGCTACTTTAGAACTTCCACATGCTAAGCATGCCTCTACAATTGACCTCTTAATTATTGTATTAGAAGCACATGCCCTAATTTCTAACTAGGCTATTCTATAAATTTCTTCATCATTTCCTACCACCAGGCCAATGACATTGGTTTCCACTATTTTCACCTTAACCCCAATGAGTACCCTATGCCCTACATAGTACCAGAAGGGTATTCTTCCATTCTCACTAATGACCTTGAATTTTCCAATTGCTTCCCCATCAAGAAAACCAAATTCCCCTTTTTTCCATTTATTTCAAGCTTCCCCCAGGTACCCCTATGGCTGCATAGACCATTGAGTCCCTTCAAGTTTTTATATTTAAACAAGATCAAGAAGAGAGAAAGAAAAAACAAAGGGAAAAAGTAGTGTTGGCTCCAGCTACCCCTATAATAGAAATTTAATTTGATGAAAAGTGAGATGCTCCGATGATCACATCAATGAGGCCTCTAACCTCTAAACTCAAAGGAGAGATGTAGTATGAAGACTAGAATATTCAATTAGTTGGCCTCAATATTGATGATAGCCCCCCTCATGAAAAAGTAGGCCTCATGAAAGCCATGCAAAAGGTAGTATATATTGACTAACTAAAGATTGGAAATAAGCTAAAAATATGCAAACAGATTTGGAAGTGGTGAAAGCTACAATTGAAAAGAATCAAGCTATATCAAATCTCAAGAAGCGGGTGTATGCCACTTAAGACGAGCAACAAGCCAAGGTTTCAAAGGCACTTCAGACCATATAAATAGATAAAGATTATGTTTAGAAAAAATTAAAGGATGTGCTACTAAAGTTTGAGTCCAGGAAGAAGGAGAGTGAAGTCTTAAGGTCCAAGTTGTAGGAGGTAAAAAAGAGTTGAAGTGATTCCATAATGAGCTCTCTAACATATCAGATCATTGAAAGAATCCCTATGAAGAATTTGGACAATAGCTATGGTAGATGTGGGCCAAGTTTTTTGAATTTTTAGATCAACAAATCTAGCTATGCAATATATTTGAGAGAGAAAATAATTAAATACAATAGAGTTAGCCAATGTTCAAGCCCAAGATGCAACTAAAAAGTGTTCTAGAGAATTGGTGAGGTGACAACGTGATGAAAAGATGGAGTAACTGTAGAAGGTGCAACAAGAATTGTCTACTATCTCTAGTGTGCAAGTGCAAGGTTAGCTAGATTTCCAACAAAAAGAAAATGAATTCTATGAGGAACTTTGATGGGCTTAGGTAGCAATTGACAATGAAAAGTGACAAAGGTAGTCTGGAAAATATAATCTATAGAAACAAAGTAAGAAGTTAGAGCAACTATGCCTTGAGATTTTGAGTGCCTCAAAAATGATAAATCAATTGAAGGAAGATATCAAAGCAAAAGAGTCTTAGGCTCGGGAGGGGAAGAGTATGTCAAAATCACAAGTGCATCAAATCAATTTCCTCGTACTACAAGAGTTTTATGTCCATTTCTAAGAGAAGATAAAGAGCATTGTAACATCCTTGTGGTTGGCTTTAAGGTTTATGATAGATGCATATGATCTGAGCACTAAGGTTAGCCCGATCATTAAGAAAATCCTACAATCGGTTACTCCCAAGGCAATTGAACCAAAAAAATTAATTGTTAAGTTTTATAAGGCTGAAAAGGACACCTTGGTGAATGCGAGGATCCTCAATAAGAGAGCAACTGCCAAGAAATCCAATGAATTTATAAACTATTGCAGGGATGCCCAAAGGGGCAAGAATTTTGATGATTCCTTAAAGCTTAAGGTTGATAAAATGAGGGAGGATTTCAATGGAATTTTCCAACTGGGAGTTCCTTCCCCTTTCATGCCCAATGGGAAAATTTTAATTGAGAAATCAATCAAGCAATCCTTAGAGGCCAAGCAACATGACCAATCAGCCTTCTAGAATTTAGGTCCATCCCTGAACACCAATTAAATTTTATGACATCTTGTTTAAGGAGATTTTTTATTTGGATCAGGCCATCGAGGAGTTGCACACACTAGTTTAGCCTTTGGATGTGGACTGGGAATTTCTACACTTAGCATTTATCAAGCTCTAATGACACGGGCTTATCTTTTCTTTTATTTTTCTTTGTTTTGAAATTTTTTCTAGGTTCATACCTTCACAGGCGAAGGCACCCTATGAGTCTCTAGGGCTCTAGAATTCTTTTCTTTACATAAATATTTGATCACTTCCCATGTTTCTTTGTTTTTATCATTACATCAACTTTGTTGTTCGAGGGATTTCCCCTTTCACTTTTCCCCATTTTGTCTCTTACCATCGAGCTTATTTATGTGTCATATGAATGCACTTTTACAATTTTCTCAACTCATTATTCACATAAAGGCACATTATGGTGCTACATGGTGGTTGCACGACCTTTTTCATATCACTTCTTTTGGGCATGGACAATGGCACATGGTTGCATGGTAGGAATTTTAGAAAGAAGCTCTTGAGGAGGTTGAGTAGACACCCATCCTTTTTCCATATGTTTTGACCATTTTATTAGGAAGAGTTTGGATTTTCAAAGAAGGAATTTTTCATGCAAACTATTCGCAGGTGAGCATTTAAAGATGCCAAACTTTCCCTAGAAGGTCACGAATGCCATATTTCTCTAGTTAATAAATTGCCCAGTGTTTAAGGTGATCGTATGTGAGTCATACAAGGTTTTTATGGCACCGCTTTTTTTGACATAAGGGAAAACATTTTAGCAAGGTAATCTCTATATCTCAACAACTTTCACATATTTTAATAAAGGGAACTAGCTTGAGTGGTTTGAGTTACACTTCAATCAATGATCAAGCATATCAAACTTTATTACTCAGTGGATTCATTTGATATAAATCCAATGTTGGAACAAGATTTTTAGGGCAGTTGATTTAATTCCATCATTTAGTTTTTGTCTTTTATGTTTTGTGGCAGTGGAGATTTCTTCATGCTTGTTTACTTCCATTTCTCTATAAAAGGGAATTTTTGAGCCTTTTCCTATGGTGGAAAGACTCACTATAGAATTGCCTTTATTTTAATATATAATCATTTTTATCAGCTCCTAAGATAATATCCATCTTGAATATATGAACTTAGTATTTTGTGTTATTTTCTTTGATTAACATAATAGAAATAAAAATATATCAGATTGTGCCCATTTGGCCCCTATCATGTATTTTTTTCGCTATTTACATAAAATTGTGCTCTGTCTTTTATGTTTTAGGTATTATCTTGGTAAACGGTTGATCTTTGGTTATTCATATTTTATGGTATTGAATTCATATATTTTTAGAAGATTGGATCATGTTCTTGTACCCTTTTATTTCTTGCCTTAAATGTATTAAATTCTAGGCTATGCTATTGAGATAAGTAATTTTTTAGAGGGCTTGAAACACTAAATAGTTCTTATTTGGTGTATCATCATCTGCCAAAACTTAGTGGGTGCTTCCCATTAAAGGATCTGAATGTTTTCTATGTGCTTGTACAAGCATTAGTAATGTGTTATCCATTCAATAGTGAAGGGTTTGTGGTACTATGTGTTCATTATGTGAGAATTGATGACTCATTAGGGAGATTTGAAATGTTGTAAAACCTTTTGGTGCATCTTCCTAGTTAGTTTAATTTTTGGATCTCTTTCCCCTTTTTGCAAACCATGAATGCAAAGTTGGATTCGAACATCTCAAAGGTCATTTAGTGGAGCACAATATGTCCCCCACACTCTAAATTTACCATAAGGTTGTTTGGAGAAGCATAGGATTTTATGATCAATAGTTCATAAGAATTATCACACTTTATTAAAAATATGTTTTTATGTTCATTCATTCTAATATTTTATTGTATTGATAAAACAAACATAATATGTGATGATTTTATCATGATGTACCTTTTCATTTTTTAGTTTCCAATTGGTATTTTATGTTTTTCCTTTTTTTATTAACTTTTTTATGGTGATCTTCAAGCTCATTTTACCTATATTTTTTGGTTAATTATTATCTTTCCTACACCAATATGTGTTTGTAGTCTTGGATGCCATATTTTTGGCATATAGTTTTGGAATCAAGTTTTATTCAAGATAAACTACAAACAAATTACACCATGTTTCCAATAATTTTATTCAATTATATTCAAGTAACCATCCTCTAGTTTATTGAAAACTACATCAAATCTATAGAGTTCATGCCCACAGTTTCCTTCATCTCAAAAAAAATTATTCCTATATTGGCCAAAATGTTTGAGTTCATTGAATTCAATCAATGGAGGAGACTAGTGCTTTGGTGTAGATCATTCAGTCATAAGAGTATAAGGACACCTATGCTGACCAAAAATCATAAATTGGACTTAGTTTGTAGCCACCCTAATGTGTTGGAATTGTCGATTTATCCCCATGAGATGAATAATGTAAACAATTCCTCTTGACAACTTTTTACTAAATGCAACTGACACTTTTTGGAACATCTAAAATTTTTTCACCATGGTGGAATAACTTGGATATATGAAAAAATGAGAGAGATTATTGTAGAGATACCCTACATTACCTTATAACTTCACATGGAATGTTTCTAAGTGTCATGGTTTTTGAGCAATAGCTCGTCAAAGTTTGCCACTTTTTGTCACTTAGTGCTCTTAAGAGAAAGCATCAATACAATGTGGCCTAGAATGATTTGTCGTGATAGGGTGTGAAACAAGATCTTTCCTACCTTAAATCCACCCACCTTGACATTTTGGAACTATCAGTTTTTCTGCATGATGAACATAACAAAAATTAGGGCATCTTTCAACTTTCTTTCAAATACAACTAAAAAATTTGCAACATCTAAAAATTGTTGCCATGATTGAAAAACATAGATATATGACATAATTAGAGAGGTTATTATAGATATACCCTACATGACCCTATACCTTAAGAAAAAATGTTTCTAAGTGCTATGATTTTTGATAAATAGCTTGTCAAAAGTTTGCCACTTTTTGTCACTTAGGGATCTTATGAGAAAGTGTCAATACAATGTAGTCTAGATCAATCTAGTGTGCTAGGGTGTGAAATAGGACATTGCTGAGAATAAACCCACCCACCTTGACATGTTATAACTATTGATTTGGTTGCAAAACAAACAAAATAAAAATTAGGCTACCTTGTAACTTTCTTTTGAATGCAACTACCATTTTTTGCAACATTTGAAACATTGTTGCCATGGTGGAATCGCTTGGATATATGAAAAAATGAGAGAGGTCATTGTAGAGGGACCCTACATGACCCTATATGTTTTAAAAATGAGCATTAATGTTGCGAGACTTTTTCCCCGTGGAAGAAAAAAAAGGAAAAAATAATAATAATAATAAAAGAGAATAAAAAGGAGAACTAATGTAATAGTTCAAGAAATAAAATGTAATAAAACAATAATTAGAGTTTTCACAGGAGGTTATAACTATTTGTAAAAGGATGTGTCGTTTGGAACTACCCTTTATGTTGTATAAAAACCCATGAAAACTAAATTATTGAGGGAAAAAAAAGAGAAAAGAGAAAATCAAGTACAACACATTACGGGATTAGGGTTCCAAGTTAGCACGCTATGAGTAGGATGGAGAAGGGGCACTCTGGTAGTGGGTGTCCAACCTGGGGTACAAGTGCGTGCACTCAGGATGGTCCTAGCTAGGGCATGGTTTTGTGGCACGAGTGTTGAGCATTGTTTCGATGGAACCAACACTCGTGTAGAGTGGCAAAGTCCGCTTTCCTCCCAGACTACTCACAGATGGAAGAGGCTAAATAAGGACCATTCCAGCAAGAGTTGGGAATTTCTTTAGCACATTCTAAAAGATAAGTATTAAAGTTTGATGAATTATCTTAGCAATAAAGTGTTTTACATCTTTGAGTTTATTGAATTAATAATCTATTTTCGGCATGAATGAATGTATTTGAATGCAATTTGTTGATCAATTTATTATATGCAATTTAATTTCAAAGTCTTTACTGGAACATTAAATATTATATTAAAATTAGTGCATGAAAGTTTTGGAAATAATCTCTGAAATCATTTTAATTGTTGCATTTTAAATTTGGGAATTAGTTTCATTTCAATTTGGTATCAGAGCCTTTGATCCTTACGGCACATTTTTTTTTGAAATAAATTCATTGATGCAATTCTTGCACATTAGAAAATGATATAAATTATTTGCTACAATTTAAATTGCATATTAGAAAATAAAATAAATTATTTGCTACAATTTAATGCATGTTAGCAAATAAAATAATTTCATTGCTGCACATTTATTTACAAGGTAAAAAAAGTAAAATAAATTCCTTACTATCATCAATTGATTTTGTTGAATTTGTTTCTTGAAAATATATATATATATATATATATATATATATATATAAATAGATACATTAGATTTTATAATAGTTTAAATTGATTCTTGATTTCTTTATCGATTATTTATTATGTTTAAAAAGTTAAAATATCTAGGTTAAAATATTTAAGGATATTTACTCCTTTAAATTAAAATTTTAATAAATTACTCATTTATTTTTACCTTTCAATTTCTTTAATTACAAATTGTTTAATTGGGAGTTTTCATTTAAATCTTCACGAGGAAACTAATTTAGAAGAAAATAAAATAAAAGTTCACTCCAAAATTTATTTTTTATTTTTTATTTGGAGTAACTTTGATTTTTGAACTTACTCAAACTTATTTACATTTTTGTGGATGTCTAAATAGTTAGAAACTATTTATTTATTTATTTTCTTAATCATTAAAGTTTTCACCTCTTAATTACCATTCATAAATTTCAAGAGATTTAGTTTGTAATTAAATATTCACTTCATAGAGAGACAAAACTATTTTACAACCGGTTTAAACTAGCACATATTTCTTTCATCTTCACAATAGGGATTGAATACAAATAATTTCTCTATATAGAGGAAATTAGTTTCATTTCTAAATTAAATTTAACCCTATAAATTGTTTCACATTTTCAAACCTTAGTTTCACCCTTTTGTCTCTTGAGTTTTATTTTGAAAGTTTAAAAAGACAACCCTTAGAAAAATCAATATTGATTAAATTCCTTTTACATAAATAGATTGACCTACCACAATGACATCTGAGAGCAACCAAAAAGCTTATGAGAATTTGGAGAAAACCAACCAAGCATTAATGCAGGAAGTTGATGCATTGGCTGCTCAAGTACAACAACTTAGGCAAGAAGCACTACAACAAAGAAGACCCAACAACATAGAACTATCAGAAAGTAAGAAGAGTTCAAAGACAAGTAGGAAAAAGAGAAAAAGTAAATAAAAAAATTTCCAAGAAACAACCAATATCATCAGAGGAAGACTCAACTTCCAGTGATAGCACTTCTCACACTTCTGAATCCGAATCCTCTGAAGATGATAACAGTAAACAAACACAAAAGGAATTAGACAACTTTGCTCGAAAGATTAAATTACTAGAGTATAGTGGTAATACCGACACTAGAGAGGAAGCAGAACAATGGCTAACCAACTTAGAAAGATACTTTGAATTGCAAGGCACTAGCAGTTATAGTAGGACTTGGATTGCCACGTATCAACTTAAAAATAGTGCCTTGAATTGGTGGCAAGATATAATTCAATCTCAAAAACTAAAAGCGAATAAAGTGAAATGGTCACAATTCAAACAACTATTTTCACAAAAATACCTTTCTGATTTTTTTATACAAGAAAAGAGAACCGAGTTCTTTGAATCAAAACAAAGAGGCCAATCAGTAAACGAATACAAACAAGATTTTGAAAGGCTTAATAGATTTGTACCATTTATCGAAGGACATGATCGAGTGGTTCACTTCATAAATGGTTTAAGACACACATACCAAGCTAATGTGTGATGTGGTAAACCCACCTCAGTAGATGAAGCAACCCAAATTGCGGAAAAGTTTGAAACACTTGATCAAATTTCAAGGCAAGCAAGGGAAAAGCGTAAAAGAAAGCACAATGAATTTGGTCAAAAGAATGTCCATTGTCGATTCACCAAGATGGTTAAACCCAACCAAAATAAACCAACACCTCCTGAAATAAAATGTTGGACTTGTGGTGAGAACCATTACCAACGTTGTTGTCCTCGCAAACAAGAAGACTATAAACCCAAAAACAAGGGCACAACTACCTCTACTCCACAACCCAACATGAAGATCTATGCAGCCATTGACGCAGGTATGGTGCATTTCCAACCCTCCTTAATTGAAATAAAAGGATTCATACATGGTCATCCTATTATGTTTCTTGTTGATTCTAGTAGTAGTCATAATTTTATTTCTCCTAAAGTTGTCTCTAAACTAAAAATTTCATCTAAGTTAATTGAACCCTTAGCTGTGGAAATGGCATATGGTAGAATAGTAAAACAAATTGATACACTTATTGAAAACTTAGAATTTGAGTTAGATAACTTTGTAACACATGATCATTTTCATGTACTGAATCTTGGTAAATATGATGCTATTCTAGGCATGAGTTGGTTGGAAAGAAATAATGCCCTCCTTGGTTGTAAAACCAAACAAGTAATCATCAACTCTAACATGGGGACATGTCAAATTTTATAGGGGGAGAAAAGACCTCTTCACCTTAAAACCATTTCGGCCATGCAAATCAAGCGTAGTGCTAGGAAAAATTGCAAGATATTTTGTGCTATGCTTTTTCAAACAGGTGGTAAATTCAAGTTAGACATTAATATCAAACCTATAGTACAAAAATTTAAAGATGTTTTTCCTAAGGATTTAGATAGTCTACCCCCAAAAAGATTTGTAGAACATACAATTGATTTAGTTCCCAGAGCAGAACCAGTCTCTAAAGCTCCCTATCATCAATCTATCCCTAAATTAACAGAACTAAAAATTCAATTGGCACAATTACTTAAGGAAGGAAAAATAAGACCAAGTGTCTCTCCTTGGGGTGCACTAATATTATTCGTCGAAAAGAAAGATGGAACTATGAGGTTATGCATAGATTATCGACAACTTAATAAATTGACCATAAAAAATAAGTATCCCTTATCTCGAATTGATGATCTCCTAGATCAATTACATGGTGCTAAATGTTTTTCCAAAATTGATTTACAATCAGGATACCATCAAATTCGTATTAAAGAATATGACATTTTCAAAACTGCCTTTCGAACGCGATATGGTCATTATGAATTTGTAGTTATGCCTTTTGGTTTAACTAACGCACCTACAACTTTTATGACCTTAATGCATGATATCTTTTGCCCATTTTTGGATGTGTTTGTAATCATTTTCCTAGATGATATCTTAATATACTCAAAAAATGAAAAAGAACATGAAGAACATCTCAGAATGGTACTAGAAACCTTGTGAAAGAATAAGTTATACGCCAAACTTAGAAAGTGTGAATTCTTCAAATCAGAAGTATCTTACCTAGGACATGTTGTTTCTGAAAAAGGTATTTCACCTGACCCTGCTAAATTAAGGCAATTCAAGATTGGCCTATCCCAAAGGATGCACATGAAGTCAAAATTTTCTTAGGATTATCTGGGTTTTATCATCGTTTTGTTAAGAATTATTCCAAGATAGCCTCACCTTTGACTGATTTAACTAAGAAAGAACAAAGCTATAATTGGACCCTAGAATATGATAAAGCTTTCCACACACTAAAGACTTTATTAACATCTACACCTATTCTTTGTATTCTAAATTTTAGTAAACCTTTTGTTGTGATCACTGATGCATGTGGTACAGGTATCAGTGGTGTCCTAATGTAAGATAACCAAGTGGTGTGTTATGAATCTAGAAAGTTATTACCCACTGAAATAAATTATCCAATCCATGATCTGGAATTACTAGGTATTGTCCATGCTTTAAAGGTTTGGTGCCATTATTTATTAGGGAATAAGTTTATATTAAAACTGACCATCATTGTCTCCAACACATATTTACTCAACCTCACCTTAATATGAGACAAAGGAGATGGATGGAGCTTTTAACTGAATATGATTTCACCATCCAATATGTTCCTGGAAAAGAAAATGTAGTGGCAGATGCCTTGAGTCGAAAACAGATATGTGTTAATGCCTTGACCCTTGAGAGAAGCCAATTTGAACAAGATATAAAATACAAGTTACCTATTTATGAAGGTCTCCAAAATCCCTCCTCTAATGTCCATTTGAAAGATCGATTAGAACCTTATTTGTTAAGTAACAATGGTCTCCTTTACTTTAAAGGAAGGTTGTGCATTCCCAATATAGTTAATCTTAAATCACAAATATTGAAATATTCTCATGATATCCCAATAGCCGGACACCCTGGATTCTAGAAAACCTATCTCTCAATCAAAAGAAACTACTTTTGGCCTCAAATGAAGACTGAAATCCGCACCTATGTCCAACAATGTTTAACTTGTCAAAAGCTAAAAGTAGAACAATGTAAACCTCCAGGTCTCTTGCAACCCTTGTCTATTCCAACTTGGAAATGGGAGTCAATTAGTATGGAATTCATTACGGGATTGCCTCAAACACGTAAAGGGCATGATTCTATTTTTGTAGTGGTGGATAGATTAACCAAGATGGCACATTTCTTACCTATCAAAATAAAATCCTCTACTTCTGATATTGCCCACATTTTTGTCAAAGAGATTGTTAGGCTACATGGTATTCCAAAGAACATTATTTCAGATTGAGATCCTAGGTTTACCTCCTCCTTTTGGAAATCTTTGTTTACGGAACTTGGTACTCATTTAAATTTTAGTATTGCCTATCATCCCGAGTCTGATGGCCAAATAGAAAGGGTTAATAGAATCTTAGAAGACATGTTACGCATGTATACCATGGATAAACCTGGGTCATGGGAAGACTATTTACACTTGGTAGAGTTTGCATACAATCAAGGATATCATTCCACCATTAAGATGTCTCCTTTTGAAGCTGTCTATGGTCAAAATTGTAATACACCCATTTCATGGTCTGATCCTGTCCATAAAGTTTGGTATGAAAATGAAAACTTGTTAGAGATGGAAGCTATTATTAATAAAGTCAAGCAAAATATGAAGGCTGCCCAAGATAGATACAAAAGTTGGGAAGACTCTAAGAGGTCTAGTCATGATTTTGAGGTTGGTGAACATGTTTTTCTTAGAGTCAAACCAAAAAGGAGTTCATTAAAATTGGGTAAATATTCTAAGATATCTCCTCATTTACCCCCTCAATTACAAATCCATAATGTATTTCATGTAAGTTTACTTAAGAAATATGTATATAATGCAAATCATGTTATTGATTGGAAAAGCATTTCTATTGAACCTTCTTGTGAATTTAAGATTGAACCAGAATAAATAATTGAAAGAAGATCTAGAATATTGAGAAACAAGGTTATAAATGAAGCAAAAATTAAATGGAGTCATTATGATAATGATAATGCTACTTGGGAAAATGTTGATTTTATTAAAGACCAATATCCACATTTACTTAACTAAAGGTTGTTTTATTTATATGTATGTGTGATGCAAAAAATCATCAAGCTACT
Organism: Sequoiadendron giganteum; assembly: GCA_007115665.2. Taxonomy (NCBI): domain Eukaryota; kingdom Viridiplantae; phylum Streptophyta; class Pinopsida; order Cupressales; family Cupressaceae; genus Sequoiadendron; species Sequoiadendron giganteum. Next base: position 209,539,564 of record CM021107.1, read on the forward strand.
GAGGGCAACAACTAAACAATAGGGGGAGAATTGTTGCGAGACTTTTTCCCCGTGGAAGAAAAAAAAGGAAAAAATAATAATAATAATAATAAAAGAGAATAAAAAGGAGAACTAATGTAATAGTTCAGGAAATAAAATGTAATAAAACAATAATTAGAGTTTTCACGGGAGGTTGTAACTATTTGTAAAAGGATGTGTCGGTTGGAACTACCCTTTATGTTGTATAAAAACCCGTGAAAACTAAATTATTGAGGGAAAATAAAGAGAAAAGAGAAAATCAAGTACATCACATTGTGGGAATAGGGTTCCAAGTTAGTAGGCTATGAGTAGGATGGAGAAGGGGCACTCTGGTAGTGGGTGTCCAACTTGGGGTACACGTGCGTGCACTCAAGACAGTCCTGGCCAGGGCATGGTTTTGTGGCACGAGTGTTGAGCATTGTTATGGTGGAACCAGCACTCGTGTAGAGTGGCAAAGTCTACTTTCCTCCCAGACTACTCACAGATGGAAGAGGATGAATAAGGACCATTCTAGCAATAGTTGGGAATTTCTTTAGCACATTCTAAAAGATAAGTATTAAAGTTTGATGAATTATCTGAGCAATAAAGTGTTTTACATCTTTGAGTTTATTGAATTAATAATCTATTTTCAACATGAATGAATGTATTTGAATGAAATTTTTTGATCAATTTATTATATGCAATTTAATTTCAAAGTCTTTACTGGAACATTAAATATTATATTAAAATTAGTGCATGAAAGTTTTGGAAATAATCTCTGAAATCATTTTAATTGTTGCATTTTAAATTTTGGAATTAGTTTCATTTCAATTAAGGTGTATGGTGTTGTCATCAGTGTCAAACCATTGTATAATTGATGGTGTGTTAGTATTTGTATAGTTTGAAGAAGATTGGCTAAGTCCCAGACTAGGATAGTGTATTTTTAATGAAATAGAGGAATAGTTTTGCTGTCTAAATTTATTTGCATTCCATTATCTTTTCATGTATTTATGAGGAGATAATAATAAGTATTAAAGGATTACATATCCAAATTTGTAGGTTTTTGTGTCTTCTATAGTAGAATATGTTAATGACAAAGTGTTGGACAAAGTAGAGATAGAATTATAGTTGCAGAATTTATGTTGGAATGCTCTATATTCCACCATAGATGACCTTTGTGTTTTGTTGTGCAATGTCAACCTAAGGGTTTTGGGGTCATGCAAGACTGAATTAAGTATAAAGTGGATCCATAGGAGTATCTATAGGTCATTCCAACCTATCTTGGTAAATAACATATCTCAATTACTTTTGCAAGGAATGTATGATGCAATTTTGAGCCAACAAGTTTTGGGGTCACACGTTTCATCCAATTAGGCCAACCTAATTAATGGTATGGTTATTTGTAGAAGATATATATATATATAGAAGGAAAATTCATTTTGTATGAGATGATATAGAGAGAAGTGCAAAGTGTGATAGTGGTAATCATGTGATAGTGAAGAATGAAGTTTGTAAAGTCAATTTTTTGAGTCGAACATGGAAGTATGTCTTTAGCATATAGAAGATGCTTTGTAAGTAGTTCAAACTCTAGCAATGAGCCATTATTTTGTATGTCCATTTGCAATTTTGGAAGAAGTGGTCCTCCTCAGGTAGTGAGGCTTATTTTTCAGATAGTGATTCCATTAAATAGTGATCTATTGTAACCAATTATGATATATAGTGAGTTAATACTCACTATGGTTTTTCCCTTTCAAGGGTTTTCAACATAAATTTGGTGTTCTTTTGTTGATTATTGTAGCATATTATTTAATTATATCTTTCCATTTTTGCAAGTTTAATGAGATTCTTTATAATGCACTTTTAATTTTAGGGAATACTAATTCAACCCCCTCGGTATTCTGGGTGTTCAAAAATTGGTATCAAAGCAAGGTTCCTTCAATTTTCTTAACAAATGAGGTAGATCTTAGAGGTTGAACACATGGAAACTAGCAAGTATCCTATCCCTCCAAAATAAATTATAATGGAAGGTTTTACTAAAGAAGACTATGAATTTGACATGGAAGGAGAAATAAAATCTTCTCTTGATGAATTGGATAAAGTTGAATGTGAAAATAGAGATCTTAAAGAAACTCTTAAGGAAGAAGATGATTGTATCAAGAAGTTGAGGAATCAAGTCAAGAAAGTTATAGATCAACTCAAGGAAGCAAATGATAAACTCAAAAAATCAAATGAGATAATCACTAATTTGAAAGTGCAAATTGAAGAGGGAAAAAGAGTTGAAGACTTCTTGAACACCAAGTTGAAAGAAAAGTCTACAGAATGCTCAAAACTTGAAGAAGAGATTGTGTCTCTAAGGAAAGATGTAGAGAAAAAAAAGAGTCAAGAAGACAAATTCAAAAAGAGCTCCACCATGCTTGATGACATGCTTGGTAGTAAAAAAAACTCTAAGGAAAAAGAAGGATTAGGGTTTGAAAAAGGAGAAATCTCAAAGGAAAATTAGACTCCAAACAGTGTTGAGAAGGAGAATAATGAACAAAGGAAGATTGAATATAAGAAGAGAAATATCAAACATGTGTAGAAACAAAAGAAATATTTCAATATACCTCCTCTGAGACAACCTATTGCACAAAGGTATCCATATTTTAAAGGTCACTATTATTTTTGCATTAAATTTGGACATAGAGCTATAAAACATAAAAGTAGGATGAATCAAAATTTTCAAGCATTTTATCAATGTTATGCATGGAATAGATTTTTCCATAAGGCTAGTGAATATAGAAGACAAATAATGAATAGTTAAAATAATGGTATGGTGTTTCTATCATTCCATGGTTACTCTTACTCATGTGATGGGTTTGGGCATAAGGCTTCTGAATGAAAATCTTAAATAGAAAGAAGTAAATTTTCTTGACAATAAGGTTTCATATGCTACAAATGCAATAAACTAGCACACATAGCTAAGTTTTGCAAAGGAAATAATGTGAAACACTAATTTTCACAAAAGAGGATTGATGTAGTTGAAGTAAAGAAAGATATGAATAAAATATGGAAGAACAAAGAAGGGAATGATGTGAAAAATGAATTTGTGCCAAATTTTGGTACAAATGGTTTTTTCAAAAAATAGATAGAAAGCATTAGGTCAGGGGGAGTTTTAACAAAAAACTTTCCAAATCCCTGTCAAAGATGAGATGATGATGTTTTTAGCAAATTGATACGAGTATAGTTTTATTTTCTTTTTCCATTGATGAAATCTCTGATGAGAAATCTATTGGTGTAGAGATTTGCAGAGTGTTTAGAAGTGCCTATGATGATATAGAGAAGGATTGAGAGTATTCTGACCTAACTTTTTATTGCTACATATAATGTACAATTTAGCTCACTAATAAAGTGTTTATATTTTATTTTACATATTCTAAAGGAATTTGTATTTGAGAAATTAAAAGGGGAGAGTAGAGAAAATAAGATCTAAAACAACTCTAGAGTATTGAAAGAAACTATACTAGCAAAATTCCACAAGGTATTTATCAATCTCTTGCAAACCCTAGTTCACAGAAGTTCATAATGTCAATTCCTTAGGTTGTTGATGTGCTTGAGATGTTGAGGCCTAAATTTAGGAATCATCTATAAAAATCAATCAAAACAGATAAAGAAGGTGCATTCTCTAGGGTTCCTACAAATGTGCTACACACAAAATATGTGTGAATTTACATTCATTTGAAAATGGATGAGTATGATCATTTAAAGTTGTTGGAGTTTACTAAAAATATGCTAACTAGAGATGATTTCTAGTTGAAACCAAAATATTCCAACTTGTTGGAGAAAAATTTAGATCTGTGGATGGAGTTTCCTAACTTCTATTTTGAAGATGAATGGGTGAAGTTTTTTTTTAGTAGAATACATGATAAATTCATCTAGTTTAACATGCCACATATGCTAACTAAATTATCAATAAGGATTGTTAATTGTTTTAGCTCCATAGGACCTATCCCAACGTTGAAGGTAGTAAAGAGTGAGGTGGTGATGAAGCTTAAAAAATCCAATTTTGACAAGTGTTTCCTAATAGTGGATGATATCAAAGAATAAATAGTCAAATATGCCATAATGATGCTTTATTACAAGATATTCTACACAAACAAAGGGGTTTTTTCCACTACCACCATGATTCCCATGGCATATAAAATGGTGAAAGAAGGTAAATTCTTTGATCTATGTGAGCTTTTAAGATTATATTTGTAGGAAAATTTGTAGAGGACAAAGGAGTCAAGGTACCCTTTTTGGTACAATACTCTCATTATTTGGTTAATGTTTTACTTTCTCAATGAGTTTCTCATAGTAAATAATGTATTATGGAAAAATAATATCCTTGTAGATTTTCAAATTAAAGATCATTTGAGGAGATTTCTAGATAAAGGGTCTTGTGATTCAGTGTTGTGGACATTTTTAAAAACCTTTCAAGCACGGATGCAAGAAAGAGAAATAATTCCAAATAAATTTATGAGAAATTATCAAAATGAAATAAGATTTATGATTAGCAAAGATTACTACTACATGGAAGTAGTTGAACCCAAAACTATTTGGGTTCTAGAGCTACCTTATGAGGAATCTAAATATGAATGAACTACCCTTGCAAATATTGTATTGAGCAAGCCTAGAGATGCAATAGTTACAATGTTTGGTACATATGAAGAGAAAACAAGTAAATTGATCAATAAAAATGTCAAAGAGAACCTAGAAAATAAAAATGAGGATATTATAGAAAAGGTTGAACACATAACAGCTAAGTTGTTAAGGGAGTTTGGTACCCCTAAGGACCCTATGGAGAATTCTAAAGGCGCATTTTCCCCTCCACAAACTACACCTAGAAAAAGAAGGTTAGATAGGATCTCAACTCCCACACCTGTTATTTCAAATTCCTCTAAAACAAAACCATCAAGTGGCTCTAAGAAGATAGATGCATCAAGAACCCCTATGCAAAAAATGCTCCAAAGAGAAGAAAGAAGGGAAGAGAAAAAAGAGACAAGTATATCTATTCAGAAGAAGGAGAAAAGGAAGAGGAAGATCAATTGGTCCACAAAAGGATATCAAGAGTCTCTAAGGAAGAAACTAGTATAGAAAAGGGAAAAGAGAAAGAGGAAACCCCTCTGATTTGTGAGCATAGTCCCAAGAATCTTGATGCACTATTCAATGCTATAGTAGAGTTTGGAATCTTGAAGGATACATTTGAATTGTATCTAAATGGTAATTATGCATATAAGGAAATAATTTATGAGGCCATTATCAAATGCATGGTGACATTTAATGTAGGCCTAGGTGAGATAGTGGATTAGTTTTTGGTTGAGTTAAAATAAGTATTGAGTGAAAGAATATAAAAGGTTGTTGCAGAAGATGCAAAGATGAAATATTTTTCCTTGGAGAATATTGGTTTCTCATTATCTCATGAGTAAAAAGTTCTCTTAGTTTCAATTACAAGAATTTAGGAAAAGGAAAAGAGTAAATAATCTTATTGGAAAGATAAGAATGATATAGAGAAGCTAAGGGAAGAAATAAAAAAATCAATTGAAAGAATTCTTAAAGAATTGGGAGCCTCTTTCGATGAAGAAGATGAAATGAAAAAAGACACATCCCTCCTAGAAAGAAATGAGCTAATAAAAAATAAACATAAGCATGACCAAGGAGAAATTGTGATAGATAACACCCCTACAGATTGGGATATAATTGTTGAGTAGAGAAAAGAAGATGAGTAAGGAGTTCCAGAGAAGACTGAAGCTCAAGAGCAATAAGCTATGTCTCCTCTTGAAGTTGAGAAGACTATGGAAAAGTTCTATAACAACGGAGAGAAGGAGAAGAATGAAAAACATGCTAAATAAAGTAAAAAATAGGTTGTGAATCTTTTGAACCCTCTAGAGATTCATTCAAATATCTTTTGGATATGAAAATTTTGTTCCAACTAGTGGTGTCTACACAACTGCTGCAAATTCCAATCCAACAAGGTCTAGTGGATTTGGATAGGATATCTCCTCTCCATAAGTCATATCTTGGTAATGTTTTTCATGCCTCCTTAAGAAAGGATATACTACACACTCATCATAAGAGCATAGAGTTGTTTGATGAGGTAATCAATGTTTTACAAAAATTCCTTCTTGGAGTATCCATTAATACTTCTTTACCAGGTGTACAATAGTTGAAGTTACTTCTAGATTCTTTTAAGGATTACTCTATAGGTCTAGAAAATAGGAATAAAATGGAAGTAGCAAAGATGTTGAGTGATAAGAGGCTAAATGATACCTTAGATAAGTGTTCTACTTCTCATACCAAGTTGCAATCCAACTTGAAGGATGTTCAAAAGATTTTGGAAGAAGCCAAAGTATTGTTCTAATTTTGTTTGAATTATCCATTGTCTGCAAAAAGTATAAAGGATCAGATGGACTCAATTGAGTCTCAAATTTCTCATGCCTTAAGTGTGTGTGATCTAGTGAATGATGGGGATGGAGCAACTAGAGTGATCATTGAAAATATACATATTTAATTCTTGATATTGTAGGAACAAAAAGAGAAAAATATAATGTAGTATAATTAGCTCCAAGATTTTGTAAGCATAAGGGTTACATCTTTAACTAAAGCTTTGGCCAATGTGGAAAATTTGTGCAAAATAAAATAGTTCCTAGTTCTTTGAAAGAAGGAGAAGACTTATATGTACAATTTGAAAACCAAAGCTACATGCTTACTTTCACCAAGAAGGATTGGGAGTTTTCCAAGAAATATTGGGTGGTACACCTTGCAAAATTAAAGGAAAAATATAAGGGTATACTATCCTCATCCAATTAAGGTGTATATTTACTTTTGAATCGTATAAATAATTTTTGATCTCAATGTAATTTTTTGCAATTAGTAGATAGTGTTCTAGTATAATTTTTTCTTTTTAGTAATGGATAACATAGTCATGAGGATCTATTCTCATGTAAATATATCAGTAAGGGGATGTACTATGGATTTATTACCCTTTTCCCTTGATGCTAAAGGGGGGGTGAAGAAAATAAGTGTATTGCCATCAATGAAAAATAAGGAGATTATTGGAAACATGAACATGATGTTGTATGGTTTTTTCATTAGTCTTGAACCACTATAGAATTGATGGTGTGTCAGTATGTATATAGTCCAAAGAAGATTGGCTAAGTCCCAGACATAGATAGTATATTTTAAATGTAACAGAGCAACAATTTTGCTGTTTGCATTGCTCTAAATTTCATTATCTCTCCATGCAATTTTGAGGTGATAATGGTATGCATTGAAGGACTCCATATAAAAAAATGTCGGGTTTATATCTTTCATAGTAGAATATATTAATGATAGAGAATCAGAATAAGTAGAGACAAAGTTATAGTTGTATATTTCATGTTGGATTTCTTTGTATTCCACCATGAATGACCTTTGCATTTTATGGATTTCAATAAGTGCTTGAATATGTCCAATGTGTGTGAATTTTGAGTTTGAATTGGTTTGGTGGTTTGCATGTCAAGTTTTGGATGAACAATTGGTTCATTCAATTGTTGATTCACTAGTTTTGTTGTGTGGTGTCGACCTTAGGGTTTTGAAGTCATGCAAGACTAAATTGAGTATGAAGTAGATTCATAGGAGTTTTTATAGTTCATTATAACATATTTGGGTGAAGAACATGTTTCAATTACTTCAACAAGGCATGTATGATGGATTTTTGAGCCAACAAGTATTGGGTTCAGACATTGCATCTAGTTAGTGTTGCAATGGTGGTTTTCATTGCACCAAAAGATTGACCTATTGATGCTTGATACAACTACCATATTTATACAAGATCCAAGATACATAGGAGGTGGTTAATCCATGTCATGAACCCAAGCACTACACTACACAACACAAGGAGACCAAGGGAAAAACTCTTGCAACAATCCCCTCCCTATGCAGGAAAGGGGTTTGAACTTGTGACCTTAACTCTAATTCCAATTATTGTATAGGTGGATTTCATTGCACCAACATATTGACATGTTAATGCTCGATACAAGTGCCAGATTTATACAAGATCCAAGATCCATAGGAGGAAGTTAAGCCATGTAACAAACCAAAGCACCATGTTGCACAACACATTAAGACCAAGGGAAAAAATATTGCAATAGTTAGGCTAACCTAATTAATGGTATGGTTGTTTATAGAAGATATATATAGAAGGACAATTCATTGTTTTTATGAGATGATATAGAGAGAAGTGTGAAGCTTGATAGTGGTAATCTTGTGATAGTGAATAATGAAGTGTATAAAGAGAGTTTTCTAAGCTAAACATGGAATTGTTTCTTCAGCATATAGTAGATGCATTTTAAGCATTTCAAACTCTAGTAGTGAGCCATTATTTTTTATGTCCATTTGTAATTCTAGAAAAATCAATCTTCCTTGGATAGTAACCCTTCATATTTTTTTGATATTGAGTCCTTGCATAGTGAATCCCTTAACCAGTGATCTATTGTAACTAGTTATGATATATACTGAGTTAATTCTCACTTTGGTTTTTCCCTTTCAAGGGTTTTCCATGTAAATTTTTTGTTCTTCTATTTCTTGTTGTGGTGCATGCTTTAATTGTTTCATTCCATTTCTACAAGTTTAATGAGATTATTTTTAATGCACTTTTAAAGTAATGAATTTTAGGGAATATTGATTCACCCCCCTCTCGGTATTCTAGGTGTTCAACACTATACCTTGAAACTAAATGTTTCTAAGTGCCATTCTTTTCAAGAAACAACTTATCAAAGTTTTCCAATTTTGGCACTTAAGGCTCTTAAGAGAAATAGCTGAAAAAATGTAGCCTAGATCAATCTGCAATGTTGGGGTGTGAAATATTACCTTTCCTAGCATAAACCCGCTTAGCTAGATGTGTTGGAACTATTAGTTTTCCTACATGAAAAACAAAAAAAATTATGCCTCTTAACAACTTTCTCTTCAATGCATTTGATAATTTTTGCAACGTGCATAAACTTGTCACCATAGCCAAATGGATTGGAGATATGAAAAACTGAGAGAGGTTATTGTAGAGGAACCGTACAAGAACTTTTACCTTTAGATGCAATGTTTCTAAGTGTCATGGTTTCCATGAAATATCTCATCACTATTCACCACTTTTTGGCACTTATGTCTCTTAAGAGAAAGCATTCATAGAATGTAGCCTGGATCGATCCAGTGTGTTGGGATGAAAAATATGACCTTTGATAGCATTAAACCACCCACTTAGGCATGTTGGAATTTTTTATTTTGCTACATGACAAACAGAAAAAAATAGGCTACCTTGCAACTTTCTCCTCAATACATTTGATAATTTTTTCACTAAGAGATAGTAGATTTCCACAATCCATATAGAATGTTGGTAAATTATTTTTGGATTTCGATTATGTAAGTTTTTTTTTGTAATTTTTTCACTGTGCAAAAACATGTAACCACAACCAAATAAATTGGATATATAAAAAATTGAGATTTTATTGGAGACAAGACCTTTTAATTTTAGACAAAATGTTTGTAAGTTCCATGGTTTCCAAGAAATAGTTCATCAAAATTTACCACTTTTTGGCACTTAGGTCTCTTAAGAAAAGGTGCTAGTGCAATGTAGCCTAAATCAATCCAAAATACTAGAGTGAAAAACAAGACCTTTCCTATCATAAAAGAACCTACCCAGACATGTTGGAATTGTTAGTTTGACCGCATGACAAACAAAACAAAAATTATGCATATCGACAACTTTCTCTTTAATCCATTTGATAATTTTTCAACTTGAAAAAGATTGTCACCATGGCCAAATGGATTGGAGATATGAAAAACTAAGAGATATTAATGTAGAGGGGTGCTAAAAGACCTTGTATCTTAAAAAAAATATTTCAAAGTGTCATGGTTTCCAAGAAATAGCTCATCAAAAATAGTCACTTGTTGGCACTTAGGTCTCTTTAGGGAAAGCACCAATACAGTGTAGCCCAGATCAATATGATGTGTTGGGGTGAAAAATAGGATCTTTCCTAGCATAAAAATACCCACCAAGATTTTTTGGAATTGTCGGTTTGGTTGCACGATGAATAAAACAAAAATTATGCTTCTCAACAACTTTCTCTTCAATACAACTCACACTTTTGCAACATATGAAACATTTTCACCATGACCAAATGGATTGGTGATATAGGAAACTAAGATAAATTATTCTAGAGGGACCCTATATGACCCTATATAATTAGATGAAATGGTTGTATATTGCATGATTTTTGAGAAAGATCTTGTCAAATTTTGGCAACTTTTTCTGCATTTAGGGCTCTTAGGAGATCACTAATACAATATGGCCTCGAATGAAAAGGCATGCTAGGGTGAAAAAGATGACCTTGAATGGAACAAAACCATCCAATCAAACATTTTTAAACTATAAATTTGGTTTCACAATGAATAGAACAAAAATTCTACCACCTTGCAACTTTACACTTGTAGTGTAGGAAAAAGTATCCCTCTTTCCACACTTAATTTTGGAAATTAATAGTAAAATGAACTTAATTATGCCTTGATTTAGTGTTGTAATATGTTTGTCGACCTCCTACAATTATTTCAATAGCTAAATCATTACAACCATGATTTAGAGATTGAACATCTAACCTGAATAGCCATCTTAACCAACATGAAGGTACATTTAAATTGTCAACCCAGGGACGTGAACTTCAAATGGGTCAGCATAGTATGTGCACTAGGAACTTCAAAGTAGTCATCTTCATTCTAAAACTAAGAGAGGCTAATGTTGAAAGTAATTGCATGGAAAGAAATAAAGAAAATATTGAATATCACTCAACAATAAAGCTTGAACTGAATATGCATAACAAAATTGAAAATATAGATGGTAAATAGGAAACTACTCTGCCCACTTTGGTTGTAGGAACAGTCACATAATGGAATTCTAGTGGTTGTAGGAACAGTCAGTGCCAAATTCTTAACTAAGTACTAAAAAAAAGCTAATACTAATCTATCTAAACTAAAGGAACAAATTACTCACCAAGTGGGCCCCCTTGGATGAGTATCCTCTAAAACTAATACAAACTTAGATTAAGCTTAGATACTCAATTCAGAATCTTATTTCATTCATTGGAAAGTGCAAATACAAAAGAGTATGTCTAATAGTATTCTCAAATTGTATAATAACTTGGTGATAAACTCTTGAAGAAGGAGGATCCAAACCTTATTTATACCAACTAAATAGGGCAGTCACCTCCCACTAACTGAGAGGACGCCAATTAGGGAAAGCAAAAAAGAGAGAAAGAGTGGTTACACACATAGGGGAATCTGTTTAGACACACATGCCCAAACATGGAATCGACCATTGTGGTAATTCCTGCATTTCTCAATGTCATTAAAGATCAGAATAAGGCAATTACATGTAGTTGACATGGGAATCTCCTGTCGTCGTCCTCAATTGACCTTTGTGTGTTTCCTTTGCATGATTAGCTGGCGGCTGCGTTTCTCAACTTAGCATTTTCAATCATGTCTACATGGTAATGTCAGTACACATAATAATTGCATAGCTATAACCACCTTAAAGAACATTCATTAACCACATGCAATATTAATATAGATAGTCCACATAATAGGTAAATATCATTAGAACTGGCATAAATGGAATTAAACCCAAATGTCTTATATTCTAAGAGAAACTATATAAAATGGTTAGCACGTAATATCAGTCCATGGAAACTTCATCGAATAGACTATAGATTCTACCCATAACTAACCCAAAAACTAGAATCATCACTCCCCCCAACCTAATGTTTTGTTGGTCCTCCAACAGGGAAAGAGTTATGCTTCTACTTGGTCAAGGCTCTGAAGTTTGCAACTAATAGTTGTCCAACATCAATATCTGTCATGGGTAAATCAGGATTCTAGTAGAATCCTCCCAACTTGTTGAGTCTTCTCCATCTTTGCTATTCCTCAACAATGTCATACCAGAAGAATCTAAAATTTGGTACAGGCCACATGAGGGTAGGTGGTTGAAAAGTCAGGGGAAACAAATCTCACCCCTTTGTTCTCCCAATCTAGATATATCTTTCAATTCTTTTGATTGGAGCAACATAGTTGTGGATGGAATGTGGTTTAGCTTTTTTCAGCTCATCAGTTAATAGGTTCCATCTCTAGGATATGTATCTTCTCATAGTGTCCTCTTTTGTTGCTGTTTTCACCTCATACTCACTGTAAACTACCTCAATCATGGACTGACACATGGCAATATATTCACATCTTTCTTACCCCTCCCCCCAACCTAAATTTGGACATGTGTCCACACATGTGAGATGGCAATAGTGATTTGACAGGGGAGTTATGACAATTATGTGAATGTCCATACTAACGTATAATGATTAAATGAAACATTCTAAAAGATAATTAAGAATGCAATTAATTTGCACATATCTAAGTGTGTACAAACATGATGGCATAGAGGATTCATTGCAATGATCATGAAGAAAGTACTGCTTGCCTTTTTAAGAAATAATTGAGCAATTAATGATGATGAGGTGGAATGGTGTGAGGTGGAATGAAGTGATGGAAGAGAGAGAAGGGTGGTATAGATGGACATATGGGCAGATGGGTGAAGAAATGGACTTCTACAAAAGTAGAAGTCTTTATTATGACAAGTACGTACCTTAGTTAGCTAAAAGGAGGGACACTAGGTCCACTACCTTCAGTTGTAGGAATTGTGCTTGAGTGTTGCATGTTGGATGAACTACCATAGGAACTCTTCTTTGGAAGTTGGCTTTTGATACAATATGAGATGGTTCCCATTGACTAGTAATTTGAATCTGACAAGGTCAATGGTGGTGAGCTGTACAGCTCCATTAGGAAATACCTCAGCAACTTCATATGGCCCTAGCCACCTTGTCTACAATTTTTTGGTATTATCTTGATACCGTGAGTCATAAAGTAATGTCGAGTCACCTGGCCAAAATTTATTTTCTTTGATAAATTTATCATGCCATTTGACTCTTTGACTCTGCACAACTTCAGTATGGTGCAAATTTTATCTCCTCATCTCATCTAATGCATTCAACTACATGATCCTTTCTTTTTGTGCCTCAAAAATTTCCATTCCCAATTCTACTATAGTTCTAAGATTTGTGTGCTTGAATTCAATGGACATGATGGATGTCTTCCCATATAGTAGCTCAAATGGTGTGAAGCCTATAGTTGTCTTCCATGGGGTTTTGTAAGCCCAAACTCCTTCTGATAATCTATTTTCCCAATCCTTTATGTGAATATTCACTATTTTGGTTAGGATGGTGTCAATCTCTCTGTTTGTCACCTCAACTTGTCTATTTGCTTGAGGGTGATAAGGAGTGGACTTTCTATGGCTTATGTTATATTCATTAACTAGTGTTGTAAGTGTGGAGGTACATTGAGTTCCTTGATCAGTTACTATTTCTCTAGGGACTCCATACCGTGTGAAAATTTCTTCATAAAGAAATTCTACAACTTTTTTGTCTCTCGCATGGTTCATGGCTTTAACTTCTACCCATTTAGCTACATAATCAATGCATACCAAAATATAGGACTTACCATTTGATGGGGGGTCAATGGGTCCCACAAAGTCCAATCCCCACTTGTCAAAGGGAGTGAATAATACTTTGGGATAGAGTGGCATATCATCTGAATTTGTTGGTCTTCCCATCCTTTGGCATCTATCACATTTCCTTGTATATTTTCCTACATCTTTGTGGAGTGTAGGCCAATAGTATCCTATGTTCAAAATTTTCATTCTCATCCTCTTGGCTGCAAAGTGTCCTCCACATGGTTCATCATGGAATGCATGTAGAATATCATAGGTCTCATCTTCCCTCACACATCTTCTCATAACATGATTTGGTCTAGTATAAAATAGACATCTCGCTATCCATGAAAAAGGGAAAGATTTTTCAATCAACACTCTTCTCTCTTTTGGAGAGAAGTGAGGAGGAACTCTCCCTGTTACAAGGTAATTGGCTATGTTAGCATACCAGGGGGTCTGCACACTAATGGAGAATAGATGCTCATTAGGAAAGGAATCATCTATCACTTGACTATCTTCAAATGTTGGTGGCCTTAAAGAAAATATGCAACAAAGTTGGCCTTCCCTGGTTTGTCCACAATAGTTATGTCAAACTCCTGTAGCAACAACAACCATTTGGCTAAACTTGCTGAGATCAGGGGTTTATTCATGAGATATCTAATGGCTGAATGATCAATGTGCACAAAGATCTAGTAACCTATTATATAGTGCCTAATTTTTTTTAGGGCCTAGATCACTGCCAACATTTCTTTCTTTGTTATTGTGTAATTGAATTCAACTCCCTACAAGTTTTTCCTGACAAAATAAATAGCATTCTCAATGGCTCCTTCTTTCTATCCTAGGACTTCTCCTATGGAATAATTTGAGGCATCTGTATGGATGTGAAATGGAATTTACCAATTAGGTCTCTTAAGTACAGGAGCATAAATCAGGGCTATCTTTAAATCAGAAAATAAATCAGCATCTTTAGTCAAGAGACTATATAGTGGTGCTGCTATTTTGCTAAAATATTTGATGAAATGTCTATAATATCCTACATGGCCAAAGAAACTCCTAACATCCTTTTGTTTTATAGGTGTTGGTAGATTAGCAATTACCTTAATTTTTGCAGGGTCAACTTGAATACCGTGGTGTGAAATGTAGTGACCAAGGACTACACATTCTTGCATCATCGTGAAGCATTTTTCACTATTTAGAGATAGATTTTGCTCTTCAAATCTCTATAGGAATTTATTCAAATTTTCTAATGCTTTATCAAAATCAACACCGTAGGTGCTAAAATCATCCATATAGATTTTCATGCAGTCAAGGGAGATGTCTAAAAATATGTTGATGACTGCTCTCTGAAAAGTTTCAAGTGCAGTGCATAACCCAAAGGGAAGTACTGAATAGGAATATGTCTAACATGGACATGTGAATGTTGTCTTCTCTTGGTCTTCTAGTGCAATTTGAATCTAATTGTAACAACTGAATCCATCAAAGAAAAAAAGATACTGCTTTATGATAAGAGAGTCTAGGACTTGATCTACAAAAGGCAAGGGAAAATGGTCCTTCTTAGTAGCAGCATTGATCTCCCTATAGTCAACACAAACTCGCCATTTTCCTCCCTTCTTCGGCACAATCACTAATGGAGACACCCACTAGCTATCTGAAATAGGGTAGATAAATCCTACATCTAGTAACTTTTGCAGCTCTATTTTGACAAATTCTCTTAATGCAGGATTGATTCTCCTTTGTGGTTTCCTTATAGGTGTACTCTCATCTTTGATATATATCCTATGAGTGTAGAGCTTGGGATCTAGTCCCTTCATATCATGATAATCCTGGGAAAATGCTTTTTGATGGATTTTCAACAAATTTGCTAATTTCAATTGTTGTCTCTCACTCAATTTACTATTGGTATTCAAATATTTTCCTTCAGACACCTATCCTTGTGTAACTAACTCTACCATAGCTACTTCATTAATACATGGTACCTATAGTTCATGTGGCAACATTGTGTGGAACATAACTATTGTTGTAGGAAGTTTGTTTGTTAGAAGAGTGGCTACAAGAAGATTGTCTATAGAGATAGTGGTTGTAGGAAGAGTGGTTGCAGAAAGTCTATCTACAGAGACAATGGTTGCAAGAAGATCAGGTAGAATTGACAAAAGTGTTTGCATGAGGTCTGCAAAACCAGACACATGATGATACCTCTTCTATTTGACAATGGTTTTGAATGATACTAGATAACACTTCATCCTCATCTTGAAGCTGTAGAAAAGGACTTCTCCTTAGCATCATGAGCTATGCCACAAATTTAACTTCTTCAGCCCATTCACCAACATGTGGCCATACAAAATTATCTTCATTATGGGATGGTTGGGTAGGAGGATAAAGAACAAGCTTTTTGGTGATCTTTCCATCAAAAATGGTCATGTCACTAGATCGACATCCAATATAAGTCTCTATAGTTGCTAACCATGGCATACCAAGGATAATGGGATACCCGCTAAGTGTAGCTTTGGGAGAAAGAACCATGAAGTTAGCTGGATACTCCCAAGAGTCTAGAATTACCACAAGGTCTTCTACTATACCATCAGGCTTAACAATGGAAATATTATCAAGCTACAAGATAGTAGGAGTGGATCTCATGCTTTTTGGGGATAAGGAGTTCAATCTATCATCAAGATAGGCATCTAAGACAATAGTGCCTTAGTGATTTCAATTCAAAATCACATCAAAGACACCAACAGCTGTACCATAAAGCAAAAATAGGCATAGTGAATCCCCCATTGATCCTACAGAGAAAAGTAAATGCATAACTATCACAGATTCAACATAAACAAATAACCATGAAAGAAAAAAAAGTATGAACACACAGATATACATGGGGAAAACCCTTTCGGGTTAAAAAAACCCCACACTCCAAAAGATCGAGCCATTGTATTATTCAACAATAGAAAATAGTTACAATACAATCTCAGGCTCAAAGCCTATAGAGGAGTCACATCTTGTTCATCTGGAGAATAGCAGGCAACACAAAACAAGAACCTTCACATAGTTGCAATGTCATACATCTGACATACTATATAGATTCCCTTCAGCTCCTCACCAATGACTATCTCAGCCAACCTCACAATCAGCATAGCCACATGGCCTATTAGGTTCACATCCTTGCAGATCTATGGAACCAAGTGTTAACGGTTACAATTCCATCACATACCGCTGTTACACTTCGCTACCTTTTTTTGACCAAGTACCAAGCATTCAACTCTTCAAAGTCATACTTCTCAGTCTGCTCAACCAACCAATTGGGTGGCATTAATATGCACCTTATCTCTATCAAACAAATCTGATTGCCTCTGACCAAGTCGCCCTACAAATACGCATCAAGTCATCTAGACATTCATACCATGCCTTAATCGGGTTCCAATTCCATCTAAAAATCGGTCTGCAATAACTGCCTTAGCCTCTTTGGTCTTCAGTCAATCAGATGCTACCAACCTGCCACATGTCACCTTCACATTCGCTAATCACTCTGACAGAATCAATCTAGCTCGATCAAGCTCAGTCCAACTTGGCCAATCGAGCTCCGAGCTCATACTGCGTTACCACCAAGCTCAACATTACCTATCACGGTATGGCGGTGAGCTCACCCGAGCTCACTCTGCCATCAACTGCACTACCACTGCTCCATTTGAGTCATTCTGCGGCATAGCAGTGAGCTCATCCAAGCTCACCGATGACTTCACCGAACCCTATCTCACCTTTCCACCATGCTACCATAGCCCTATTGGACCCACCTCGTGGTATGGTTGTGACCAGTTTGTGGGACCACTGACAGTCAAACCGTGCTACCACGGGAACCGATAGGCCACCCTGCGGTAGTGTGGTGACCGTCAGCTAGACTATTGGCGTTCTCACTGCGACCACCGTGGTGAGTGGACCCACCGCCCGTAGTATGGTGGTAACCGCCAAGACCACCATCTACGCTTCACCACGGCCACTACGGTCACCCTGAACATTGCCTGTGGTAAGGTAGTAGCTGTTACATCCACTACCCTCCAACCGCCAATGGCAATACCACACCCACCGCGGCTTAGAAAACAAGTCACTCTGTAGGGCGGTAACTACCACTCAGAATTTCCGTAGTCACCGCCGCTCACCACACTACCGCGCCACCAAAAGGAGATCCCCGCAGTAAGGTGGTAACACTGCCCAACCGCCAAATAGGGTGGCCTACGGTATGGCGGTAAACACCATAAACATGAAGAAAATGCCAAGGCTGAGGGAGAAACAAACTAGAAAGCTAAGGAAAAAACCCAATAATCTCCCACTTGATGTAGGCTTTTAGGCATCCTCCAAAACCCGAACAAGGACCAAAACATGCTCTCATGCTCCAACCAAGACCTCTTCAATGACATCAAAGAGATTTCCACCATCATAGGCAACCGCTCCAAAACATCCAACTCAGGAACAGGAACAAGCCAAGGCATAAATGCACCAGTCTCAGGAATGAAAGAAAATGACCCTTTTGGCGTCAAAGGAAAAACAACATTAGCAACTACAAAGCACAACACGATCATAGAATAGCAAACCATTCTCCAAAAAAAGAACACCAATCAGCCAAAAAAACAACCAGTGACCTGACTAACCTCATCCAATTGACCAAACCCACACGGCTGAACATAGCACCCACAACTCGTGCTAATCCATACAACCACCCATACCTCAAAGGTATGATAACTAGCAGCAAACTCATGCCATCATAAAACCACCCATCTCAATAGCAAACAAGCACCCTATGTCAACTAGTCATAGAAAAAACACGTCCAAGTACTCCCACTGCAAGGGCACTATCCAGATGAGTGCAAACGAAGCACCATCACAAATGATCCAGGCATACCAAGTCCACCAGCCCTTGCATATAGAAGAAAGTAATCATGTAGTTCCAAGGGACACCCACTTTGATCTACACAACTTGCAACCTCTTGCTACAAGAAAATTTTCTCTCATCAATCATCCACTATTCTTCCAAGGTTCCATATCTGACTGAAGGAGGAAAACCCCTTGTGTCATCACCTGAGTGAGAAACACATGACCACAAAAAATAGTGACCATCACAGCTCCACAAACATCTAAAGACATATGAAACAAATAGGAAGAAAATGATATATTAGAGAGAAACATCAAATCAAAACATGCCCTTCTACAAACCCTTCTAAATTCCAGTTGTGACAAGTATGATCTTCTTCACATCCCAAAGGGAAAATCCTTAACAGCACCCAATTGCACCATGGATGTAATCATCAAGAAGATCAGACTAACCCATAAACATCTCCTATCAGTCCTCAAAAGTACAAGGAGATATCCAATGCTATCCATCTTCCATTATGAATCCTCTAGAATCTTAAAGCAGCAACTCAAGATTCATACCAATGAAAGATAAAGCATAACACACCTGAAAAGTATAATGGGAAAATACCTTTCATAGGAACACTGCTGAGCAGACCAAGGAGAAAAGAAATGCTCCTCCAAGATATACAAGTCACCGTGACTTACTGAAGAGCATTCTCCTTCAAAGTCTCTATTGAGTTCGCATTTAACCAAGGTGTAGGCTTCTCGAACTTTCAGCTGTAACAACAACATTCTCATAAGAATTCTAGCTTTACCTTATTCTCCATGCATCCATGAGTATCAGCAACTTGTCATCTCATGCTGACTCCAATCTGCAATACTGTAGCAACCATGAAGTCCACCAACATGTGATCAATGCACTCAAAACATAGAGAAACCCCAAACCACTATCAAAGCTTCAAAACTTATCATGACACCATGATCTACACATCTCCATTCGGAGATACCATGCTTCAAGTGAACAAGCTATGGCCTCAAGAGCAAAGAAAAATGCCAAAACTCTAAGAAAGAGTAACCATGACATAAAAAAAACAACTCTAAACCAAAACCAACATCACCTGTCAAGCACCACCAGCAACTCAGCCAAAACTAACAATGTCTTCCATGGCCCCAAGATGTTGCACACCTTCAAGTAGTGAACATGCAAATGCAAAAGAACACAACAACTGCAACAACAAAGAAGGACACCAGTCATTGCTAAAGCTCCCACTGCAATATGACACTAAGATTTCCAAGCACCATGACTAACCACACAATCACTGTCAAAATATTACACTAATCAGTGTAATAGGCTCTTCATGACAATGTGACTCTCATGCTTCAGGTTACCATAATAGACTATTTAGGTACTCAAAATGCCTTTCACCTTCTCATCTCAAAACAACCACGCCAATGCACAAGTGACCATAGACAAGGTCAGCTAATAGATCTACAACAACACAAAAGCAATCACATGGATATAGACAGTCCACTCTCGAGTTGTCCCACAATAGTCAATAGGTAGCTAATCTATCAACCACACAACTCAGAGATCCACTTCAAATGACAACCCTACAAATCTATTATCACACTGGCAAACTACAAACCTGAGATCACAAAGAGAACAACCATGTAGACAACCATGACTCAAACACTAGATCTGATTTGCCAATCACGTCCACCACTCAAGCACCATAGTCCAAGCAACCATTAAGCACACACCACAGGAATGTTGAATGAGAAAAAACACATACCAACACTCTCATGTAGAGAAGACATCACACCTCCTCTAAGACATGTCGAACTGCATCTATCTCATCCAATCACACCCCAAAAGCCAAGAACTGGAAAATAGTAGACAATAGCTCCACACTACGAAATTTTTCTCTTGACCGTGTAAAACCTACAAAACCATAGTGTTTATAAAACACCCACACATCTCCATCTTCATTGCTCATCTGGATGACTTAGAAGTCTACACATAACCATCACGGTTAACCATAACAATGAAAGAACATGAAAATGCATCATAGAATTTTTAGGAAAATCTACAGAAAACCTTCAGAACCAAAGACATGAATCTAAACCATGCAAGTGCAAGAAACAGGCACACAAGAACAACAAGTCCATTTCAGACCAGTTCCAACACCACAGTCATGCACAAGCAAAAGAGAGAGCCAGGCCATCCAGAAGTTGCAGACCACCAAGGTCAATTCATAGCCTCCATGCAATTAGAGTAGCAGAGAAACCGCTGTCAGTGCTAAGTCAAGACACCCAGCACAAGTGCACAACTTCATGGCTGATCAACAACACAAGCAAGTCCATACTGCCAAGGAGCCTCTCACAAAAATGCCTAGTATGAACACCACGCTTCGCTGCAACACAGCCATGAGCATACCTCATGCCCTTTGCATTAGGGACTTTGCTGCAAGCCAGGAGCCTCAGACCATGTTGCCACAACATGACCAACTCTAGTCATCTCCAAAATCTTTCAAACCATGTGTTGAATCCAAGAAGCACACACTTCCACTCATCGAAGGATCAATCACCAACCGATTTCTCCATATTTCCTCAAGCTTGCCAGGCTAAGAAATCAGCAC
This sequence comes from Sequoiadendron giganteum, assembly GCA_007115665.2. Classification (NCBI taxonomy): domain Eukaryota; kingdom Viridiplantae; phylum Streptophyta; class Pinopsida; order Cupressales; family Cupressaceae; genus Sequoiadendron; species Sequoiadendron giganteum. The sequence continues at coordinate 209,560,609 of CM021107.1, forward strand.
AGGAGAAAACCCATAACTTCAATAACCAAGAGAAGACTTTGATACGACTGGTTGGTATCATCAAGCCTCGACCTCCTTCAACCAGCTCTGATACCACTTGTTGGGGATAAGAAGTTTGGCCTGTCATCAAGATAGGCATCTAAGACAACAATGCCTTAGTGATTTCAATTCAAAATCACATCAAAGACACTAACAACTGTACCATAAAGCAGAAATAGGCACAGTGAATCCCCCATTGATCCTACAGAGGAAAGTAAATGCATAACTATCATAGATTCAACACAATAGATAACCATGAAAGACAAAAAAGTATGAACACATAGATATACATGGGGAAAACCCTTTCAGGTAAAAAAAACCCCACTCCAAAAGATCGAGCCATTGTATTATTCAGCAATAGAAAATAGTTACAATACAATCTCAAGCTCAAAGCCTATACAGAGTCACATCTTGTTCCTCTAGAGAATAGAAGGAAACAAAAAACCAGAACCTTCACATAGTTGCAATTTCATACATCTAACATACTATATAGATTTCCTTCAGCTCCTCACCAATGACTATCTCAGCCAGCCTCACAACCAGCCCAGGCACACGGCCTATCAGGTTCACATCCTTGTAGATCTATGGTACCAAGTGTTAACAGTTACAATGCCATTGCATACGGTTGTTACACTTTGCCACCTTTTTTCAACCAAGTACCAAGTATTCAACTCTTCCAAGTCATACTTCTTAGTTTGCTCAACCAACCAATTAGGTGGAATTAATATGCACCTTATCTCTATCAGACAAATCCGATTACCTCTGACCAAGTCACCCTGCAAATACGCATCGAGTCATCTAGACATTCAAACCATGCCTTAATCAAGTTCCAATTCCAGCTAGAAATCAGTTTGCAATAACTGCCTTAGCCTCTTTGGTCTTTGGTCAATCAAATGCTGCCAACCTGCCACGTGTCACCTTCACATTCGCTAATTGCTCGGTCAAGCTCAGTCCAGCTCGTTCAATCGAGCTTCGAGCTCATCCGAGCTCATATCATGTTATCACTGAGCTTAACATTACCTATCACGGTATGGTGGTGAGCTCACCTGAGCTCACCTCGCCATCAACTACACTACCGCTGCTCCATTCGAGTCATTTTGCAGTATAGCGGTGAGCTCATCCGAGCTCACTGAGCCCTATCTCACCTTCCCACTGCACTACCGCAGCCATGTTGGACCCACCTCATAGTATGGTGGTGACCGATCTGTGGGACCGCTGACGGTCAAACCGTGCTACTGCGGGGGCCGATAGGCCACCCCATGATAGTGCGGTGACCGTCAACCAGACCGCTGGTGGTCTCATCACGGCCACCACTGTGAGTGGACCCATCGCCCTCGGTATGGTAGTAACTACCAAGACCACCACCGGCAGCTTCACCACGGTCACCCTAAACACTGCCTATAGTAAGGCGGTAACCATTAGGTCCACCGCCCTCCAACCGCCAATGGCTATACCATGCCCACCGTGGCTTAGAAAACAAGTTGTGTGGTAGGGCGGTAATCACCACTCAGAACTGCCGTAGTCACTGCCACTCACCGCACTACCGTGCCACCAAAAGGAGACCACTGTGGTAAGTCGATAACACCACCCAACCACCAAATAGGGTGGCCCATGGTATGGTGGTAAATTCCATAAACACAAAGAAAATGCCAAGGCCGAGGGAGAAACAAGCTAGAAAGCTAAGGCAAAAACCCAACAATGCTTGCAATATTCAGTTGTTGCAGAATGTCTTTAGTCATTACATTGATTGTTGCACCTAAGTCAATCAACGCATTCTTTATGTTTATCCCATTTATAATAACTTCAACCACAGGACTACTTAGATCATTGTACTTGGGGATACTTACTTTTCCAAGCATGATGTCAGCAAGCTAACCCACTACATGAATTATAGTCGGGTCCTTCTTTTTCCTACCTAATTTCTTAAGGCATGCTTCTTTAATTGCCTTGCCATATATAGGAACATCTTATATGGCCTGGAATAGGGGTATTTGGATACATATATGCTTTAGCTAGTCTAGAATATTAAAAGTGGTTTCCTCCTTGTCTTCTTTTTACTTGGCAACTTCCAATCTTTGGGGAATGGTGGCTCTTGTCTTTTTTTCTTAGTTGGAACTGGTTTAGGATTTTTAGGTGCACAAAGCTGAATAGGATCAGTCAAATATTCTTCTTTCTCTTCCATAGGAAGCTCAGTGATAATGGGGGTGGAAGGAGCTGACAAGGTAGTTCTTGAACGTAGATGTATGTCACTTAAACTCACAACATATGGAAGAAATTGATTTGGATCAGCAGAATATATAGGTTGTTGTTGTGGTTTATTATTTGGATTGGGTGTGGATTGTGCTAGTAATTGAGTAGGTTTGGGAACATTTGAACTTGGATTAGTAGGAGGAGGCATTATAGTAGGTTTTTGGGGTTGAAAAGATGGTTGCATATAGCTGGTTGTCTGGTTTGGCCATTGTTGGCCACCTCTTCATTGAGATGTTTGCTACAAGTTTCTTGGAGGTGGTTGCCAAGGTCCTTGAAACTGCTACCAATTCCCTTGAGGTTTCTCCCACTGAGGTGAGGAATTTTGATAATTGGACCAAGCATTTGGAGGGTTACCCCATGACTGTGGTGGATATCCTCCATAATTGGATGGAAAAGGGGGCTACCATTGGTTACCAAATGAATAAGAATTCAAATATGGCCCAACAAAAGATAGTGGGTCTGGTGGCATACCTTCTCTTGAAGCCCATGGCCTCTTATGTGCAACAAAGTAGACTTTGTCTTCCTCAGTCTAAATTGGTTTGAACTCAGGTGGAATTTGCTTACTATCATTGTTAGGTATCACCTTACATCTATAGTCTTTCTTCTTTTGTCTATAATGAGGGAAATATTCTATCAACATTACCTCTACCTCCACATGTTTCTTCTTAGCTTGAAGTGTATCTAGCTGAGTTGCTAGATTGTTAATAATATCCTACTTGAAATTTGTCAACAAATTAGTAATCTCCATCCTTGGGACCCCGCTGGTGGATGACTTACCCATAGAGGATTTGTAGGCTCTTCCTTTCTTTGAAGCTACCTTAGAATAGTTCTGACATAACTTCTTGATATCCTCCCAAGGGACTTGAGTTATATCCCCTCCTACCATTAGGTCTAAGGCATCAGTGCAACTTTCACTAATTCCTCTTAGAAAAAACAACTTTTGTGAGTCTTCATTGAGTGCATGATGTGGAGATTTCTACAAACAAAAAAAAAACCTTGAAATGAAATCCTTTAGGATCTCATCATCCTTTTACTGCATTCTAAAAATGTCACCTCCTCTCATATCACTACCTCTACAATACTCCTTATATTTCTCAAGGAACTTTTTCTTCATATCTTCCCAAGTCACCATAGTATTTCTTCCAAGGCCCATAAACCATCTCAATGTAGCTTCTTTCAAAGTGGTAGGAAATAGCTTAAGTCTATGGGCATTAGTGGTATAGTCATAGCTTCTATAGAGTATATCAAACTAAAACAAGAATGTATCAAGATCTTCCATGACAAGTCCATAGAACTTAGGAAGGACTGAAGTAGGGATATTCTTGAGGTTATCTACTTCATTCTATTCAGCAATGGGAAAAGGAAAAGCTAGTTGGTTCTGCCCATTAGGCCTGTCTCCATTTGCCTCAACCATGTCTACTTGATGGAATTCCAAAAAAGGTTTTTCAATAGGATTTTGATCTTCAAGGGAAACTTCAGAACTGGTCAAGTTAGGGAATATATCAACAAAGGGGTGTGGCTCTTCTTCTTCTTCATTTTTGGGTAGATTTGGAAGCTCTACTAGCTGAGATGGCTCTAGATTATTAGGAAGGAATCTCCCATAAGCATCTCTTCTTCTTCTATGCATGTGGTATCAACTCAGTATCATCCAACTCACACAAAGAATGGGTGGGAAAAATAGTGGATCATAACTTCTAACACTAGGAGAAAGCTCCAAAAATACTACAGCTGAAAAAACTATCAATGACTCCAAAGGACTCTCTAGTTTGACACCATCCCCGACAATGGCACCAAAAATTCCAGCCTTCTACAATGATTTCAATAACTAAATTGTTATAGCCATGATTTAGAGATTGAACATCTGACTTGAATAGCCATCTTAACCATCATGAAGGTGCATTTAAATTTTCAACCCAGGGACATGAACTTGAAATGGGTCAGCACAATTTGTGCACTAGGAACTCCAAAGTAGTCATCTTCATTCTACAACTAAGAGAGACTAATCCTAAAAGTAAATTACATGGAACGAAATAAAGAAAATGTTGAACATTACTTAACAATAAAGCTTGAACCGAACATGCATAATAGAAATGAAAATTTGAGTAGCAAATAGGAAACTACTCTACCCACTTTGGCTGTAGGAACAATCACAAAATGAAATTCTAGTGGCTATAGGAACAGTTAGTGCCAAATTCTTAACTAAGTACTAAATACAAGCTAATACTAATCTATCTAAACTAAAGGAACAAATTACTCACCAGTGGCCCCCCTTGGATGAGTATCCTCTAAAACTAATACAAACCTAGATTAAGCTTAGATACTCAACTCATAATCTTATTTCGTTCATTGTCCAGGGCAAATATAAAGGAGTATATCTAATAGTATTCTCAACTTGTACAATAAATTGGTGATCAACTCCTGAAGAAGGAGGATCTGAACCTTATTTATACTGACTAAACAAGGTAGTCAACTCCCACTAATTGAGAGGACACCAATTAGGGAAAGAAAAAAAGAGAGGAAGAGAGGTTGCACATGTAGAGGAATCTGTTTAGACATGCATGCCCAAATGTGGACTCGACCACTACGGTAATTCCCGTATTGCTCAATGTCACTAAAGATCAGCAGAAGGCGGTTACATGTGGCTAACATGGGAATCTCCTACCATCATCCTCAATTGACCTTTGTGTGTTTCCTCTATGTGACCAGTTGGTGGTTGCGTTTCTCAACTTAGCATTTCCAATCATGTCTGCATGGCAATGTCAGTACACATAATAATTGCATAGCTATAACCACCTTAAAGAATATGCATTAACTACATGCAAGATTAATATAGATAGTCCACATAATAGGTAAATATCATTAGAACTGGTAGAAATGAAATTAAACCCAAATGTCTTATAGTTTGAGAGAAACTATATAAAAATGTCAGCATGTAATATCAAAGTCCATGGTAACTTCATCAAATAGACTATATATTCTACCCATAACTAATCCAAAAACTAGACTCATGAATGTTTTTCATATTCACATTAAGTTTAGGGCCCTTTTAAATTAAATGTACTTAAGTTTGCCTTGTTTTAGTGTTGTAAGGTGTAACTTTACACATTCACATTAATCTAGGGATTTATTAATTGATTGACATTAATTTTCCTTAATTGGCCCTTTTAATTCAAATCCAAGCTTAATTAAATGTAAATTTTGATGGATAAAATCCAACATTCATAAATTTCATTACACAACACTTAATTTTGGAATATGTATGTCCTAGGTAGGTGACCTAGGACCCATTCGCAACATTGTGAATGGGTCCTCACTTAGTCCTCGAACCCTATTTTTACATGATATTTCACCTTGTTTGATGTGTCTCCAAGGTAAGTGGCCTAGGACCCATTCACCATGTGGAGAATGAGTCTTCACTTGGACCTAGGACCCCTCTTTAAAATATGTTTTTGGTAGTATTTTAATGATTTCAAATCCACAATTCAATGTTGTCTTGTGATATTTGAATTTTGGGAATTATTGTTAAGATATGTATAAATAAGAGGTTATTTCACTATGTTTCACCTAATATTTTCAAGAGTTCAAATCTTAGAGAAAATTTTATGATCAAGAGGTTTTTCAAGAGCATTCAAGGGTAGATTTCTTCATCATTTGTTTTAACAATAAAGATCCATTCATCATGTCAAAGTTATGTGGAGTGATGCATGTTTTTGGAGCTAATATGTTGATGTAGGTTTCATGATTCAATCAATCATTCAAGGTATTATTTCAAGAAAATATTCAAAGTCAAGATCCACATCCATTGAGTCCATTTCATGCAAGTTTCAGACCTCCATTAGCAAGGTTCAAACAAGGTTTTGGTGAGTTATGACATACATTTATTCATTCATCATTCCTTTCATGTTATTTCATTTCATTTCAAGGTTTAATTACCAAAATGAGGTTTGACCAAAGAAAACCCCCATTCAACTAAAAAAAACATTTTTCTCTCTTTGATGTGTGATTGTAGATTTTAGGTGGAAGATCAATTGAACAACAAAAATTGCAAAGTTGTCAAAGCTGTCAAACTTGTCATCATTCTTGCAATTTCATGGAAAATCACCTACAAGATTTATTTTTGATTGTCTAACTATGAAAATTGACGATTCGGGAGTGCATACATAGAGGAATAGAACCCAAAAATCATTTTTCAAAAGCCCTAGATAGGACCCATTCACCACTAGGCGAATGAGTCCTTAGTAAGCCATGAAAAAGAACTTTTTGTGAGAGGTATGTAACATTTAACCCTTCCAAACTCTGCCTAAAGTTTGTAGGTTCCATCAGTATTATGTTTAAGCTTCTAAATTCACTTTATAGCTTGCAATTTGAAGTTTATTTGATGGTTTTAATCTTTCTCCCCAAAGTGCAATTTAGCTCATACCCCCGTCCTACCGAAAAGGGAAATTTCAAGATTCACACCATTGGTTGACTCACCTAAGGGTTGTTGGTCAATTCTTGGTTTGGATCTCATTTCCTAATGAAAGTAGAATAATAGGAGCCATTTTCCCTCTTTGGATCCACTTTTCCATTTTGGGGGAAATCTCCCCCTATCCTATTTTTCTATGTTTCATTTTTGTGAACTTGACCTCGTACAACAACATTCTAAATTTGGAGTCCTTTCAACCCTAGATTTTAGTTTTGCACTAGTTTTCATTAGGTTTACATTAGTTCCATTACATTTAGGGTTCTTTAAAATTACATTATTTTTCATTACATATAGGGGTTTAAATTTACATTTTTACATTGTTTAAATTTAAAAAATTCAAAAATTTGCATGCATTACATTAATTTCACATAGTGTTCTCATATTTGTGTATTTTCCATCCTTCATATTCAAAAATTAGATCAAAATTGCATTTCAAAAAGTGCTATATATTTCATCATTTTCCCTTCATTACACTTTCATTTCAACATTAAATTCTAGAAATTTCTATCACGGAAGTTACAGTTTGAGATCTAAAAAAAAACACATATAATCACTTAGAAATTACATTTTTCAATATTATAAAATTATGTACTAGGACCCATTCACCACTGGGAGAATGGGTCCTTGGAGGCCTACAAAAATCAACTTTTTTGAGCTTTCTGGTGATATTTTGCATTTCCTATGCTTGTTGGTAACCTACTATATCAGTCTAGAAAGTTTCAAGAATTTTTGTTTTATGTATCGAGGTCAAATCATCCATTTTGGGTAGTCATTTTTTCAAAGCATTTCAAAATTCATTTTAGTATTAAAAATCATTAGATCTATTGGAAAAAAATTTACATCTTGAATCATAACATAAGTTGGATAGATTACTTTTTACAATGTTAGTATCTTTCCTTTCCAAGTGTGCCAAAAATAAGCTCACCAACAAGCACGTTATTTATTCTTCCAATATATTTCCTATTTATGAGTCTCTTAGTACAAGAGAGTGAAAATGCTTACATCTTCCTTAATTCCATACCCCCTCCTATCTCTCCTATTTGTGGGAATGATGTGATAGAAGAAGATGCAAGCCTAGACAATCATGATAACCATAGTTTATCTTCTTCAATACCTCTCCTACTTGTGAAAAATGTATTTTGGTGTTAGAACATGCACCCATTGATAATCATGACAATGTTGAAATCTCCTCTTCTATAAAATCTCCTACTATGGAAGATATTATGATAGAAGAAAATGAGATCATTGACACTACTTTACCTACTCTCCATTCATCTCCCAACGCCTCCCCTACTTGTGAGAATGCTTTAGTGAAAGAGGATGTAATGTGGGAAATCATGAAAATAACATTTGTGAAGAGGACACATTGGTGTTAAGAGATCCAATGATTGAGAGCTATAACATTCTTTCTCTCTTTTCTAATGTCCCTAACATTTGGAAAGATCTATTCAAATGAAAGGATCCAATCATTGGTAAGCATGTAACTCATAGTTTTTCTTCTCTTGATGCCTCCCTTATTTGTGATGAACTTACTTTACAAAATATGACCATGGAATGTGATGAACCTATTGCTTGTTCCTGTCCTAAAAGCTCTCCTACTAGGGTAGATATTATGGTACAAGACAATGAGACCTTAGAGAAAAAGGATGAAATCATGGACAATCATAACAATAAAGTTTGGCCTTCTCCTAATATCTCTCCTATTTGTGAAGAAGATATTTTAGTGTTAGAATATCTAATTTATGACAATTATGAGAGTCCTATTTTTCTCTCTTATCCTAGGGAAAACATTATTCAACAAGATAATGCCATCATTGAGAAGCAATAAAGTCTAACCATTGATAACTCTCTTACTTTTGATGAAATCATTTTAGAAGAACCAACCATTGAATGTCATGAACATATAGTTTTTTCTCTCCTAAAAACTCTCCTACTAGGGAAGATATCATGGTGCAATAAAATAAGAACATTGACACATGTCTTTCAAACAATAGTGATGTGGTGTCCTTAGGTGAAGATGATGAAGTGACATTAAACTCCCCTTCACTAAGAAATCATGAAAATAAGGATAAGTGTGTTGAGGTTATGAACATTAGGATTCCCTCAAGTCCTCTAATTCTTATAACTCTTAAAAGCCCTTTAAGTATTGGACTACCTAAGCCTCAACCTATTATTTATTCACCCTCACAAAACCAAAAGTTTGAAATAAATTTGTGCTTATCTTAGAAACACCTAAAAGGCAACTTGATAATGATAATGTTTCACATCAACTAAGTTACAATACTATTTCTCATACATATAAAACTAGGAATAATCTACAACCAATACAAAAACCTCCAACATCCCTCCCATTACCTCAACCTATCTTGCCTAGTGCTCCTCCTTTTCCCTCAAATAGTGGAAAGAAGTACAATATTGTTGAACAAATTAAAAATAATGTTGCTAAGATATCCTTATGGGACCTTATTCAAGCCTCACCTAGTTATCATAACATTCTTCAAAGTTCTTTACAACAAGTTCCTAGTCCTCCTAATGTGCAAAAAAATGACATGGAATCCCAAATTCAAGATATAACTCTGGTCAACTTAGACATTACTTTCCATCAAGATGAGTTACCTTCATTAGAAGAGAAAAAAAATGAAGCTTTCATGATAATAGCCTTTATTAATAAAATAGCGATAAAGAAAACCATTGTGGACAATGGTTCAACCCTTAATATGTGTAGTGTGAGCCTTTTGGAGAAGATTCATATGAATAAGAGTGACATTGTGCTTGATTCTTTGTCTATTCATGGGTTTGATAACATAGGAAAAAAACTACTTGGAGTCATCACATTATTGATAAAAGTTGGGAAGGTAACATTACAAATGCCAATCCATGTTATGCCTCATGATCTTTCATACAATAAAATCTTGAGGAGACCATGGATTATTGAAATGAATGGGGTGCCTTCTACTCTTCATCATAAAATAAAGTATATCTACAACAAAAAGGTGTATAATATCAAAGCTAATACTGAGCCTTACAGTGATTTACTCATTGAGAAAAATAAGGAAAATCCTCTAAAAACATTGACACGAACTACACAAGTGGAACTCGTGCAAAAGAAAGAAAAATAAAATCATATTGAAGAAGTTACAAAGTTACTAGAAGATGATTAGGGTTCCTTGGATTTCACACCTACATTCATGGGAGAATACAAGATCATAACAAAAGAGTCTGAAAAGGGAAAAGAAAAAGTGGTAACATCAACACAAAATTTGAAAACATCCACTTCAACCACTTTAGAAGAAGAAGAAAATTACACAAAAAACTTTGATGAAGCTAATTATGAGCAACCACCAAATCTGAAAGAAATGAAAAAGCTTTATAGAAGAGGTTATGAACATATGAAACAACTTGGGTATAGTGGAAAAGGATGTGGTACTAGAGAACAAGGTATATGTTTTCCTATAGAACCTAACATGCAAGAAGCAACTAATGGTCTTGGTTATTGTCCCTTGAAAGAAAAAATAAACCTTCACTCAATATCATCATTCTTACAAAGGATTCTTCTAAGCCAAACTTAACCTTGGTGCATCCTAAACTAATAGAAACTAGTGATCTTGGTTATTATCCTTTGAAATAAATGAAAGAAACAAAGAAGTCTTTTCTTAACATTAATGTCATCACACAAATCACTCCTAGGACATGTCTTAGTAATGATTGGAGTTTGTTATATTTTACGCCTTCCTTTAAAGAAGAGTACAAAATCTCACAATCTAAAGAGTATTGTATAAGTATTACACCTTGTAATAAGCAATAGTTATCTTTGTCACAAAATAAATGAACATCTACTATTGATAAAGATAGTATCTTGTTGAGAATCCTCCAAGATCATTTGATATCTCTGCCTCTGAGAACATGAAATAAATTTTATTACAAGAGTTCATTTTTTGCATATCATAGAGTTCCTATTCATTATACTAATGAATATAAGGCTTTGGGTAACAAATTTCAACATCTTAAGGAGTGTCGTACTCTTCCTTATGTTGAAGAAACTACTTCCTTTAATTGATACTGATTTTCATTCTATTATGTTTCTCATCAATCATCTCAGCTCATCCTTGTCTTGCACTAAGTGGGGGAAATAGGTTAGGTAGCCTTGTCCTTGTATGGAACTTTTCATTGTCTCTTTTGGCTAGTTGAGAACCTTCCATGTATATAAAAGAGAAAGCCTAGGATGTGGACATCATGCCTTACATTGGCTCGCATGTGATGTAGTTTCCATTCTATTGTATTTTGGGGGTAACCCCATATTCATGATGTAGTTTCATTCGGGAATATATGACTTGGCATAGGGCTTTTAGAGTAAGCTATCATGTCCTCCTTGTAGTTAGGATGCAATATTTGATACTTTCAATCTTATGTATCACAAAAATTGTGTTAGAAATCACTTTAAATTGGGGGCATACATCAACACTCATGTTTCTTTGTGCGATTTTCTATCTTCTTGTGAGGCATCCTTTTCTTGGTGGTGTCATCAAGTTTGATATCCTTTGAGAGTGTGATATTTCTTTGCCTTTTCCTCTCTTGGAGATGTTAGGCATGATGTTCCCTAAGAAGATATCTTACATGAACTAAGAAAAGTCCCTTTGAATAAAAACCTTTGCTCACATATTGTTCATAGGTGCTTAACATAACACATCTTGTTAGGCCTTGCGAACCTCGAATTTTTGTGTTGTGGCACCCTATCAAAGTTATCAGAGGGATAGATTTGGTATGGTTTGTACAATGAGAAGCCGACACAAAGGCATAAATTTCTCATTGTAAAATGAGAAGGTGACCAAGAGGCATGACTTTCTCACTAAGCCACTTTATTGGGAAAACTCACCTAGTGGATATCCTAAGGTTTGACTACCCCAGAGTGAGCGTGTATTTTGGACAAACAACTTAGATGATGGTCGACGCTTGATCCACCCCCTTTTTTTTTCTTTTCTTTCTTTTAGTGTGTATCTTATCTTGTTTCTATATAGCATACACCTTGTGTGTGTCCCTTTGTGCTTATGTTGGTTTAACATAGGATCTTGAATCTTGGGGGCTTGATCACCCTCCTTGATCTTTTTTATCAATACCATCCACATTGGTAAATTTGGACCCCTCTTGACTACTTTAGTAGTGCAAGTTTGATGCAAGTTCCTCCTCTCACTAAAGTGGGGGCTAAATGTAGTGTAGGAAAAAGTATCCCTTTTTCCACACTTAATTTGGGAAATTAATAATAAAATGAGCTTAATTATGCCTTGATTTAGTGTTGTAATATGTTTTTCATATTCACACTAATTTTAGGGCCCTTTTAAATTAAATGGACTTAATTGTGCCTTTTTTTAGTGTTGTAAGGTATAACTTTACACTTTCACATTAATCTAGGGCTTTATTAATTGATTGAGGTTAATTGTCCCCTTTAATTCAAATCCAAGCCTAATTAAATGCAAATTTCGAGGGATAAAACTCAGCATTCATAAATGTCATTATACAACACTTAATTTCAGAAGATGTGTGTCCTAGGTAGGTGACCTAGGACCCATTTTCCACATGGCATATGGGTCCTCACTTATTCCTAGGACCCTGTTTTTATATGATATTTCACCTTGTCTAATGTGTGTCCTAGGTAAGTGGCCTAGGACGCATTCACCATATGGTTAATCGGTCCTCACTTAGACCTAGAACCCCTCTTTAAAATATTTTTTTGGTGGTATTTTAATGATTTCAAATCCACAATTCAATTTTGTCTTGTGATATTTGAATTTTGGGAATTAATGTTAAGATATGTATAAAGAAGAGGTTATTTCACTATGTTTCATGTAAGATTTTCAAGTGTTCAAATCCTAGAGAAAATTTTATGATCAAGAGTGATTTCAAGAGAATTCAAGGGTAGATTTATTCATCATTTGTTGTAGCAATCAAGATCCATTCATCATGTCAAAGTTATGTGAAGTCATGCATATTTTTGGAGATAATATGTTGATGTAGGTTTCATGATTCAATCAAGCATTCAAGATATTATTTCAAGAAAATATTCAAAGTCAAGATCCAAATCCATTGAGGCCATCTCATGAAATTTGTAGACCTTCATTATCAAGGTTAAAAAAAGAGTTTGCTTAGTTGTGACATACACTTGTTCATTCACCATTCCTTTCATGCTCTTTCATTTTAAAGGTTTAATTACCAAAATGGTGTTTGACCAATCCAAGCCCCCATTCACCTTACAAACAACATTTTTCTCTCCTTGATGCATGATTGCATATTTTAGGTGGAAGATCAATTGAAGAACAAAAAATTTAAAGTTGTCAAAGTTATCATCATTCTTGTAATTTCACAGAAACTCACCTACAAGATTTTTTTGACTATTCGACTGTGAAAATTGGGGATTTAAGAGTGCAAATATAGAGGAATAGAACCCAAAAATTATTTTTCAGAAGGCCTAGCCAAGAACCATTCACCACTAGGCGAATGAGTCCTTAGTAAGCCATGAAAAAACACTTTTTGAGAGAGATATGTAACATTTAACCTTCCAAAATCTCCCTAAAGTATGTAGGTTCCACCAATATTATGTTTAAGATTCTAAATGCACTTTATAGCTTGTAATTTGGAGTTTATTTGATGGTTTTAATCTTTCTCCCCAAGGTGCAATTTGGCTCATACCCTCATCCTAACAAAAAGGGAAATTGCAAGATTCACACCTTTGGTTGAATCACCTAAGGGTTGTTGGTCAATTATTGGTGTGGATCTCATTTTCTAATGAAAATAGAAGAAAATGACCCCTTTTCCCTCTTTGGATCAAATTTTCCATTTGGGGGGTAATCTCCCCCTATCCTATTTTCCTATGATTCAACACACATCATGCATCTAATGCTTTTTCCAACATGTGAAAACTTGTCACCATAGCCAAATGTATTGGAGATATGAAAAATTGAGAGATTTTATTGTAGAGGGACCCTACATTACCTTGTACCTTTGGACATAATGATTGCAAGTTTCACGATTTCCAACAAAGAACTCATCAAAGTTTGCCTCCTTTTCAAACTTAGGGATCTTCAAAGATCATTGGTACAATTTTTTACTAAACATGTAAATATGTAAAAAAATGGTTGGTCTAAAAGATTAAGTGCTATAATTCTAGATCTCATTATTTTTTAACAACCATAATACTCAAAGGGGGGTTAATTAGTATTCTATTAAACCATTAAGACATTAACCATCCAATTACCAAAAAAAATCAACTGAAATAATGAATGAAAGAATGAAACATCCACAAGATCATATGACATATGAACACTAGGATTTTACATGGAAAACCTAAAATGGGAAAAACCATGGTGAGGTTTATCTCACAATATATTATATTGAGATGTAGTATATTATAAAAATTCTCACTATAGGTGGACTTACTGTCCATTGGACTCATTTCCCATAGAGAATTAGATAGAAGAAACAAGGGATGTCTCAGAACCTATTGAGATATTACAATTGCATCTATAATATGTTGGATTATAGTTCAAATTAAGTACAAAATAATCTTTGCATCGATCTAGATCAATGCACTACTCTGCTCTAAATTCACAAAATTCACACAACTCTGATCACATTTGCATTAGATACTTGTAGGTGGAACACTATACATGTCTTCTATCACACATCACTTGCACGACATCACCAAAACACAAAAAATAAATCTCCTATATATTTCCACATCAAGTGTAGCTTCAATTAGGTTTGCCTAATTAGAAGTAACACACAAAATTAAACTTGTCATCCTCAAAATATTTCATCAACCTCTCACACCTTAATCCAAAATTGAAATTTTCTCAAGATAGGTCGAGATAAATCTAATTAAGTTCCTACATAATATTGCAAACACATATCAATGCTTCAAACATGTTAGGTTGGACCCAAATAAGACCTAAACACAAAAACCATCATCTTTTTACCCAATTCGCTACACATGGAACTCAAACTCAATCTCATTTGGAATTCCTACTCAATTGACATTTAAAAGCTTATCTTCAACATCACTGCTCAAAATAATCATCTATGAAGGAATGTGGAATCTCCCACACCGACACTTTTGTTACATGAAATGACTGTAATATACAAAACTAAACTTTGTCATTCGTATATTCCAAGATGCTTCACCAAAAAACAAAAACTATTGGATTTAGATGTTTTTGATGATAAAAAAATTACTATTAAAATCAGAGAGTTATATCACTATTTTTGATGGAGTGTGGGACCAAAAACTAATGCACTGAACCACTATAGTGGTAGACTTGATACTTAGGTATAGTTGTGTGTAGCTATACTTTCCAGACCAAATTATCCTATACAAATATCTTTAAAAATACTTGTAAGTCATGCTAGAGAAATCCACAATCATGTTGACATCAATGAGAACATTGGGTCATACAAAATATACATACCATGCTCATGTTGCTAGACAACATCATCAATGACAATCTTCCAACAATATCCCCCTTTGTCATTGATGGCAACATGCTTACTAAAAACCATCCTCAAAAAAACTTGCTCGCTCTCACCAAGTAGCTTTCTGAATATCTCTCCCCCTTTGACATCGATGGAAAAGGGTGTGTAGGTACAAAAAAAATTTGTATACTCTCCCTCAGATGTATAAACAAAAATAACTAAATGAATGTGTTAACTCCCCCTTGGAAGTTAATTACAAAAGAATTTTAGAAATGCATAAAAGTAAAAATGGTAAACTCAAAGATGTTGACCATTGAAGTGTTTGTAAGATAATTTTCCAAGCATATTTACCTTCTTTATAATGTTTCTTTGTTGCTGCAAGTGTTCTATATTGTTACTCAAGCATCACCAAGGTTTCCTCTCCTTCTAGAGTACTGGGAGTAAGATTTATCTTTGAAGTCCTATATTTGTAGGAAAGGGAACTTGAGATAGGTATATACTTCATCCTCATTAAGTCCCTTAGCTTCTCAAACTTCTTGATTATTTCTTCTTCCTATCTCTTCAATGTAAAGTATTTTTAATGTAAGTCCACTATAGCTATCCAGGTCTAGTCATCTCTATCCTTTACCAGATCATAAGAATTTGATGCACTACTTATTTGTGTCTCAATTGCATCCATGGAATCTGTTATGCTTTATGTGGCATCTGGCAACTTCATACAATGTGAAAATAAGGTTGTTGCTTCTTCTTCACAAGCTTATAGATCATTCAAAATTTCTTCAAATTTTTTGTGTGCAGATGCACATTTCTCTATAATGTCGAACAATTTCTTCTCTATGAGCTTTGCTTCTACTTCTATTTCAACTTGATATTTTAGTCCAAAGGTGTATTCCTTGAAGGAATCAATCAATAGCTTGAAGTTTTATATTTTAGGAAGGGAGGAATCAATGTTTGTTATAGGTGTTATCTCTTGTAACACCTTTACTACTTCATCCATCAATTCATTGATCTCATGCTCATGTTGAGAATCATTTGTGTGCATATCTCCTTCCTCAATGTGTTTCGAAGCACTAGAGTCATCTTTTAAGCTCATGTTGAGAATCATTTGTGTACATATCTCCTTCCTCAATGTGTTTCAAAGCACCAGAGTCATCTTTTAAGCCTTCTTCTTCAACAACATTGATTCCACTTTCCTTTTTCCTTGTAGCTTTATGCTTGACTCTCCTTGTAGTTTTCTTTCCTTTTTCTCTAGTGGTATGTGTACACACCTAAAAATGGTCACGGTTAACCAAACCTATTAATTAATTAAATATGAATTATTTAATTAATATTCTTAAGTCATCTACATATAAATAAATTTAATTATTTATTTATATTGTTCATTTTTCCAACTCTTCTAGTTTAATTAAATAAATAAGTTTATTTAATTATTGCTATCTTCCTCTTAATTAATTAAATAGATTTCACAATTTATTTATATTAATTATTACAAGTTTAAATTCTAAATTTAAATGATATTCTCCATTTCACATTTAGTTAAATATTTCCAATATTTAATTAAACACTTTCTAATTCTTCACTCTTTATTTAATTAAATACTCTAAAAATATTTAACTAAAAGCTTTCTTTCCTCCATAATTAAATATTCTAAAAATATTTAATTAAAAGCTTTCTTCTTTTCTTCCATAATTAAATATTCTAAAAATATTTAATTAGAAACTTTCTTCTTTTCATATTTAATTAAGTATTCTATATATTTAATTAAAGTGCTTTTTATCATCTCTCACATATAATTAAATATTATTTATTTAAATTATGGAAACTTCTAATTCTTTGTCACATGTAATTAAATAAATTTATTTAATTAATTATGGATTTTTCCTCAACTATCAACTAACTCTTCATAAATTAAGTGCACAAATGGCAACTTTCCTTCATTTTTTGAATGGAAAAGACTGTGTTTGAGGAAACATCTCCCATCTTTCTCTCAACCTTCCATCTTTTTCTCAACTTCTCAATCCCTCACCGTTCATCTTAACAGGTTTGAATCTTAACCGTTGATCCTCGCCAACTGGAGTCTTGCCTTCAAAAATCTATAAATACAACCCTCTTATGAGTTGAAAAGGACCTTGAATCCTATATTTCATATACAATTACTATAGTTGCATTCAAATCAGCATCATAGAATTTTAGCATTTCAATTTCATAGCTTAAATCATATAGTCATAAACATGCATTTTCAATTAATCTCATTCTCCTAAGCCGTCATTTCAACAAACTGTTCCTTACACAATTGAGAGCCAACACCTTTAATCAAATCCTTGGAGATAGAGGACAATGAGACGAATTTGAAGAAGTTGTCATTAGAGTCCGCATTTATGCTTTCTAGTTAGTTTTCTTTAATATAATGTTTCATCGGTGTGTTAGATTACTATTTAATTAATCCACATTTTCCAACACACAGTATGGACTACTAGAGGGGATTTATCCCTTGCTAGATGAATTTCTATGGACTTCCTCTTCTCATGAATTATAGGAAGAGATTGTTAGAGTAAAGGTCTTAACTTAATTATGTTGATTAAGTTACCTTTATTCCCTTCTTAAGATTTCACGTTGGTTTGCATAAAGTGACATTTAATAATTATATTAATTATTAAATGTTATCCTATTAGGGCTTCTATTGGGGTTTTTTCTATTAGGGTTTTCATGATCTCCTTTTTATAAGGATTGATCCCATTGTATTTCATATCAATTCATTCTCTCATTCTCTCTGATATATATATTTTCAGTTTTCAGAGAACCCTTGCTTGTTTGTCTCCATCTCTTCTTTTGTGACAGGTTATTTACATGCATGTGATCTTCGGGGCTTGTGGTGTTGTATTTTCTCAACTCCTACATGGTATTAGAGCTCCACACCTGATGCTTCCTGTTTTTATTTTGAAGATTTTTGGAGCCTTAAGGGTTTGGGGCTTGTTTTCTTGATCTAGGGCATACTTGCAATTTTGAAGCATTTTCAGCTCAAACGGGCCTTGCCATTGCGTCCACAGTAGTCCAAAACCCCTAAATTGACTGTTCATTTATCCATTTTGGACAAAGTTGAAATTTGAGGCAAAATTTTTTTGCACTACAGTTGTTGCCCGCCTGGTAAAAAAAAATTTCCGAAATTTATTTTTTCTACATATTTTTCGCAAAAAAATATCGTCAAAAAATAATATTCATTTTTTTGCAAAAAATTCGTAGTTTTTTACTTTGTAAAATTTTTGTTTTTTTTATTAAAAAAAAATCAAATTTTTTTAAGCAGTTTAAATGCCTACTCAGGCTCGCGACTTCGACTGCGGGTACCCTGCGTAGGCAGGGACAGTACCCAAGGGTACCACCGCCTGTCCTTATGGCAGGCGATGGCCCCTTAGGTGTCGCCCCCTGCTGTGGTAGGTACCGCATGGGTACCACCATGCCACTTTGGCAGGGGGCGACACCATATGGACCCCGCCACTATTTTTATAAAAAAAAATTACAAAAAAAAATCCGTTTTTTATGATTTAAAAAAAAAAAAATCAACAGTTTTTTTTTTATAAATTTTTCAAAATATGCCCTATCGCACTTTTACGGTGACGGTCCTTTGGCCATCAAATTTAACCCGGTCTTTTTGCTGCAATGGCCGTATGACCATCAAATTTAACCCAGCGCTGGTTTTTTCCCTCTTTGGAGCTGTTTTATTCCAGAGGCCGTAACTTGGGCATATGATATCATTTTTTGGCAAACAAAATATCATCGAAAAGTTGGTTTTCTCATCTTTCTAGTGGTGTGGGTCTGATCACTTCTTTTTTTTGTTGGTGCATTCTACAGCCAGTTGAAGACAAAGGGGTTATTTTCAGTCCCAAGCTCATAACTTTTGATTAGTTTCTCCGTTTTTCACAATCTCAGTGGTGTTGGAACCGTATTTCAAAGCTCTTCAGTTTCATCCATGCCATTTTTCTAGATTTCACTCCAAGTATATTTTATTCAGTTATTTGTGTTTTCACACTCTGGTGGATTACTTGGACATATTTGCTCTTGGAAACTTTTTGTTTGCATGGGATGTTTTTTTTTTGCTATTCTTCATGTATTTTCAGCATTTTGTCCTTTGAGCATCATTTGTAAGCAAATATTTTATGTAAACGCACTGAGATAAAGTGCCACACTATTGTACATGCATTTTTTGGGATCTTGCACATAAGGTTGTGCCATATTTTGTACTCGCACTGTTATTATAAAGTGCCATGAGGGGTTGTGTAGTTTTTCTTTGTTTTTCCATCACATCCTTGTCTGGTGAGTGTCCCTCCACGATGACAATGAATCCATACCATGGGGGGTTGTGTATGTTTTTGTTTTCCATCACACCTTTGTCCGGTGAGTGTCCCTCCATGATGACCATGGATCCCTATGATTCCAGCCTCATGCATGTGTGCTTTGTTTTTGTACACCACTTTTTCAGTTGCAGGTGCTTTCTTGTGCACTTTCAGATGTTGTTTCTTCTTCCTCATGCACTACAGGGTGTTTCACATCATTTCAGTGGATCTGTCAGGCTCTCCCAGTTTAGCATTATGGGGGGCTATTATATTGTTCGTGCTAATTCTTCCTTGGTTTCACCTTGGAAAGGATCTTCCATTCTCAGTTGATCAGTGTTTCAGACTATTGGTTCTTGTGCCATCTATATCTTCGTTCCAGGTGTTTTCCTTTGTTTTCCATCTGATTCGAGTAGTGTTTTATGGGCACCTATGCAAATTATTGTCTTCTTGTTCCTAATCATTCTATCTTCAACAGAGGTTCTTCAGCACCATAGCAGTCATCTTTCGACAGTTGTTTGCAACTTCTTTTACTTCAGTGATGTTCTTTTTTGGCCTTCTGCATCTCTTTTTGGAGTAGAGTTTTTTCCCATGAGGTTTTCTCTATTTTCCCTCTTTACAGAGATTTGGTTGTATTTGGGTACCTGATTTGGCCTAGTTGTCGAGACCCATGTTTGCCATCTTGCATTTGTTTGTAGCTACATTGTTGCTCATCTTAAGGGGGGGTGTTAGAGTAAAGGTCTTAACTTAATTATGTTGATTAAGTTACCTTTATTCCCTTCTTAAGATTTCATGTTAGTTTGCATGAAGTGACATTTAATAATTATATTAATTATTAAATGTTGTCCTATTAGGGCTTCTATTAGGGTTTTTCCTATTAGGGTTTTATTAGGGTTTGCATGATCTCCTTTTTATAAGGATTGATCCCATTGTATTTCATATCAATTCATTCTCTCATTCTCTCTGATATATACATTTTCAGTTTTCAGAGAACCCTTGCTTGTTTGTCTCCATCTCTTATTTTGTGACAGGTTATTTGCATGCAGGTGATCTTCGAGGTTTGTGGTGTTGTATTTTCTCAACTCCTACAGAGATGTAGTTATTGGTCTATCTAATCTTCTGGAGCTACTAGAGGCATTTTTTGCACTCATATCATCTCTCGCTCTTTCTATGGTAAACCTAAATTTTTCTTTTGAGATTCCAAGCTCTCTAGCATATATGTCTACCTTAGCATCAACACTTTTCCTCATCTATGGTTTCTTGAATTCTAGGTGAACTTCCATTGACTTTTCTTCATAATTCCCATATCTTGGCCTATTGGGGTCTTTAAGGCTATTTAGTAGCACTTTTGTACATCCAATAGCTTCTACCTCTAAAACTTCATAACCTAGTTTTGGAACCCAAATGATTCTAGGTTCAACTATTTTCATTATACAAAAATCAGTGGAGACTAGAAAAGTAATGTCATTTATGTATCTTTTCACAACACTTCTTGGAATTATTTTTCTCTCATTCATTATTCTTTGGAATATTGCAAATAAGGTTGAGAGGGCATCACCCTAAGCATTCTTATCTCCAAGACCACTCATATAATCTCCTATCTAGTGTGTAATAGGATTTGTACTTGACCTATTAACTCTCCCAATTACTAGAAATTTCCTTGAGAAGTAGAAAATAAAACATATCACCAAAGTTACATACTTCTTATTCTTAATTTACTTCAGGTTTAACATCAATTGTTGCTGAAGCAACTCATAGAGGTCACAATCAACATTATTTTTAACCATTTCCTGTGCCACATGAATTGTAGTGGTAGAGATTGAATTGTCTCTATTGGTATAGTAAATCTTGTATGCAATAAGCATAGTTGCATATCTAACTATCAATCTTCTGATAAGGTTTACTATTGGGGCTCTTTGATAAAATGTAGCACTCATTCTCTCCATTACATCCTTGTTGACTAGAACTAGTTTGGTGGACCATGAATCAATTATCTCTCTAATTGCTCCCTTAGTAATCAAATGAGGTCCATCAATCCACATAAATTGGTCGTGAATTATACTTAGGGCCATTCTAATGCACTTTTTCGTATAGCTAAAATTTAGAAATCAATGCCATACATCTATTTTATTCTCAGTTAGGACTTTATACTCTGGATTGAAAGTTTAATCATCCACAACTAACTCATCTATCCATAAGTCCAATAATTTTTTAGGAGAGTATTCATTCATACTACCATGAATGTATGCCCTAAAGTCTTTAGTTGGTAGAACCCCATAAGGTATGTGTCAAAATGTACCTAATGGATCATCTTCTAAGGCTATGGAAGAATATCTTTTAAACTTAGGTTGTGGTATCTATGAGATGTCTACAAAATTTAGTGTCACCATTGCATTCAAATTTCTTTCAAATGATAATTCTAGAAAACTAGAGTATGCAAGGTTTGCTAAATACCTTTTACTCTCCACAATGAACTAGGGTTTTGATGCTCTGCAACTTGGAGACACTTTGAACTCTTCAAATTCACTTCTTTCTCCTCTATTTTCCTTCGAATGCTTTTGATGAAATAAATTTTCCTTAGAAAATTCACTTTTAATTCTCTGATTTGACCTAACTTTGAAATAAATGCTTCAAACCATAAAGCTTGTAACCCTAAAAACTGTATGCACAATCATCTTCTCAAGATCCACAAATGTCCACATTAGCATATTTCCTTCCACAATTTTATTCAACAAATTAAGAATTCCATTCTTAATGACATATCTTAATTTTGTAGCTTCCAACACCTCTTTTTCAATGGGGGGTATAAGATATCCATTAAAGCTCCCCCTAAACCATAGCTCCAGGCTTAATTATCAGAAGAAACATCTACACTCAAGGATGGTACAAATTCATTTGCAGTCTCTAATTATTCCTTGTTCTTAGGCTCCTCTTTCTTTCTCTAAATCTTTTCCATTCCTTCTTTACTTCAATTGGATTTGCATATGAAATTTCTTTGAGCAATATTCCTTCTATTCATTTTGGATTTGCATTGATTAGCTTTGTGTCCAAATCCATAGCATGTATAAAAGTAGCCATTGAAAGATTGAATCATTCTACCATTGTTATATCCATTCATCATTTGAATTCTACATTCATTTCTCTATGTCCAAATATTTTACATGTAAAATGTATACACCTAAAATCGGTCAAGATAATCGATTAATTAAATACAAGGTATTTAATTAATAAACCTTCTTAATTCATCTACTTATAAATAAATTGAAAATTTTATTTATATAGTTCATTTTTTAATTCTTCCTATCTTAAATCATTTTCTTCTTGATTTAATTAAATAAACAAGTCTAACCAATTTGTTTTATTTGATTAATTCCCTCTCATTAAAATTGAATTTTTAATTCAATTTTATCACATTTCTACATAACTCTCTAACCTCTTTCCACCTCATCTACCACCTCAGCATGTGTCACATGAATTTAAATAACTCTAATTTTTAAATGGAATTATCTTCAACAAATTTGAAACCACCTTGGACACATGGCTTCTCCTTCCATTTGATTATATTCAACACTTGTCAAAGTGTTCTACTAAGGGGAACCATCTCCATGATTCTCTCTAACTTCTTCATCATCCACTATTGATCTCTCTAGATCGTAATCTTGACTGTCGAATCCTACCACATCACAATATAGCTTGGAAATCCTATAAATAGAGCCTCATTCTCAAACTTTTCATAACACATCTTTGAGAAAAATTACTCTACAAAAATCATTTGTGAGCATTTTGAGAGCATTTGATCATTAGAAGCATTTAACATTCAACATTTTAGCATAGTATTTGCATATCAATTAAGAATCATGTCTTAGTTGTTAGATGCATTTCCTTTAATACAATAGTTTTTATACAACATTTGCATCATAATATTTAGTTTCATATCCATCATTGCATTATCATTATCACTTGCAGCATATCACATAGCTTATCAATTCATGTAGGAACTAAGAATCTTACATTTTACAACATCTATTCTCTAGGTTGTCATTCTAAAGTCATAGTGCAAAAATATCAGAGAGCCATTATGATATAAGGAATCCTTAGAGATAGGAAACAATGGAACAACTTTAGGGAGTGATTGTACTTTGAATTTGATTAATTTTGTGATTCAATTCTCTAATGTAATACATCTCATTGAATTGTGTGTTTGATTATTCACTTTGCTCACATATTTACAACACACATAAATTGGTGGCCACCATGGCACCTAGCCTTGTTTTATTAATATTTTTTGGAAAGTGTGTTTTACATGTTCGAACGTGAAATCTTTTAGCACAACCGTGAGTTATTTTGGCACATTCAAACTTTTAGCACATCCAATTCCTATTCTAGTCAATTTGGGGAATCTTTCAGCACATACAACTCATCCTTTGGCACATACATGGGGTTTTCTAGCGCATTCACTATATGTTTTAGCATATCCATTGACTATTCTAGAACATACATTGGTTTTTATAGCGCATATGTGTGATATTCTAGTGCATTGATTCTCCATTCTGACACATCTGGTTTATTTTATAGAAATTCAAAATTTTGAGGACTAATCACTATCTCTCTATTTTGTAGGTACTTTAAACACTATTAGAGAATTTGTTGAAACTATAATAATGTTGTCAAAGACCAATAATATGAAACTACTAAGGATTGTTTTGCAGAGGTTGGATTTATTGTTATTTCTTTTGATTCAATTAGAAACCAAGCTTAATTAGATGGATAATTGAACAAACACGTCTGGTGTGCTTGTAGAGTGGTAGGCATATGCTCTCCCCTTAGCTAGGTGACCAAAAATCCAAAACCATTCTTTTCATTTTATTGCATCTTATATTTAGAGGGCCTGCCTGGTGGGAAAAAGTAATCACCCAAAGGAATGACCCAACCAGGAACATGCTAAAGCCAAGAGACTTCCACCCGATATATAAGTGTGGGTACTTGAGGAAAGTTCAAGTATCACAAGGATTGTTTCAACAAGAAGGGTAACAATGGTCTCTTGTCATATGGATGATCCCCTAGGAATGGAATGCCTAATGAGTGCTCAATAAAATTGTTTAATTAATCATTTTTATAAACTCAAAAGACTTTATTATATTATTAATTAACTATTATGGCAGTAGATAATATGTTTAATGTTTTCTTGTTTTATGTTATATTTGACTAATTGAAGGATATATTAGATGTGATGTTTTAGATTAAATGTGATTTTTTTAGTAGTATTAATAAAGAGATGATTGTGCAAATCGAAACATCTATTATCATGAATGCAATATATCTTTGAGGATTTTGTGCAGGTACTTCAATACTAATTGTCAAGTTGGATCTGTTAGACTCTTTTTTTAACAACACAACTATAATCATGCTCCTGAAGGCTCCAGAAAGATCCTGAACTGCTATAATTCTAGATTGGCTCTCTTTGCCAATTTTGGAATTCTTGCTATAGCTGGAATAATGTGAGATTCTCTTGATACTTTCATTTAGAGTTTCATTTGTCTTTGCACTCTATAATTGGTGGCTAGCACCATTATTTTGAATTAAAAAATAAGGGATATTATTATAAATATCCATCCTTAGGTTTGATTTGAGCTAGTTGACATTTTGCTAGAAATTGTAACTTTTGGTACTCAATACTTCACCAATTTTGGCCAATTCGAATGAAAATAGAAAGTTGATACAAATCACTATGTTGTGGTGCTATCAGAGGAAGAGCAAGGCCCAATCAACCGAAGGAGGTGATCCCGCATCAATGTTATTTGGCTCAATTAATTCTATTTTGTTATAATTGGTTTGAAGTTAGGAGTTCAATTATTGTTTATCAATGTTCAGTAATGGCATTTACTTAGATTAAATTGTTACGATTTCAATTGGTTAAGATAGTTCATTGTAGATCAGAGTTAGATCATTCACTATAGATTTATTTAAGTATTTATTTACGAATGCACGTAGCTATAGAAATATTGTTAATCACGACTAATATAAGGATAGAGACGAAGCTAAATTGGAACATGTTCTTGGGAGTTAGTGTTATTGCTTTCTAGATTTAATATTTGAATTCATACAACATAAATAGATTCAATGTTTTCTAGAATAAAGTTTATTACTTGCAAATGTAACTAGATTTCCTTTTTAGCAACTTTGAATTCTCATTTTTAGACTTAGAATGAATTTGTTTTTCTTTTTAGATCTCCCAATGAACCAATTAGAGTTAAGTAAGTTAACATCTAAGGTAATTCATTAGGATTAGAATCAGTTTGAGCATTAGTTAACCAGTAAGTTAGATTCATCCTTAGAAATTAGTTACCATGTTCTACTCCCGAAGCATTCCTGAGAGCTCCTGAAGGAGATTGACCAAAATAAAATTCATTGTTTACAGTGCATAACCCCCAATTATTGGAATCCTCCTTATCGTATATTGCTTTGAGACACAGCCAATTTGATAAATAAAGAATTAAATGATGCAAGTTGTGACATCAATGACCTTGCCCATCATTTTTGGTGTTGTTTCTGAGGAACATTAAAGATTTGGATGTTAAGTTAAAGCTTTAGTGTTGATAAGGGAGACAATAGTTTGTGGATGAGACAAGCTAGGGATCATCTTGGAAGGTTTCTTCCATGCAACATCGAATTTGATCAAGAAGAACAAATTTTGCAACATTAGATCAAAAATCAATTAGAAAATCGAGAACAAAATCAAGAAGAAGAAATGGGTGACCAAGAGAATAATGATCCCCCACTAAACAAGACCTTTCCATATCCCATTAATCTAAATAGAGGTCATGACAAGCCCCCCATGAAAAATATTTCACCTTCAGTTTTACCAACTTTTAGAGGAAAGACTTCTAAAGATCCTGACCAATACCTCTTCGAGTTTAAGGTTCTATGCCAAAATTGTGATTATACAACTAAAAACCAGAAGCTAAAATTGTTTCATTCTACTTTAAAAGAGTCATATTTATGATGGTTCATGGGTTTAGGTACTGATTCAATCTCAACTTGGCAAGAGATGGAAACTGAGTTCTTGGATAAATACCAAGATTACTACCAAGTGAGCGATAGGAAGGAGGAATTGTTTTGAATGAGGTAGATGGAAGATGAGAGTTTGGAGGATTATGCAAACAAATTTCAGTTTGTTCACAAGAGATGTGGTAATGGGTTAGACAACGAAATTAGTAAGACAATTTTCCTAAAGGGAATTGATGATGATTCCAGAGAATCATTAAATCTTATGGTAAAAGGAGATATTAACAAGATTTATTTGGAAGCTATAGTTGAAATATGCTGAAAATACTCTAGGACTAGAGTAGGATGTAGAGGCTCCAAAAGAAACAAAGCTCTTACCACTAATGTATCTCAAGTGATGGAAGAGATAGCAAATTTGAAGACTAATTTTCTCCTTCATCTCAATATGTAGGGAGACAAAAGACCACTGAACTCCTATCTATTTATTATTCCAAGTGTAGAGGAAAACTTTTGTTAAGGGAATGTCCATTGAATCAAGTTGATGTTTGTGAGATCTATGAGAAGCGTCATGCTACAAGTTCTTGTAGTCTTTTATCTGAGATTAAGAATAAATTTAAGAAACCACCCATTGTGGAAGAGGAACTTAATTATGTTGGACAGAAGTCTTAGAATGCTGGATACAATCCTAATTAGGGGTAGTATGGTCCTAGACCTAACTGGAACCAAAACCCTTGGCAGAATGCAATTCAATGGAATCCTCCCTTCCAATGACAACCTCCAACTTCATACTAGGTTCAACTTGAGTGGATGAATCCCTAGTGGAATCAACCTCAGTGGCAAGAAAATCAGCCTCAATGGCAACAAAAACAACCATAGTTTCAGCCATGGAAAAATTAGGGACCTAGACATCCTTGGGGACAATCACCATAGTTAACACAGGGCACTACTTCTACCAATGAGAAAATAAACCAGCCTCAAATTCCATCACAACCTTTGCTAAATCCAAAAAATAATCGTTCAAATGCAAATCCCCCTACCCTAAATGTCATTGATGCTAATGATATTTAGTTCAGAAGCAAAAATGTGTCATTTGTACCAATCACTAAGGATCAAGAGGGTAAGGAAAGTGAAAAAAATAATTTGAATGAAAAAAAAAACTTTGAGAATGAGCAAGAAGTTAATTAGGCACCCTACCTAGAGCACTTGAAGACAAAACAAACTGCTCCTAACAACTCCCAACCTAATTACATGAATGTTGTTGATTATCAACTTTTGAGAGAACTAAAAAAGATTAACATTGAAATACCACTGTTGCAGGCTATTAGGGATATCCCTAAAATCAATTAGTTAGTTAAGTCTCTATGTATGAAAAATTTAAGTAGGAAGAATAAATTACCTCCTACCATTCAAATAGGGACTAAACTCACTGATGTTCTATCAGGAAGGATGCTTCCATAGAAATATAATGATCATGGGAGCCCTGTAATAACCTTGAGTATAGGAGGAGTTGAGATCCCTAACATGCTAATTGATCTAGGGGTAGCTATTAATTTAATCACCTTAGACACTATTGAGATGTTGGATATGATAAAGATTCAACCCACAACAACTATTTTATAGTTGGAAAATCAGTCCACTATTAAACCTGAGGGTGTTATTGAGTATGTCATGGTCACCATTGACACATTGTGTAAGACCCCTCTGTTTTTCTCTTTTGATGTGATGGTAATTTATTTTGATATATCATTATGGCATGCTTTAGATTAGCATTGTGAATATTTGAATTAATGATGTTTTATATTTGGATAATATTATTGATGTTAGATTCATCAGTTGGTAATACTGTATTGGTGAAGGGGATGAGATTGCATCACTTGCTTGCGAGTGCCCTGTGATTCCATGATTCCCTCTTTGCGGTGTGTTTTCTATGATGCAAATATACATGTGTGATATTCTATTGTTCGCAAGTTAATAGGTACATGATACTAACTCCACCTTGTTTCACAGGTTTGAGCATGTCCATCGCCAACAGTATTTGATTGGGAGATAGTAGTTAGGTTTTCCGTGCCAAGTCGTCACCCTAGTCATAAGTGTGTCATCGTTTTTAGTCCGGTTTAGTCATTTTAATACAATTTAATTTGCTTGAATTTTATTAAATTTGAAGTTAGAAAAAGTTAAATAAATGGCCTATGTAGTTAAGTTGTTAATTTAACAAATCTAGTTATAATGTGAAAAATGTTATTTAATTTATTAATTAATTTAATTTAATTAATAAAATAATTAAATCTTGGATTATATTTATTTTATTAATTAATTAAATTAATTATGTTGAAATGAAGTTAGTTATGCATTTTGGAAATTAATAGATATTTTGAATTAAAATTAAGTTGGAAAATTTGAAAAAGGTTTAAATTTCATTTTTTGAAAATTAGAAAATGCAAAGTTCAAAATAGAGATATTTTCTGTTTTTCTATTTTCTGAAATTGATTATGGTGGTTGAATGGATATTTCCATTTTGTTGGCTATTATTTGTATTTTTTTGGATATTTTTGGGAATGATGGATTTTTCATGAGTTCTTGGGGGAGAGGAATTTTTCTGGTTTTGGGGGTTTTGGAATTGGGTTCTTGAAAAGGCTCAGCTGGATTTGTAGGAAGGAACTTGGATTTGAGGAGAAGGCTTTGCACCATTTTTCCAATCTCTAAACTTTTGGAACCAGGTTTTCTACTTCGTAAATTTGTTTCATTTTGAAAGAATTCACAATTTGATTTGCTGTTTAAAAATTATATATTTAAACCTTATTTGCTTTGCAAGATAGAACCCAGGTTAAATCTATTTCAAAACTTTAAAACCTTGTTTGCAAATGGTGTTCTTCAAAAGAAAAGTTGCAATATGAATGCATTTGATCATTTCTAGAAAATTTATTGTTCAATTGGGTTATGTATATCTTAGATCTGTATATATATTTATATTTTGGTTGGGCTTATGCTAAAGAAAACAAAAATAAAATTTAAAACCCTGTTTTAAATAAAAAATTCAATTTTCGAATTTTTGAGATCCGCAGGTTATGGCAAAAAAAAATATATATAATAAAGAAAACAAAAAAAATTATATCAAAATTTTGTTAGGGCCAATTTGTGGGGAGGTTGTTGGGGGCTCACCCCCACCGTGCCCCCATGGGAGGCGAGTGTGGGGAGCCGCGCCCAACGCAACCCCCCAGAAACCCCCGCGGTCGCTATGAAGAAGCCACCACCATTGTTGGTGGTCGGTTGTGCTTTGCATTGCGCCACCAACAATGATGGCCGGTTGTGCCACAACCACCACCACCGCCATCAGTAGGGTTGGTTGTGGCATAGTCGACGCGACCCGCCTTACGCACGTGGCCCAAAAAATGCCACCCCAAAACCCTATTTTGGGTGCATGGCTCGAGGCCATAAGATGTCTATTTTTTTTATAAATATATAAATATATATATAAATATATTGTTATTTCATTATTATATTTTATAATATAAAAATATTAATATATATATTATGGTTATATGATATATATTAATATTTAATATTATATTATATAATATTATAATATAATATTATAATATAATATGTATTTATATTAAATAATTAAAAATAGATATATATATATTATGTGTATAGGTATTAAAATAATAATTTATTCAAGGGCATAATTTAAGTATAATTGAGCAAATTAAACATTTGAATTAAATGATGCATGTTTTAAATGTTAATGTGAAATTTAGATTAATGTGCAAGAGTCAAATTATTGTTTTTATTTTTAGATAATATATTTGAAAGGTTAAAATATGGATTAAATGTGGGTATGATTTAAGTGCAATTGAAGAATTTTAAATTAATGTATTATAGTCAAACTGAGAAAGGTTTTTTAAAATAATATTTTCTTTTGGAAAGAACAAATATTGGATTTACAGATATTATGTTTAATAGCAAAATTAACTGTTTCTTTTATAAAAAAAAAGGATATATTTTGAAGGGAAGAAATAGATGTTGTGAAAGTAGTATGTTTGAAACAACGAAGTAAACATTTATTTTATTACTGTTTACAAGTAATCGAGGAATTTAATGTTTGGTTTAAATTTCATCATTGGTCAGAAAGGGATATTGTTAAAACAGTTTCATAGAGACAACATCTATTGAATTTTATTAAAGGCAGTAGATTTATGCTATTTGAAAAGTAATTGTGGATTTGAATTGTTTATTAAAGTTAGTTTTCTCATCTCAGTAATTGAAAAGATAGTGAATTATTTTGCTTAATTAATTGGTTAGGGCAATTGTTTTACATACTGTGAAATGAATTTTAAAAGGGATATGAATTTAGTAAATCCAAATTAAATTATTTCCTTGCAATTGCTTTCGCGATGATTTTCCTCTATGCCTTGTTTGGGGAAATGGGTTAATTGGATCTTTAATATGTAATTCTTCTAGAGGATGGGGGGGTGGGGGGGGGTTGTCATTATGTGAGATCAACCATTTGTTAATTCCCTTGGTTAGTGCCTGAAGTTATCTCAGTGCTTTACCTGGTTTCTGCGAACGGGGATGTTTTGAGCCTCCTATGAAAGGAGTGGATTATGTGATTGGTGGCTCCTTGTAAGGAGTGGCATTGTTATCTTTGTTACCTCTAGTGTTTGGAGAGGGCTTTGACTTATGTTTCCTCCTAGTTTTGGAGTGATCGACTTATCTATTTGTATGCACTTGGGCTCCCTTGGTATTTGGTTTGAATGTGTGTTGTAAAGTGAAGAGTGACTTCCGTTAGGGGCCAGAGCCGTGAGAGGTATACTAGGTAACCTTCAAAGGTTGTTTATTCGAGTGATAACCAAAGAAGTGTAATCCATGTCAGTAATGTTATGGTGTACTTGTAGTTGGTACTTGATTGTTTTGTATATGGTTTTCTTAACATACCTGATCCGTTATTTCTAAAGAAATGTAACCATGTTAGAGTTGTATTGGAGTTGTACATACGTGAACTTGAGTTGTATTTGTGTGGTACATGTGGTTGGTTGTGACAGTCTGGTTCAGTTATGTTCTAACCTGTGTCTATAGGTAGTTGGTCTTGTCTAGGAATCCTTGTTACTATTTCCTAGCATGGGGGGTGGGCATTTGGGTTCCACTTGGTTGGGTGGTGTGCACCTTACTCTGTTGGGCTTTCTTCTTGTTCGTGTTGATGAAATTTCTAGTTGGAGAGCATGTGCGATCCAGTTACTCTTTATGCTTATTTTCATTTTTTTAAATCTTGTAATTTATTACCCCTCTTTGTAATCGAGGTGGAAGTTGTAATATGTAATCATGCTTTTAGATTTACCTCATTCAGAGAATGAGAGATGTAATCTCCTTAGTAGATTATTGTACTTTGAGATCTTATGGTATCTCTATTTCTTTGATGAATTTATCTTGTATGGAATATATGTGTTCTTAATTTCATAAGTAATTAAATGTTGTGGTTTCAATTCATTAATTTTGTTCATGGGTTATTAAGTAATCTCAGTCTCATAACCTTAGATATTGTTGCAATGTGTAGTGAACTTGCATATTAATTATATTAAAAAAAAAAAAAAGTTCGTTTGTGTAGTTAAATTGCAACTTCCTCGGGGGGTTACACATGGTATTAGATCCTCGGGTTCATACACTAGGTTCTCTGGGAAAATTTGAGCCCACTAGGTTGTCCCTGTGAATCTGTTAGTGGAATTGTTATGTGATCACTTGTTTTTGGCTTTTACCTTGGCATGACATACTCTGTGGAAAAGAGTGGTGTGAAAGTAACCTGATAAAAGGTTATGGTTGGAAAGTTTTGTTACGTATCCCATGGGTTATGGAGTTGGATGTCCTATGGGATTGTGTATGTAGTTGTACCCCTGTAAATGTAAGAAACCAGTAATGGTATCTTGTTTGAGAGTTGTGAATAACCTATACTTGCTTTGTGTATCCATGCGATGGTGATACTTGGTACCCATCCTTGAGGAAAATGTTACACTTTGGTGTGGGATTTACCATACTAGTATGTGAGCGTGTGCATGTTTGTTACCTGATTGAGGGCCAACCCATGTGTGGATGAGACTTATATATAAGAGTAACCAAGAGTAGTTCTTCTTCTTTTGGTTCTCTAGATCCTTAATCCGTAAAGGGATAGTAGCAGCCACAAGTTCCTTGGGTGGAGTGTGTAGCGTATGCATATTGTGATGTAGAGCGTCTTAGCTCAACCAATCTTGAGGAATCGTACCCACTACTTTCCCTTATGATGGATCGAGATACTTGATCCATAAGTGTTAACCTAATCCCCACATATTTGAGTACAGTAGCATAGGTATGTTAGTTATGCCTGGATGTTCGTGGAGGTGTTGATCTGGAATAGCGAGTAAACCTCATCTATATGAGAGGTGAGACTCAGAGCCCCATAGTGATATTATCATATTGCATTGTATACTTAGTGCATCTGCGCATGCTTTGAAATGATGTGAGAGATACGATGTCACACCGCACCGATGTTTTGACATAGTGTTGGTGATGATGATGTATTTGCACGTATTCCGATATGATGCAGTACAATTCCACACCCGACTAGTGTTCTGACACAGTGCTGGTGATGATGCCATGTGATGAGACGATGCCATGTGCATAGACACATGAAGGTGCATTATGAGATTTTCTTTGTAAGCCTACTTGTGTGATGAGCGTTATGGGGCCTCACCACTTGTAGATGGATACTCATGGTTGCCTTGACCATGTTGGTCGAGTAGCATATGGGTAGATCCTAGCCATGTATACCTCTAGCTTCAGCGAGTACCTATGTCTTCCTTCTCCATGAGGTATCGCTATGCGGGGAGTGTTCTGTGCATGCCTACTTTTGTGGAGCCACAGACACTCTACCATGTGGCATATGACCAGTACGTTCCTATTCCGACTGGCGTATGACCCTGCTGTGTATGACCATGATGTGTGTTGACACAATGAAGGGTGTAGCAGAGGAGTACACCCTATGCCATGTGGTTGGTGTTTTCACTCTGCACCACATGATGGACTATCGCGATAGTTAGACGTTGTTTCCTCCTTCCTTGTTTGGTGGCTAGTATCTAGTCACATAGTGTTGTATAGTGCAAATTTAAAGATTGTGAACTTTCTTTTGGTTATTGATGATTTTTCAGTTGATTGTGAGGGACAACACTTGGTTATATTTTATTGTGAAATTTTAGCTACAACTTGTGATCTTATTTTCGTATAACCCTAGTGGTTATATATTTGATTCAGTGTTGAAATTATGTGCATTATTGCCTTATTGTTGAAATTGAACTTTAATTTTCTCTTCTTTATGAACTTGGTGGCTAAGCTAGTTATCATTGTTGTTTTCAATGTCGACTATATGTTATATTGTGAATTCCTCTCCAAGTACGTATGAGACAAACTTGGTGAGTGTGTATGAGGAAGTAGATGCAGGAGACTTAGAGGATGGGGGTATGGGAGGTTGTTATATAGCTAGGACCCACTACTCACCTTTGTGTGATGACTATCTCTTGGAGGCTAATCACCTTACACAACAAGAGATAGGTCATGGTGGTCTTGTTTGGATGGTTTCACTTTATGTATGACCTAACACCATCAAGCCACTGATTGTGAGATATGGTATGTGAGATGGATATTGGCTC
Organism: Sequoiadendron giganteum; assembly: GCA_007115665.2. Taxonomy (NCBI): domain Eukaryota; kingdom Viridiplantae; phylum Streptophyta; class Pinopsida; order Cupressales; family Cupressaceae; genus Sequoiadendron; species Sequoiadendron giganteum. Next base: position 209,594,823 of record CM021107.1, read on the forward strand.
TCAGCTTATGGTTTATGTGAGATGGACATTGGTTCTTGGTTCATGGATCCTTCTATCATGGATTGGTATGTTGCTTTTCGGTGTCCAGATGGACCCTTGTGTTGCCTTGTGATGATTCCCAGTGATGTGTATTGGTGCATATGTGTATTATGTGTGTTAATCCATGGTTATGTGTTTTGGAGACTTGGTTGGTGGTTGTTTCACCATGTTGGTTTGTATGGATTGGCAGTGTACTTGGCTGAGTTGTTTATGGCTCAGGTTGATGTGCTTTTTATGTTGAGGTTTGGAGTGGTTCAGTTTAGAACCCTTGGCTTTATGTGATTGTATGGAGTTTGCGCTAGGGGTAGTTGCAGGATTCCAGGAGTAAGCCTAACCCTAGGGGGGGAGGATTTAAGACCCCTTCATTTTGCTCTTTTGATGTGATGGTAATTTATTTTGATGTATCATTATGGCATGCTTTAGATTAGCATTGTGAATATTTGAATTAATGATGTTTTATGTTTGGATAATATTATTGATGTTAGATTCATTAGTTGGTAATATTATATTGGTGAAGGGGACAGGATTGCATCATTCACTTGCGAGTGCCTTGCGATTCTGTGATTCCCTCTTTGCAGTGTGTTTTCTATGATGCAAATATACATGTGTGATATTCTATTGTTCGCAGGTTAACAGGTATAGGACACTGACTCCACCTGGTTTTACAAGTTTGAGCATGTCCATCACCAACAACATTTGATTGGGAGATAGTAGTTAGGTTTTTCGTGCCAAGTCGTCACCCTAGTCATAAGTGTGTCATCATTTTTAGTCCGATTCAGTCATTTTAATACGGTTTAATTTGCTTGGATTTTATTAAATTTGAAGTTAGAAAAAGTTAAATAAATGGCCTATGTAGTTAAGTTGTTGATTAAACGAATCTGGTTATAATGTGAAAAACGTTATCTAATTTATTAATTAATTTAATTTAATTAATAAAATAATTAAATCTTGGATTAGATTTATTTTATTAATTAATTAAATTAATTATGTTGAAATGAAGTTAGTTATGCATTTTGGAAATTAATAGATATTTTGAATTAAAATTAAGTTGGAAAATTTGAAAAAGGTTTAAATTTCATTTTTTGAAAATTAGAAAATGCAAAGTTGAAAATAGAGATATTTTCTGTTTTTCTATTTTTTGAAATTGATTATGGTGGTTGAATGGATATTTTCATTTTCTTGGCTATTATTTGTATTTTTTTGGATATTTTTGGGGATGATGGATTTTTCATGAGTTCTTGGGGGAGAGGAATTTTTCTGGTTTTGGGGGTTTTGGAATTGGGCTCTTGAAAAGGCTCAATTGGATTTCTAGGAAGGAGCTTGGATTTGAGGAGAAGGCTTTGCACCATTTTTCCAATCTCTCAAACTTTTGCAATGGTGGCCGACTGTACCATAGCCACCACTGCCACCATCTGCAGGGCTGGTTGTGCTTTGCACAGTTGGCGTGACCCACCTTACACACACGGCCCAAAAAATGTTGCCCCAAAACCCTATTCTGGGCGCGTGGCTCAAGGCCATAAGATGTCTATTTTTTTTTTAAATAAAAAAAAATATATAAATATATTGTTATTTCATTATTATATTTTATAATATAAAAATATTAATATATATATATTATGGTTATATGATATATATTAATATTTAATATTATATTATATAATATTATAATATAATATGTATTTATATTAAATAATTAAATATATATATATATATTATGTGTATAGGTATTAAAATAATAATTTATTCGAGGGCATAATTTAAGTATAATTGAGGAAATTAAACATTTGAATTAAATGATGCGTGTTTTAAATGTCAGTGTGAAATTTAGATTAATGTGCAATAGTCAAATTATTGTTTTTATTTTTAGATAATATATTTGAAAGGTTAAAATATGGATTAAATGTGGATATGATTTAAGTGCAATTGAAGAATTTTAAATTAATGTATTATAGTCAAACTGAGAAAGTTATTTTAAAATAATATTTTCTTTTGGAAAGAACAAATTATGGATTTACAAATATTATGTTTAATAGCGAAATTAACCGTTTCTTTAAAAAAAAAAAAAAGGATATATTTTGAAGGGAAGAAATAGATGTTGTGAAAGTAGTATGTTTGAAACGACGAAGTAAACATTTATTTTATTACTGTTTACAAGTAATCAAGGAATTTAATGTTTGGTTTAAATTTCATCCTTGGTCAGAAAGGGATATTGTTAAAACAGTTTAATAGAGACAACAACTACTGAATTTTATTAAAGGCAGTAGGTTTATGTTGTTTGAAAAGTAATCGTGTATCTGAATTGTTTATTAAAGTTAGTTTTCTCGTCTCAGTAATTGGAAAGACAATGAATTATTTTGCTTAATTAATTGGTTAGGGAAATTGTTTTCCATAGTGTGAAATGAATTTTAAAAGGGATATGGATTTAGTAAATCCAAATTAAATTATTTCCTTGCAATTGCTTTTGCGATGATTTTCCTCTATGCCTTGTTTGGGGAAATGGGTTAATTGGATCTTTAATATGTAAGTCTTCTAGAGGATGGGGGGGGGGGGTGGTTGTCATTATGTGAGGTCAACCATTTGTTAATTCCCTTGGTTAGTGCTTGAAGTTATGTCAGTGCTTTACCCGGTTTCTATGAACGGGATGTTTTGTGCCTCCTATGAAAGGAGTGGATTATGTGATTGGTGGCTCCTTGTAAGGAGTGGCATTGTTATCTTTGTTACCTCTAGTGTTTGGAGAGGGCTTTGACTTATGTTTCCTCCTAGTGTTGGAGTGATTGTCTTATATGTTTGTATGCACTTGGGCTCCCTTGGTATTTGGTTTGAATGTGTGTTGTAAAGTGAAGAGTGACTTCCGTTAGGGGCCAAAGCCATGAGAGGTAAACTAGGTAACCTTCAGAGGTAGTTTATTCGAGTGATAACCAAAGTAGTGTAATCCATATTAGTAATGTTATGGTGTACTTGATTGTTATGTGTATGGTTTTCTTAACATACCTGATCTATTATTTCTAAAGCAATGTAACCATGTTAGAGTTGTATTGGAGTTGTATGTACGTGAACTTGAGTTGTACTTGTGTGGTACATGTGGTTGGTTGTGACAGTTTGGTTCAGTTATGTTCTAACCCATGTCTAGAGGTAGTTGGTCTTGTCTAGGAATCCTTGTTACTATCTCCTCGCACGGGGGGTGGGCCTTTGGGTTCCACTTGGTTGGGTGGCGTGCACCTTACTCCATTGGGCTTTCTTCTTGTTCGTGTTGATGAGATTTCCAGTTGGAGAGCTCATGCGATCCAGTTACTCTTTATGATTATTTTTATTTCTATTAATCTTGTAATTTATTACCCCTCTTTGTAATCGAGGTGGAAGTTGTAATATGTAATCATGATTTTAGATTTACCTCATTTGGGGAATGAGAGATGTAATCTCCTTAGTAGATTATTGTACTTTAAGATTTTATGGTATCTCTATTTCTTTGATGAATTTATCTTGTATAAAATGTACGTGTTCTTAATTTCATAAGTAATTAAATGTTGTGGTTTCAATTCATTAATGTTGTTTGTGGGTTATTAAGTAATTTCAATCTTGTAACCTTAGAGGTTTTTGCAATGTGTAGTGAACTTGCATATTAATTATACTTAAAAAAATCAAAAATTAGTTCATTTGTGTAGTTAAATTGCAACTTCCTCTAGGGTTGCGTGGCGAGGCATTACACATGGGACTATCCAGTTGAATTTTTAGTCCTTAAAGATAGAAAGAAAGATTTTGGATATCCAATAATTTTAGGTAGACCATGGTTGGATACAACAACAACACTGATAGACTATAGATCAGGTAGCACGATTATTTCTAATGGAAAAAAGTAGAAAGAATTGTCATTATATCCTCCTGCTCAACCATCAATTGAATCTAATACTCAACCTTGGGTTGATGAGGATATGGAGTCTGAGGGGCATTGTGTTGTGGAATTAGTGATGGTTACTTTAATGGAACATATTGAAGAATGTGAAGAATAGAATCTTAGTCCTGAAAAGATTGAACAAGTCAAACAGAAAGAGGATTGTCATGGAATCTTGCATTAGCAAGGTTCCCATCCTTTTCCTTTAAATACACTTGTAGGAAACCCACTTGATACAAAGAATGAAACCAAGGAAATCACTATAGCAGGAGATAAACCTCTCTTTATTAGTTCATCTTTGTTCTCTTCACAGGAAGATAAATTAAAGAAAACTTTAGAGAATCATACTGAATCTTTCGCCTAGGAATACAAGGATATGATAGGAATCCATCCTTCCATTTGTACACACCATATTTATATAGAGGATGTCAAGCCAATGAGGCAGGGGAAGAGGAGGATTAATCCTGTTTTGAGATATCTTGTCAAGCAAGAGATAGAAAAGCTGCTAAAAGTAGGATTCATCTATCCAATATCGGATAGTCAATGGGTTTCCCCATTGGTTATTTTTCCAAAGAAGAATGGTAAGTGGTGTGTGTGTTTTGATTACAAAGAGTTAAATAAAGCCACCAAAAAGGATCATTTTCCTTTACCATTCATTGATCAGGTACTTGACAATCTTACTGGCAGTAGTTATTTCTCCTTCTTGGATGGTTTTAGTCATTATAACTAGATACAAGTGGCTCCTGAGGACCAAGACAAAACTACTTTCAATTGTCCTTGGGGTACATATTCCTACACAATTTTACCATTTGGGCTATGTAATGCACCGGCTACCTTTCAAAGAGTTGTTTTAGCTATATTTGTTGATTTGACAACCTCATGTGTAGAGGTGTATATGGATGATTTCACAATCCATGCATAGACATTTGAGGAGGCTCTTGAGATTTTAAATAGAGTTTTACAAAGGTGTAAAGACCATAGGCTATCCTAAAACCATGAAACATGTTCTTTGATGATGACAGAAGGAATTGTACTTGGACACCATATTTCAAAATAGGCGATTAAATTTGACCCTAAGAAAGTTGAAATCATACAAAATATTGAAATCCCAACAAATCAAATAGGATTTCATAGTTTAATTGGACACGTTGGGTATTATAGAATATTCATAGAAGGGTTTAGTAGGATTGTTGAACTTTGTTTACATTACTCAAGAAAGATGCAAAATTCTTATGGATAGATGATTGTCAACAATCTTTTGAGAAACTTAAACAGGCCTTAACAACGTCCCCCAATTATAAAAAGACCTATATGGGGAGTTCCATTTCATATCCATTCTGATGCTTCTAATTTTGAAATTGGTGCAATGTTAGGACATAAATATGACAATGATGCAATGAATGCAATCTATTATATTAGCAAAAATTTAAATCTTGCAAAAAGAAACTATACAACCACTGAAAAATAATTTTTATCAATGATCTATGCAATTAACAAGTTTAGTTATTATATTACAGGTTATAAGATATTCATCCACACATACCATTCTGCAATAAGATATCTCATGAAAAAAGTTGTGGTGGGTGGACGGATCATAAGATGGTTATTGTTGTTGTGGGAATTTGGTGTAACTATAATAGATAAACCTGGCAAGGACAATGTTGTTGATTTCTTGTCAAGAATTGTTTTGCAATAAAGAACTAATTGATGATGGATTCCCAAATGAACATTTATTCACAATATCAATACATCCACCATGGTTTTTTGACATTGTAAATTACCTTGTAATAGGGAAGTGCCCCAATCATTTTAGTTTTAGGCAAAAAAAGAGGTTAATTCATGAAAATTCTATATTTTAGTGGATTAATGGTTTATTGTTTAAAATGTGTCCTAACCATGTTCTCTATAGGCCTATTGCTGAGATAGATGTCTATTATGTAGTACATGCATGCCATCATGAACCAGAGGGAGGACACTACTCTGTGATCAAGATTGTTCATAAGCTCTTAGGAGCTAGTTATTTTTGGCTGACTATGACAAAGGATGTTTCATTCTTTGTCAAACATTGTGATGAGTGCCAGTGCATGGACAGACCTATACCAACAATGGAGATGCCACTATAGCCTCAAATAGCTCTTGAACCATTCAAAAAATGGGGCATTAATTTTGTGGGACCTATTGATCCACCTTCCAAGGGACAACACTATATTCAAATTTGCATGGATTATGTTACAAAGTGGGTAGATGTAAAGGCTCTACCAACAACAAGAGAAGACAAGGTGGCCAATTTTTTGTACAAGCATATCCTTCAAAGGTTTTGTGCACCAAGGGAAATAGTTTTTGATCAAGGACCATATTTCATGTCTTCAATGATGGCAGATTTCATGCAAAAATATGAGATGACACATAGAAAATCTACTTTGTATCACCCATAGGCAAATGGGCAAGTGGAGGTCACCAGCTGAGAGTTAGAAAATATTCTCACAAAAACTGTGTCATTGAGAAAAATAGATTGGGTAGAGAGATTGGATGAACTAGTTTGGGTGTATAACACTACCTAGAAGACTACCATTGGGTTTTCCCCATATGAATTAGTATATGGGAAGATTCCTGTCATGCCAATTGAGTTTGAATTGTAGACACTGAGGACAACATTGGATGTTGGAATTAATTTATCAAAAGTAGAGAAGAAGAGAGTTTTACAATTGAACCAACTAGATGAAATGAGAATGGAGGCACTCCAACATACAAAGATGATCCAAACAGAGAAAAGAGTGGCATGACAAGCATATTATAACCAGAAGATTTAAGAAGGGAGATTGGTAATTGTTGTTTGATTCTAGATTTCATGAATTTAAGGGAAAATTCCACATAAGGTGGTTGGGACCATACTAGATTGACTAGGTCTTTGAAAATGGAGTTGTGCAGTTAATACTTATTGATGGAGAGAGAAGAGTGATGCTAGTTAACGGTCACAAACTAAAAATATATCATAAACCTGAGTCAAGGGAGGAGTTCTTATCAGACTTGCAATAAAGAATTGAACATTTTTTGATGGAAGGTATTTCTTCCATGCGAGAATGTGTACCTGAGTAACCTTTTGACGAAAGGCGTCAATGGAAGGTAGATTGAAAACCGACAAATGTCAGTTTACCTTCTGAATAAAGGTGATAAATTGAAAACTAGTAAATGGCAATTTATCTCTTGGAAAAATTGAAAAAAAAGGAAAAAAATGAAGGAATGGTTGAAAACCAGAAATGGTGGTCTTCTTGGATCAACTTCAGTTCTCTCATGAGAGATCCTGAGAGCTCTTGAAAGCTCCTGATGAATCCTGAGGACATCTTAAGTTTCTAGTGGTTACCTTCATGTTAATTTTGTGCCTTGCTTTAATTAATTCATTGGAATTAAATACCAATTGAGTTAATTAGTGCGCTTGAATTAACTTTGGTATTATTAAACGGTATGCATTTATTGTGAATGTCATTTCCAAATATTGTCTTTTCTATTTAGTTATTATAATTTAAAATGAAGTAAGTGTTAGCATAGGAATCTCCACCAAAAGGAGTCATTTAATTTATAATAAATGAATATAATCACTTCTAAATCTGGTGGGGGAATCAAGAGGATATTTTGAAAAAGACTGCAACAATAATGATAGTTAGTAGTGATCTATCACACATCCCTTTCAATAAATTCACTGATATCAGCCACACTACCAAAGTTATGAATTGTAAATGCAAAGTATAGGGTGGTGGCGTGCGAATCGTCTAGATGAGTAAATGCAATAAGTAATGACATGTGTGATTGACATTAAGTTTTTTCTAAAAATTGTTGTAGTTAGAGAAGGTGTCATTCTATGTTTTTACTAAATTGAGACAGTCATTTTCTTCTGATGAAGTTGCAGAGCAGAGCATAATGGGGAACAAGTGGAATGTTGAACCATATAATTTCATTCTTGACCCAAAAACAAAAAGATTATTAAGAGAAGTTGGGTGGTTGTATTTTGTCTTAAAGTATGAGGGATTCCAGAAGGAGTTAGTTGAAGAATTCATGAGAAATTTCCATGTGAATGTAACTAGAGTCCGGGATGAAGTAATTAAAGTCACTCCAGAAATTATAAGTGAATTTTTTGGAATTCCTGCTGAAAGAAAGCCAATGGAAAAAGAGCATGTGAAGTATGAAGATTTAGTGGTGGCATTTTCCAAATAACCTAAGAAAAAGCTAGAGATTATGTTGCACAAAGGAGAGCTGAGAGGAATTTCATGCAACAGTTTGGAAGAGCCATGGAGAACTATTGTCACCTGGCTTATGAAATTTTTCACTTGTGAAGGTCAGTAGAGTGTTGTATTGGGTCTAGGAATGCGATTATTAGTGCATTTAAGGTATGGAAATGTAGACTCTTCCACCAAAATCAATTTAACTTCATTTCTATTTTCCCAAATTTCCTCCATGATAGCTAGGGTAAAATCTAGAGGAGAGTCTTCAATTAAATATCATGGGTTAATACACTTGATAATCAAGAACCATTTCTTAAAGAAGGAAACTGGTAAACAAGGATGGTTATAATTTTTGTCTACACCTATTAAAAAGAAAGAAGGGAAAATCACAAAGGGACCCACATAAAAGTTGGTGAAAAGAGAATCCTCTACTAGGAAATAGAAAAAGGACAAGAAAAAGAGGAAATCACAAGAGTCTGCTAGGGTAACCCATAGTGTAGCCAAAAAGAGGAAACAAGAAATAGAGAAAGAAAACCCTAGCATAGTTGACGATGTTGTTTCAACTCTTGAGGAAACCCCAATTTTTGAAGGCCAATAGGAAAATTTTGAAGTCTACGAGGAAGACCAACCACCTATTCAGTTACTAGAACAACCTCATAGTCCTCCTAAAGCCCCACTACCATCTCCTAAGAGAACACATGTTCGATTCTTTTTACTCCCTTGAAATAATTCACTCTCAATCTGAAGAGAGGGATGCCTCAAAGGAGTTTGAAGAGGAGGAAGTTGAAAAATCTCCCTCACAGTCCCTAGTTATTGAAAGAAGAGAAGGAAAAGAACCAATGACTGAGCAAGAACAATCCACTCAAATGCAAGAGTCAGAAGAGTTAGAAGAAGAAAATTAAATAGCGAAGGCTATGGCTATGCCACAAATATAGGAAAAATTGGAAGAGGAAAAAAGGAGGATATAATTCCTCAAAGAAAAATTGAGAAGAAAAGAAGAGGAGCTGCAAAATTTTGTTAATAAAATAGAGCAAATAGAAAAGGAAATGGCTGAAAAAGAGCATGCTCTACAAGAACAACTAAGTGAAACAACAAAAACCATGCATCAAGTTAATGCACATGCATTAGCTAGGGTGGAGGAAACAACAAGGTTTAGTACTAAAGAGATAGGAAAGATAAGAGCAGAGTTGCAGCATAAGGAACATTAGCTAAGGCAACAGTCCAATATGTTGCAATCATATGAAGCTTCCACATCGTTTGCTCCAAGAAGATATCTCCCATTGACTATTGTTAAACTTAAACATGAAAATGATCAATTGAGGAATCATAACCTGTAGTTGGAAAGAGAAAAAGATGAAATGTATGAAAGATTACAACAAATGGTGGAATTGTCTTATGAAATGCTATCAATGAGGAAACCTTCAGGATCTTATGCACTCTTTTTGAGGGAAAGGTTTCTTCAGTGGAAATTAAACTAGCTGTTACTCAAGAGAAAAATAGATTATGAGGATGATAAGGAATTCCTTGAGGATTTCTTCAATAGTCATCCCACTATCTAGAATCAAATGTGCGAGTACTTTCAACATGGCTTCTTTCTTGGCAAATTTCCACAATCCTTTCTCAATGTTTTCATAGGAGAGCTACAAATAAGATCTTTTTTTTCATTGCTACAAAACTAGGTAGAGTGGGAACACAAGGGTACTCAATATAAAGAAGCACAATTGAAACTTGGATTGCCAATGAGGAATGAAATTCCATGGTCTAAACCTTTCAGAGCTCACTTTAGATTCTTTACCACATCAAAAAATGTAGCTCCTTCTTAAAAAAGAAATATGAATGAGAGTATCCAAGTTTTTAAAAGGATTCAAGATTTTCTACCAATGAGAGCCCTAAGTGCAACAAGAGACAGATTTGAAGCTATCCCACCACAGTTGAGAAGAAGAGAACCGATTTCTCCCAGAAACATCACATGGAGTTTGACCATAATAAGAACTGTAATTGATATTATTAAGGAGAAACAAACAAACTAGATAGGAATGAGGTTTAGGCCTCCTCTTATCATCATGCCAGCACTAGCATTTGATGAACCACTGTAGTTTATTGGGGAAAATATGAGGGAGTGGATGGCAACAGTTGAAAAGATGAATGGATATGCACGTCAAAGGAATTTCTTGGGTTATGTACTACATGATGTTGATCTCGGAGACTTAATTTCTTGGTTGTTAGCAAGGAACAAAGATTTTCCAGACTCTCCACCATGAGGACATGGTTTATATCAAGAGGGAGAGGATGATGAGTGCTCAAGAATACTGTTTAATTAATCCTTTTTATAAACTCAAAAGACTATTATATTATTAATTAACTATTATGGTGGTAGATAATATGTTTAATGTTTGCTTGTTTTATGTTATATTTGACTAATTGAAGGATATATTAGATGTGATGTTTTACATTAAATGTGCTTCTTTTAGTAGTATTAATAAAGAGATGACTGTGCAACTCGAAACATTAGTTATCATGAATGCAATATATCTTTGAGAATTTTGTGCAAGTACTTCAATGTTGACTATTGAGTTGGATCTGTTAGACTATTTCTTTAACAACATAACTATAATCATGCTCCTGAAGGCTCCAGAAAGATCCTGAACTGCTATAATTCTAGATTGGCTCTCTCTACCGATTTTGGAATTGCTGCTATAGCTAGAATGATACAAGATTCTCTTGATACTTTCAGTTAGAGTTTCATTTGTCTATGCACTCTATAATTGGCAGCTAGCACTAGTTTTTTGAATTCAAAAATAAGGGATATTCTTATAAATATCCATCCTTAGGTTTTATTTGAGTTAGTAGATATTTTTCTCAAAATTGTAACTTTTGGTACTCAATACTTTTGCATTACTCACCAATTTTGGCCAATTCGAATGAAAATAGAAAGTTGATCTAAATCACTGTGTTGTGGTCCCATCGGAGGAAGAGCAAGGACTACTCAACCGAAGGAGGTGATCCTGTGTCATTGTTATTTGGTTCAATTAATTTTGTTTTGTTATAATTGGTTTAATGTTAGTAGTTCAATTCTTGTTTATCAATGTTTAGCAATGGTATTTACTTAGATTAAATTGTTACAATTTCAATTGGTTAAGATAGTTCATTGTAGATCGGAGTTAGATCATTCTCTATATATTTCATTAAGTATTTATTTACGAATGCACGTAGTTGTAGAAAGATTGGTAATCATGACTAATGTAAGGATAGAGTCAGAGCTAAATTGGAATATGTTCTTGGGAGTTAGTGTTATTGCTTTCTAGATTTAATATTTGAATTCTTGCAACATAAATAGATTCATTATTTTCTAGAATAAAGTTTATTACTTGCAAACGTAACTAGATTTCCTTTTTAGCAACTTTGAATTCTCCATTTTTAGACTTAGAATGAATTTGATTTGCTTTGTAGATCTCCCAATGAACCAATTATAGTTAAGGTAACATCTAAGCTAAGTCATTAGGATTAGAATCGGTTTAAGTGGGCATTAGTTAACTAGTAAGTTAGATTCATCTTTAGAAATTAGTTACCACATTCTACTCCTGAAGCACTCCTAAGAGCTCTTGAGAGCTCTTGAAGGAGATTGAATAAAATCGAATTTGATGTTTACAATGCAAAACCCCCAATTATTGGAGTCCTCCTTATTATATATTACTCTAAGACACACCCAGTTCGATAAATAAAAAATTAAATGATGTGAGTTGTGACATCAATGGCATCGCCCATCAATTCCTATACTAGAAGCTTTTGTTATAGTAAGCCAAAATCCCTTTTCTATTTGCTAGTGCAAGAGGTCTAACCTCTGAAGTCATCCCATATTCTTGTGGCTTTTAGTAGAGATGAAAAGTTCATCATGGGAGATTCATGAGAACTAAATCTTGGCTAACCCGAGAAGTGAGTGTCATGGAGGGGAGGTAGTGTGGTCAAGCTTCTAATCATCCACTAAAAGTAAGCACAACTAGAGTAAAATCCAAGTGGGAATCTAGTAAATACTATCCTACACATCCTTAGGAATTGTACTTGTTTGATGTGTCTTACATGTGTGTTTCAAAATAACTTTCAAAAAAAAACATAACACATAGAAATGTGCAACCACTGATTTGGAAGAACATCAAATAAAACAATCAAATTCCCTACCAGAAACAAGAAAGATCAATCAAACTATCAAAAAAAATAGAAAATTTTCCAGATTCGTGCATTCATTCCCTGTTTTGGTGCATACCTTCCATATTTTAGCACATCCATTTATTGTTCCAACACATACATCTCTTGTGTTTAGTGCATATGTGTCATCCTACAATGCATACCTTCCATATTTTAGTGCATACATTGATTGTTTTGGTGCATACCAGCCACCTTTTAGTGCATACAGGCCCTTCCTGAGGGCATCTGTATTTTAGCACATCTGTGCACTGTTCTAGTGCATTGAGAAAAATTTTAAACTAGAGAGCTAAATTCCTTGTCTAACCTAATTTTAAACTCATAGTTCAGGATCGTCTTCAAAATAGACTCATTTCTCAGTCATAGCAGAGCCTTAAATTTGTTGAAACTAGCATTTACAAGTGAAAATCCTTTACCTAAACTTTGATCAAACATCTTAAAGTGCCTCATCATCACACCTATCTCTGATTAGCAGCTGAGTTTCAACATGAGGATTCATCATCCTTTATTAGGATTTATCATCCTTCATCCTAAAACAAACATTGTATAATCATATTTAAGTTAGTCCTTTTGGCACTCCTAAACAATGATCAAATATTAGTACTTTTTCATCATTTGTATGCCCGTTCAAACAAGATCACAAAGGAAGAAACTCAAAGAAAAAGAGCTTGAAACTCAAAACAACATGGCTAAAGCTAAAGAAAATCCTTTTCATGCAAATTCCACCAAACTGAGAATGAGGAGATCATTGAGGAAGATGTCCAAACTACACAACAAAACCCAAATTTCCACAAGTTCCTAGAAAATATTTTTGAAAGAGATGGGGAAAAACACCTTTTAATGTTGGCCAAGCAAGGTGTCAAATTACCTGATGATTTTGGCATTACTCAATTAAAAGGAGCACCTAAAAGAACTGAAACTAATCCCCCAAAAATAGATCTAGTAGCTTCACTAACTCATCAAATGAAAAAGTTGCAACAACAACTCCAAGAAATGCAAAGGGGAACCACAAAACGTTACTTATTGCAAGACATTTTCCCATATCCTTTTGATCAAAGTGTGAACATGATTTCATTTCCCAAACATTGTGAATTCCCAAAGTATGACAAATATAATGGTAAAATAGGCCCCATAGATCAGGTGACGGAATTTAGAACCATGAGCCTCGAATTTGCACATGAAGAGACTTATTTGATGAGGTTATTTTCATGTAGCCTAGGTGGACAATGCATGAAATGGTTCTCCAATTTTGCACCAGGTATTAAGACCTTTGAAAAGATGGTTAAAAATTTCATCACCCAATACTCTTATAACATCCAACATGAGATTATAGTGAAGGACCTTTGCAATGCAAAACAGAAAAAGGGCGAATCTTTCCTCAAATTTTTGCAAAGATGGAGAATAATTTTTGCAAGATATTCTCATCCCATACCCGAAAAAGAGAAGATGGAAATTTTCATTGATAATCTAAATGATGATATGAGTTATATACTTGAATTACAATATCCACCTACCTTTGAGAAAATGGTTGAACATGGAATCAAAATAGAAGCTTTGGTCAAGAGAGGAATCTTAAAAATTTACAATGGAAACAACTCAACAAACTCCTCTAATAATTACCATAACAATGATAAACCAAAGTTTTGGCAAAGAAACAAGAATACTCATAATGATGTGTCAGCTGAAATACAAAATGCAAAACTAGTGTTTAACTTGATAGCAACTGCCACCAAGACCAATCAAAACAATAATCCAACCAATAATCAAAGCAATACCCAAAACACCAATCAAAGCAACAATCCAAATAATGTTGGATCTAAATAATTCCCATATCAAAAGCCATCAAATCATAGGAAATTCACACCTTTGGGTCAATCACTTGAATCCACATTGAAAGAACTTCTTGCAAAAAATCTTATCACCTTACTAGACACCCAAGGTTTCGAGCCAAAAGTGAAATCGTCATGGTAGAATGATGCCCATTAATATGAATTTCATCAATGCAAAGGCCATCAAACTAATAACTATATACAATTAAAGCACAAGGTGCAAGAATTGATAGACCATAATATCATACAAATAGAAGGACCCCAAACATATGTTGATCATGGTGCATTCAAGAATCCCTTACCAAATTATGACAAAGGGGAATCCTCTACAATGAACAATAAAGGAAAAAATGTAAACTATGTTCATGATACTACCATCTTTCATATTTCATTAGTTGAGGATCAGAAAAATGACATTAAGATCAAAGACACACAAGACATTGTTGCAACCAACAATCAAATTAATGACACTCCAATTCAACATGGACCAGACACCATCATAGCTAAAAAGAAAATCAATGACACCAACACCACATCCAATAAATTCCATAACATCAAGCAAGACATAGATGCAACGGATAACCAAATCAATGTCATAAAAATCAAAGGAAGACAAGACAACATACTTGTAAATGCAACCATGAGAGCACAATCCAAATATGTTCTAAAAGGAAGCACATCCAAAACACCTGCTACCCTGTCACATCAATACGAAATTATTGATCAACTTCAAAAGATCCTAATGCAAATATTCATATTGGGACTCCTCAAGATTTCCCCTGCCCACAAAGAAATTTTGGAAAAGGCCCTAGTGGACACAACTGTACCAATGGATTTGGAAGTTTGCACATTCCAAGCCATGGTTGGGAATTTGGTTGCACCACATTTCCTATCATTCTCAGAAAATGATGACATATCCATCACTCGTCCCCATAATAAAACACTTCACATTGAGGTCTTAATAAATAAAATTCAAGTAAAGTACGTTATAATAAAAGGAGGATCCTATCTCAATATATTTACTTTAAAGCTTGTTTGTGCACTGGGATTCTTTAAGAATGCAATAGATTCAAGGAAAAAGCTCACCATCAAAGCCTATGACGATGAATAAAGAGCTTCAAAGTGAATAATTGTGTTGCCAATTTAGGTGGAGCCAATTCAAAAAGACATAATTTTCCCAAGTCTTGGATAAAGATTTGACATACAATATACTCTTGGATCATTCTTGGATCCACAAGATGTTGGAAGTCCCCTCAACTTACCACCAATGTTTGAAATTCCCTTGCAATGGGGAAGAGATCACCATTCTGATTGATTCCAATAGTCCTTAGTATTCAACACCCTCAAGTTGATCCAGGATGTTTTTGTGCCCCATAACAAAGAAGCTCTCGTTTCCCCATCCACCACCCCAAGTAATTCAAGCCAATCAAATTCCTTGTCAAAACTACTTTCCACAGCCCCAAATAAAAAAAGCCAACAAAATTCCTCACCTAAATAGCCTAAGAAAAAGGAAGAAGATACCCCTTCTACCTTTACCAATCATGAATCCCAACTCAATGCTTTGTCCAAACAATTTGAGAAAAAGGTCCAAGTTAAAGATAAAGGTGTCAGTGAATATTCTATTGAGCAATCCCTACGTCTTTTACAATTATCTTCCCTAAAGTCCTATGGTCAACCATCAACCTCAACACAACAATCCTCACAACCTATCACACTTTTTGATGGTAGATTCATAAAATAAAGTACTCAAGCTGAGGAATCTAATGACAAAGAAATTTTGAACTGGATTTACAAGGATGAAGCTGAATCTCAAGAAGCAATAGCTAATGTACAAACAATAGAATATGGAAAAGGATTTTCAATCTTGGATAAAATGGGATACAAAGGACAAGGACCTATCAGCAAGAGAAAATAAGGCATGGAACCAATTCAACCTATTTTAATGAATGCAAAAGATAAGATAGGGCTGGGATATAAAGATGAAAAAAAAGAAGAAGCCACCCAAAAGGTTGTTGAACAAATCCGACAACTGCAAGCTAGTAATGACTATGAAACTGACTCAAATGAATATGAGTGGGATTCGTTGTCTGAAGAGTCTTTTCATGACAAAGGGATTGATTTGATACAAAATTATGCACCCATATGTGAGGAGGGACAAAGTTCGAGGTTAAGACCACTTGAATTTGGATCACAACCTATCGATGGCTCAAGCGAGGATGATCGGACTCCTAGTGAGACAAATCATTAAGAGGAGAGTTGCATCATAGACCTTGAAATTGCTATTGGACTACTTGAAGATGTCACCATCAGGACCCTAACTACCTCGGACTTAAACTAATCAGATGATTCCCTACCTCTAGTACATCCTGAACTTATTGATTGGGACCAAACTGAGTCTCTTGACATTCCTATCTTTTCAAACGATGATGCCATTGTCAACTTCCTCTATGTTGACAACCCTGAAACATGTGCCACCATTGAATCTCAAAATGAAGCCTCCAATTAGGGGAGTGTCAAATCTCTCAGCTGTAAAATGAATAATACAAAAAATTGATCTAATGGTGAAAACCATTCTATGGAAGTATTAGATCAGGAAAAAGTAAAAATAAAGAGTGCATCCAACGATGAAAACCTCTTTAAGGCACCAAAGGATGAGATATTTGACACACTCCCCAAACAATTTCAAGAGATATCAAAAGTATTGATTGATCCCACTCAGTCCATCAACATTGGCATGGTAGAAGCAATGAAAACTCTACATTTAGCAACATCCTTGATAGAACAAGAAAAACCAAGCCTTACCAAATTCTTTGAAGAGCGACAAATCAAATTTGCTTGGTCCTATGCAAACATGCTACGAATAGATCCATATTTAATCATGCATCATTTATCCTTACCATTAGGAATAAAACCAGTAAAGTAGAAGTTAAGAAAAATGCATCTGCAAGTTGCCCTCTTGGGGAAAGCAGAGTTGAAGAAGCTATTGGATATAGGATTCATTAGACCAATTGATTATGCTAAGTGGATCTCCAACATTGTACCAGTTTCAAAACCTAACAATAATATCCATATTTGTATAGATTTTAGAGATCTCAATAAATATTGTTCAAAGGATGATTTTCCTCTACCCAACATAGACATCATTATGGACCTAACAATAGGACATGTCATGTTGCCACTTATGGATGGATTTCTAGGATTAAACCAAATCAAAATTGCACCTGATGACCAAGATAAAATAGCCTTCACATGCCCCTAGAGCACATTCTATTGGAACATCACACCCTTTGGACTGAAGAATGCAGGAGCTACTCATTAATGAGCCTTGACAACAATCTTCCATGATATGATGCACACATTTATGGAAGACTATGTAGATGATCTATTGGAAAAATAATACACCTAGAGATCCTAGATAAAATCTTCACCAGACTAGAAAAATTCAATGTATGACTGAACCCAAAGAAATGTGTATTTGGCGTGACATCTACAAAACTCCTGGGATATATATTTTCAAAAAAAGGCATCAAGGTGGATCCTGTGAAAGTTAAGGAAATTATGGAGATGTTGCCTCCTAAGAACATCAGTCAGCTAAGATCACTCCAAGGAAGATTTCATTATATTCAAAGATTCATCTCACAACTGGCAGACAAGACCCATCCTTTCACTCACTTGCTACACAAAAATGTTTTATTTAGATGGCATGAGAAATGTGAAGCCACTTTCAACCAATTGAAACAATATCTAATGATTCCACCTATTTTATTACCACTAATATAAGGAAAACCACTCTTACTACACATAGCAACAACTAAGACATCATTGGGAGCTTTGCTAGTACAAGAGGATTCAACAGGAAAAGAAAGGGTGATTTATTATATCAGTAGAACATTAAATGGTTGTGAAATAAATTACACATCCAATGAAAAGGTTTTCCTGGTAGTAGTGTTCACCACAAAACAATTGCAACATTATATAACAACTCATACCATCAAGTTGATAGCCAAAATCGATCCATTGAAATATCTGCTCAACAAGGCAAATCTAACAAGAAGACTGGCAAAGTGGGTAATGATACTAAGTGAGTTTGACATCCGATATGTTGATAGGAAATTCATAAAGGGTCAAGTAATCATAGAAAAACTAGCTAAAGCACCATTTCATGATGATCATCCTCTACACATTGAGTTTCTAGATGTTGATGTCTTTACCATGACAACTAACCAATGGATAGTATACTTCGATGGGTCATACACTCAATAAGGATCAGGAGAAGGAATTTTATTTGTCACTCCACAAGGGCATACCATTCCAAAATCATATAGATTGATGTTTCCCTACACCAACAACATGGTGGAGTATGAAGCACTCATCATTGGCATAAAGGTAGTTGTAGGATGGAAAATCACAGAGTTGCAAGTCTATGGAGATTCTCAACTGGTCATAAATCAAGTCAATGATGATTATCAGAAAAAGGATGACAAACTAATGCCCTACAAAATAATGATTGATGACTTTAAGAAATACTTTGTTACCATCAAATTTGAACAAATTCCAAGAATGGACAACAAAGTTGTTGATGCTATGGCCACTATAGCTTCTCTGCTACAAATTCCAAATAAACGAAGCCGTTATGAGTTCATGGTGGAACAACTATTTACCCCTACCTATGATTTTCTCGAGTCCCAAGTCATTTTCCATTTACTTGACGTCGATACCTCAATATATGGGAAAATCTACACCTATCTAAAATATAACACCCTTCCACCCGACCTATCATGAAACCAAATTTGAAACTTCATCCGTCAAGCCACCCAACACACCCTTATCGTAGATGTACTTTACCGACAAGGTCTTGATGGAACTCTCCTTCAATGCCTGGAATGTGATGATTTTGAAATGGCCTTACAAGAAGTTCATGAGGGTATATGTGGAACACATTCAAGTGGTCTTACCCTAGCAAAGAAACTCCTCTATTTGGGGTATTACTGGCCGAATATGGAAAAAGAGTCTTTCTAGTTTTTCAAGAAATGCAAGAAGTGTCAAATCCATGGTAACCTCATACATGCACCAACACAATAATTCCAACCATTTGCATCAACTTGGCCCTTTTGTCAATGGGGACTCGACCTTGTGGGGAAAATCCATCCATCTTCTTTCAATGGGCACAAATTCATAATCACGGCTATTGAGTACTTCATGAAGTGGGTTGAAGTTGTTCCTTTAACTATCATCACTGGTAAGCAGATTTCATCCTTCATTCTAATTACATCATTTATAGGTATGGTATTCCTCAATCCATTGTCACTGACAATGGTAGACCTTTCAAAAACTAGAACATCGAAGAACTATGTGAAAGGTTTCATATCTAACATTGGTTTTCTACACCATACTACCCTCAAGGAAATGGCCAAGCAGAGGCCCCAAACAAAACTATCTTGAAGATCCTAAAGAAAATTGTCAATGATATTGGATGTGAATGACACATTCAACTGAACCCTACTTTGTGGGCATACTGCACCAGTATCCACACCCTGACAGGAGCCACACCATATGCTCTCATCTATGTATCAAAGGCTATTTTACCTATTGAGGTTGAGATACCATCACTTTATGTGTCATTGAAAGGCATCATCTCATATGAAGACTACCGGGTATCTAGATTACAAGAGTTGGAACTATTGGATGAATGTCGTTAGCTTGCAGTTGATCACCTGAAAGCATATCAAAAAAGAATGTCAAGAAGTTATAATCACAAGGTCAAACCAAGAACATTTCAGGTCAGTGATTTGGTACTGAAGGAAAATCTGTGTAATCAGTAGGATAGAGAAAATAAGGGAAATTTTGAACCGAATTGGCTAGGACCCTTTGTCATTGTATCAGTTTATGGATCAGGAGCATATCAACTATCTATGCCTAAAGGGGATCTATTTGAGGAACCTATGAAAAAACTCCATCTCAAAAATTTCTACACATAATTCATCCATTGCATGGTATAAAAAGTCCTAAAGAAATACAAAAATATAAAAAAAAAATCAAAAATACAAAAAAATACAAAAATACAAAAATACAAAAATCAAAAATACAAAAAAATAAAAAAACAAAAAGAACAAAAAATCAAAAATACAAAGAGATCAAAAAAGAGATTTTTTTTTTATAAAAAGTGAAAAAATCAAAAAAATCATTGCCTTGATGAAAACCTAGCAATCAGGTGTCTTGAAAAACAACAAAAAAATCATAAAATCTAAAAAAGTGCAATAAAAACAAGTAGTGAAAACCTAGCAAACATGCACTATTTGTGATAAATCGGCTTCTCCATCTATTTGGAACATGTGTTGGTCATCCACTTTTTTAATCATAACACATACATGCCTATCATAAAATGAGCTTCATGAACATATCCGGTTGTTGCGGTTGTGTCCCACCTTGGCTTGGTTATCAATGCACATATTCATAATAATTTGTTTGTTTCTCACTGGGGGAAAAATCCTGAACTCACTAGGGGCAACCTATTTTGAGCTTAAAACAATACACAAGCAACAACATGGCAACTTGGTAAAAGCAACAATCATGGTAAACATCAAACTGAACATCAATCACAACCAATCAAACAATCAACCATCCAAATCAACATCAAAACAAAGAAATCACATCTCAATGGATGATCATCTTCTAAATCATGGTTTGATCACTTTGACACGTATGTTCAATTTTTGTTATCATTCCTCTGGAGTACCTTGATGATGTCCCAAACTAGAGGAGCTAGGAAGGAGAATGATATTTTCTTTGTTTGTTGTCTGTGAGTTAATCATTACTACTATGAAAATTACCACGGGACATGCTCTATAAAGTATCATTGATGAAATTCTAAATTTGCATGGGAAAATGATTAACTCTTGTCTATTTACGCAAGTGATGCTCAAGTCATCTCAGTCCAATTATACCTAGATGCTTGTGTTATCTTGCACTATCAAGACTCAACAGAAGTTGTATGGAAGTTGTACTCAGGTCATCATGGTCTAAATTATACCATCAATGTTTGTACTAACTTTCAAAATAATAAAGGCTCAATGATGATAAAAAGCATGTCAATCAGTTAATAGAATGACAACAGTGCATTTTGGTCTTGCATGCTAGATTAGATTTGCATCCATATTAGTTCTGCATTTGCATTTTGAGATTTTCCAAGGCTAGAACAATTTTCAAATGATGTTAGCTCTATCATCAAATGGATTGAGTATACTTGAAATTACCAAAAACATATCATTCCCATGTAATTGCATAATCATTTGCATATCATACATCCATCCCTACATTGTATCATAATATTTGCATTAGAAATAAAAATAAAAAATTAATTGCATCACATCACATTTGCATAATTAAATCCATCTCATGCAGTATAGTAACATGATATATTGGCATCAAGAAAATACCAAAAAGGAAATTACATCGCATTTAATTTGCATTCATTCCATATCATAAAATCATCATCCATAAAGCATTAACATATCATCATCCAAAAGCATTATCATATCATCATTACATTCATAAAACATCATCCATAATAACATTTACAATCATCATCCATCCATTATCATATTATCATTACATGCATACATAATCATGTCATAACCATTAACATCTCATCCATCCCATAGCATACAACATCATTCATAAAGAATCATAGGATCATATCATCATAGCATTCATAACATAAACATATAAGCATCGCATAACATATAGAACATAGAAATTAAATGTATCCATCATAGGCATCCATCATAAACACATATAGACAACGTGTAGATCACTAATCACCATTGCATCTCATATAATCTCAAAATAATAATGTCAAGTGTACAAGGATGTCCAACAATATGAGGAGATACATCATAAAAAATGTGGTAGTATCATAATGTCTCAACCAAATCGGTGTATACAAATGTCTCAAAGGTACATCAAGTGTGATCAAATAGAGATATGAGGTGCTCTCCCTAGACCTTGCTAGCCTCGCTAAGCCTTGTACCACACCACCTGATGGACCTGCACCTGGTGCACTTGTACCTAGGTTTGGACCTAGATCTCTCCATGTTGGCTATGTCACACCCATGCTGGTGGTCTAAGACTGGTTGCGTGTTGATCTAGACTGTGTATAGCTAACCCACTGCTTAATAGACACTACCTCATGGTATCTCCCTCTGTAATACTCTACCTCCTAGGAAGTACAATGAATCTCTTGGAGATAATCTACTATGGATGTGCCCTCACCTACTCTCTATAGTCTCTCAGCCATAGCATATGCCCACTCATACTGTTGTCTCGCAGCATCCCTCTCAATCATCAAAGTAGCAACTAGTGATAAATTTAAGAAACCCCCCTCAAAAAAAAATATAAAATCTTGGCGAATCTTTCATTTTTTGAGGAAAAAAAATTAATTTCTATTGATGAAACTTTCCTTTTTTTCGAAAAAAATATTATTTTTATTGGCGATTTTTTTACATCACTAAAATTTTGTGGAAACTTTTGGTGAATCTTAAAAAATAATAGGAAAATGCATTAATTATGATGGTGAATCTATCCAATCTAAAAATAATTCTCATGGAAAAGTAGGGGCCCGAGGGTGGAAATTATCGAAGAGTTGAAGGGGTAGACTATAATACTTAATTTCTACCATTTTTTAATAATATAATATAATGGCCCTCATTATATTCTACAAGGTAAAATGTAACCATGATCTATAATTCTCATGGGGGCCCAAAACTGCTTTTAGATCATTGGTCTAACAACCCTTGTTGTACACTATAAGGTGAAATTTACCCACAATCTATAATGCTCGTGATACCCAAAATTGTGGGCCCCATGAGCATTACATATCATGTGTACATTTTACCTCATGGAATACAACAAGGGCCATTAGATTATATTTAAATCAATGGTGGAAACTAAAGATTAGAAATATGGTCCTAAAGCAACTAATAGTTATGATATACTATTGGTGAATTAATATAGATTTCTTCAATAATTTATAAAATTAAGGCGAATTTGATCTAATCATGTATTGAATATTGTGGTGAATTTTTGAGTTGAAATTTTTAATAAAATAAATTATTTGGTGATTTAAATAAGACTATAATATTTTTTTGTAAAAATGTGGTGATTCAAGTCACATTGTAGCTCGAACTATTAGCCAATTTCGGATTCCCAAATTTCAACTATTAGCCAATTGGTGAATATTAGCCACTAAAAAAATCATTGGTAGCAACCTATGCCTGTGCCTATGCTAGTGCTTGTGCCTATCCCTGTAGCTGTCCCTGTGCTTGTGTAAGTAGTGCCTACACCTAGGCCAGTTGTCCTTGCAGTGTTTGAACCTGCACCTATAAAGAAACTATCTATTTCTACTGCTGTTGTGAGGGAACCCCAATTTGTACATGTTGTTGTGTTGTAGCCACCAAAGATCTCCTCCGATGAGGTATCATAACATCCCTCACATCAAATTTTGCTCTGCCACCACCACCACCATATCGCTTCCTCCACCACCACCATCTCTACCTCCTCCATCCCCACCCTCATCTCTCTCCTCCTCATCTCCATCACCCCTACCTCTCCTTTGCTTGGGTACCCTCTCCTCATCATTGTCCAAGGTTCGCACTGGCTCGTTAGGACTAGATATCCTAAGAAAGGGATGTGTGACAAATTATTGAGCATAATCATCTAACAAAACAACATCTATAATCTAAGGATGGTAGTCCCATATCATAGGCTATAATCCATGACACTCTTGACAAGCTACATCATATGACAAGAGGGGTCCCCACTCTGGTATATCCTGGTGCCTTCGTGCATATGTGGCCACTCCCTGGGGCATGCCCTAAACTCTACCATACTGTCGATGTACTCTGCCCAGAAGGAACCTCTCGGTCACAAAATGTGTTCACCCAATCAAGTATCTAGTTGTACACACATAAGGCATCTCCAGATGGTCCTCTGCCCATTGCTCATAGTCTAGGTATGACTACCATGTCACAGTATCAAGATCATCAAGCACTCATCTCTAGTACTCTAGTTTTCCCAGCTTATGCTAGACAACTGGCCCTCTATATCCATACACATATGGCCTGCCAATCAGTTAGAACCTATCTTCCACTAGTCGTGTCACTGCTATGTGCTCACATGCCTAGGTCTGTAACAATGTCACCCCCGCAGATAGACTGGAAACTCCAAGATAGACTACCTGATGAAGATCATGAAATAAATGTGCAAGAATGCATGAACCCCAGGCATATCGAGTCCCCTATAAAATCATCTATTCTAGTTCCCAACCCCAACCAATAGATAGTCCCTTTGACCTATGATCGGGACATAGGAATCCACCAATGAAACCAACAAGTACAGAAGGTAAAGGGGCATAACTCTCATACATCTCCTACCAAGGTAGCTCATACCCATTGATCTGATCATCATGGAAGATCCTGTGTAAATCATTTGTGCCTCCCTGCTTGACCTGGTCATAAAAAACTATATCCCCTACTACTGGAATCCATAAGATCTGATATACATCTTATGGCGTCATAGTCATCTCATCAGTGGCTAGGTGAAAAGTGTTGTGGTCGCTATGCCACCTCTCTGCTAAAACTTTTAGAAGTCCCCTATTAATCCTAATCTAAGCCATATCAATCAATGATGATAACTTGCATCTCTCAATAATATTTCACTCAGCTTGACTCAAGTGGGGAATCAGCTCCCAGGTCCATAGGAAGTCCTCCTGAGACATGAGGAATCCTAAATCACTCTCCTATCATCATCACACATCACAAAAATCACTAATCTTGTCAATCAATCAAATATCAATCAGTCAATCAATCAATCAATCTATCAATGCACCTCGCTTATCATGAAGTCAATCACTCAATCTATCATTGATCCTCACCTATCATGAGGTCAATCATCATCAATCAATCATTGAATCTCACCTATTATGAGATCACTCATCATCTAATCTATCAACATCATCAATCAAGATCAACTCAAAGGCTAACGTGATCGAAAAAAATCCAACACAAGGAGAAAAATAAAAAATCCTCAATTCTGACATGGATGTGCCAAAATAGAGGTTCTATGTGCCAAAACATAGATGGGTTAGAAAATTTCTTCTATGCACTATAACAGTCAATGCATGCACCAAATTAAGGGATAAACCAAAACTTCTCATCAATGCACCAAAGTATCTAATGTATGTTCTAATTAATTCGATGTGCTACATCATTAACTAGTTTCACTAAATCATACAAATTCTACCCTTGAAATCATATGCTCTAAAATTCTTCACCCATGCACTACATTGGGTTATGCATATGCTAAAACATCTAATCTATGCACTAAAATAGGTCACCTATGCGCTAAAATGTGTGAACACTAAATTCAAATTTTGAAAAAGGCAAGAAAATCATTTCAAAATTCACAAAAAGAGGTTTTTAGAAATTTGTACTAGAGGTCCATACACTCACAAGCAGTTGTGCCATCGCATGTGCTTGAATCAATGTGTCTGAATGAGGATCACCATTTTGCTCCAAGTGCTCAAATTTTCTCAATTTCTCAAATTTTCAAAATCAAAATACACAAATGAACTTTTTTTCACCTCTTTTTACCTTTTAAGTGGGTAATTAAGTGGGATTTTTATGGGAGTGATTTATTTTATTTTTCAAAGGGGCTAAATTCATCAACTAATCAACCAGGGCAGATCTCATTATTATTTTTGAGAGATAAATCATTGCAACATGCTGAAAATTTCAAAATCATTGCAATCATCAAAAAAATTTAAAAGATCCGAATAATTCAAAAATTTACCAATTTATCTCCTGAGGGGGCATATATTCATCATCACCTGAAAATCCAACATCTAGGGCATATCAAAAATTTTCTTTGAAGCAATGTGTAAATACATCACTTCAAAAAGGGGAAAAATGTATACACCTAAAATCGGTCAAGATAATCCATTAATTAAATACAAGGTATTTAATTAATAAACCTTCTTAATTCGTCTACTTATAAATAAATTGCAAAGTTTATTTATATAGTTCATTTCTTAATTCTTCCTATCTTAAATCATTTTCTTCTTGATTAAATTAAATAAACAAATCTAACTAATTCATTTTATTTGATTAATTCCCTCTCATTAAAATTGAATTTTTAATTCAATTTTGTCACATTTCTACATAACTCTCTAACCTCTTTCCACGTCATCTACCACCTCAACATGTGTCACATGAATTTAAATAACTCTAATTTTTAAATGGAATTATCTTCAACAAATTTGAAACCACCTTGGACACATGGCTTCTCCTTCCATTTGACTCTCTTCAACACTTGGTAAAGTGTTCTACTAAAGGAAACCATCTCCATGATTCTCTCTAACTTCTTCATCCTCCACAGTCGATCTCTCTAGATCATAATCTTAACCGTTGAATCTTGCCATATCACAATATGCCTTGGAAATCCTATAAATATAGCCTCATGCTCCAACTTTTCATAACACATATTTGAGAAAAATATCTCTATAGAAATCATTTGTGAGCATTAGAAGCATTTAGCATTCAACATTTTAGCATAGTATTTGCATATCAATTTAGAAATGTGGCTTAGTTGTTAGCTGCATTTCCTTTATTACAATAGTTTTTATACAACATTTGCATCATAATATTTAGTTTCATATCCATCATCAAATTATCATTATCACTTGCAACATATCACATAGCTTATCAAATCATGTAGGAACTAGGATTCTTACATTTTACAACATCCATTCTCTAGGTTGTCATTCTAAAGTCATAGTGCAAATAAAATCTGAGAGCCATTATGATACAAGCAATCCTTAGAGATAGGAAACAATGGAATGGCTTTAGGGAGTGATTGTACTGTGAATTTGATTAATTTTGTGATTCAATTCTCTAATGTAATACGTTTCATTGAATTGTGTGTTTGATTATTCACTTTGCTCATATATTTACAACACACATAAAGCATTCACTAGTAAAGGATGGAACATTATGATTCATTCTGCTTCTACATTCCATTTCTCTATGTCCATATTTATTGCAAGAATAACAAATACCATTGAAAGATGGGTACCTTTGAGTATTTGGTTGTTTAATAGGGGGTCTTATAGCATTTTTTCTTTAATTCCAAAACTTTTCATTATTCTTTGTGTCTTCATTCTTCTCCAGTTCATTGATCTTTGCAATAGGTGTTTGAGGTGCTTTTGAGCTTTCTCCTTTTTCAAGTCCTAGACCGCCTTTGTCTTTAGATGCTTCTTGACCTAAAATAAGCTCATCAAGCATTGTATAACTTGTCTCAAGTTTTTTTTCATGAATTCTTTCCTTCTCCATATCTAATCTTAGATTTACCACTTCTTGTTCAAGCATCATGCATTAATTAGATTTTCTCTCTACCATTGCATTTAGACACTCTCCAACTTTTTTCTTTTCTTCCACTTGCACTTTTAATCTAGTGAGATCTTCATTTTCTTGCTTCAATTTTTCATTTACTTCCTTATTCCTTTCTCTGAACTTCTTGGTCCGCTCTCTTAGTTTTCTAATGCACTCATTTGCCTTTTTAATATTTTCCTTCAGATCTTTGTTTTCACCTTCAACTTTGTTAAGATATTCTAGAGAAAATTTGAGTTTTCCATATTTTTCAAGCATGTAATCTTATTTTGTATATCCAATAGCACGAATCTCTTCTAGAGGAATAGGAAAACTTCTATCAGCCATGTGTTCAATCTCCAAGATCTTCCTAAAGCGGTCAATCTCCTTCCAAGGATCCAAGCTCTAGTACAAAGTTTTGAACACCTAAAATATTGAGAGGTGGGAGTGAATTAGTACTCTATTAAACCATTAAGACATTAGCCATAAAATTACAAAAACAATTCCAATTGCAATAATTAATGAAAGCATGAAACATCCACAAGATCACATGACACATGAACAACATGATTTTTATGTGGAAAACCCAAAATGGGAAAAACCACAGTGAGGGTTAGCTCACAATATATTATATCTAATAATAGTATATTAATGAAATGCTCACTACAGGTGGACTCATTGTCTAGTGGACTCACTACCCAAAGAGAATAATATAGAAGAAATAAGGGATGGATCATATCCTATTGACTTGTTATAATTACATCTTTAATATGATGGATTATAGTTCCATTGATGTACAAAATAATCTTTGCACCAATTTGGATCAATGCACTGCTCTACTTTGAATCACACATTTCACACAAATTTGATCACATTTGCATCACACACATGTAGGTGGAACATTATACATGTCATCTATCACACATCACTTGGATCACATCACCAAAAAACCAAAAACAATCTCTTGTATATATCCACATCAAGTGTAGCTTCAATTAGGTCAGCATAATCGAAAGTAACACACAAATTGAACTTGTCATCCTCATAACATTTTATCAAATTATCATGCCTTAATTCAAAATTTAATTTACCTCAAGATAGGTCGAGATGAACCTACTATAGGTCCTAAATAATATTGCAACACATATTAATCCTTGAAACATGTTAGGTCAGCCCCAAATATGACCTAAATAAAAACAAAATCATCTATATACCCAATTCACCATACATGGAACTCAAAACTTGGTCTCATCTAGAATTCCAACCCAACAAAAATTTGAAAGCTTATCTTCAACATTGCAATTCAAAATAATCATCCATGAAGGAATGCAAAATCTCCCATGTTGACTCTTTGTTACAGGAAAGGACTATAATATACAAAACTAAAATATGTCATTCATATCTTCCAAGATACTTTACCAAAGAACAAAAACTCTTGGATTTAGATGTATTTGATGATCATAAAATTACTGTTAGAATTATAGAGTGATATCACTATTTGCGGTGGAGTGTGGACCTAAAAACCGATGCACTGAACCATTGTACTAGAAAAATTGATACTTAGGAATAGTCTTGTGTAGCTATACTTTCTAGACTAACTTATCATGTAGAAATGTCTTCAAAATCTCTTTTAAGTAATTCTAGAATGATCCAAAATCATGTTGACATCAATGAAAACACTGTATCATACAAAATATACATATCATGCTATATACCATGCTCATGTTTACGAACAACATCATCAATGGCAATCTTCCAATAATTATCCCATGAATTTTTATCTAAACCCTTATAAAATTACTTGGAGTTTCTTAAGGGGCATCAAAAAGGGGTCATGATTAGTTAGAGTTTCTTAGGGGAAACAAAAAGGGGTATATCATTGCACAAGGAGGATAATAGATTCATGCCCAAGCACTAGGTTTTGCTACTACTGATCAACTTGGCCAAAACCTAAATATGAAATTTATTCAACTATGAAGGAAGAGTATGTTAGTATGATGGAGAATACACATTTTACATTTGAGATTGAAGAAACAAATGCATAGGATGACCCTATCTTAAGGAAGAATCTTACAAATATCAAGAATAAAATGAAGACATAAAATCATATGGTTATTTCAAATGATTCATCTATTTTAAAAATGTGAATTTTGACATGGATGTGGATAATGAAAATAAAGAAAGGAATCTAAGTAGCCAAATAGTAGATGTGCACTCCTAAATCATATGTTTTGTATTACTAGTCAAAGTGTGACATATAACATTAAACATTAAATTAAAGTGTGTAAAGCATAAGGAACCACAAAACTAAAACCATGTACACGAGGATGCCTAATTGCACAAGATTGCACCCATCTATCTCATGGAAGGTAGTCTAAGAGGTCTATAAGTGAAAATTAAAGATAAATTTAAAATACAAATAGATATATAAAAAAATATACCTTATGTATACTAATACCCCAATTATGTATCACTAAGCATTCAAGTATATTCATCAAGGAGGACATCATTCAAAGGGGTAAATGAGGGAATATTTAAAGAGGACATAAATTGTATCACTTATGAGATAAATATATTGTCAAATCAATGCAATCACCTTGGATAAAGGTGGACAACAGTCGAAGGGTAGATAAAGCATAGTAATATGCATATAATAGTAAATTAATGGAGGGAGACCCATGAGATGAAGGTAGTCATTGTGGCAGCAAGGAAGATGACGTGAGACAAGGAGGGGCAACAAGGAAGATGATATGAGACAAGGAGGAGATGCAAGGAAGACAACAAGTGACAAGTGGCAAGGAAGATGATATGTGACAAGGGTTGCAAGGAAGATGACATGAGACAAGGAGGGGTAGCAAGTAAGATGACATGAGACGAGGAGGGGAACACGGAAGAATGGAGAAGAGGTATAAATCTACGAAAGAATGTGATTTAAGAAATTTAATCTTTATAATATATGTGGTTTTCTCATTTCCATAACAATTAGAACACAAGAGAATGATACATATTTTAATAACCAAAATAAAGTGATCAATAACACTACTTTAAAAATTCAATGTATGTACTTACAAACCAATCAAATGAACCATCTAGGTCTACTCTACTCTTTATTGTGTCAAGTATTGCCTCATGGTCAAACTCATGCACCTTCCACAAGTTCTTCAAATATCTAACCCCACATTTGATCAAATCAACATTCAATGCCACAACAAGGTTTGAGTAATGAAGAATCTTCAAATGCATGTAAAATTCCTCAAAGAGCCATACATTAGACTTATTAAATAGGTATCTTCTAATCCATGTCCCAATAACAGCCATCAAACCTATAGGATGTTCTATGTTTTCTCCATCTGTAACTAGGGATTCCAATTTCTTTCTAGCCTCAACACAATGATACAAGTAATAATTGTTTCCCTCTTCATTGTCTTCATTTGCAATAACTGCTTAAACATGACCTGCGTTGATATGTGCATCAAATTAGATGAATTTAGTCAATGTTACAAAAACACTACAAGGTAAGATAAAATTAGGAATTTTATAAACTATGTAAGTAGATATTTTACTTGGTTGAAGTAGATCTGATATGTGATCAAATTCAACTGATGATTCCATTTATTTATTTATAATACAACCAAGAGTCGACATGTGTCAAGTGAGTTTATACTTCATAACTACCATTCATCAACCCACTCCTTTGATTCATACTCATTCCAAGATTGATATGTACAAGAAGAACAAAAGCATACCATATTTCATGTATGAATACTCCATGAACCTGCATTAGAGATTTTGAAAGAGTGTATCTCACTCAATCTCATTTCAATATACAATAATCCTCATATTTTGTAATTTCAGTATCATCTATCAACTAAAAAAATCTATGAATTGAAGAATTACCTTCATTACATAGACCAATTTTAGCATTACACCACTCAACAATTGATTTTGCATATTTTAAATTTACATCATCTTTATACTTTAATCCTTCTTGTGTTATGTCTCTTTTGATATATGATTGTGTACCATCATGCTCCCCTTTTCATGACCATCCTTACAAAAGTTACACATATTCTAAAAAACTGTAATATTATGCATCCTACTTAACCAATAGAACATCTGTGAGTTCTTGAATTGTGATGCATAATTATCTGACCATATGATATGTTGACCTAATGATATGCCCCTTCTAGCCAAATCATGGTAGAACACCTTAAAGCAACCTTTCACGAACTCTATAGAATGTGTGTGATCATTGCTAATATAAAAATGATACTCCCTTATGATCTTTCTATCATCTTGTGTACTATCACTAGCATGAAAGGATGACATGTGCACAAATATATCAACCTATGTGGAGTTGTAATATTGTGATTGTACCTCATGATGTGGTTGTAGACTAGTTCTCTACAATTTTGATGACTGAAATAATGCTATCAAGTGAAAATGTGTCCTTGCATTACTTGAGTTACAAGTCCAACCATCGAGCTATATGGGTATTCCATGCATACTCATACACTATAGTCTCTCAAAATATGGAAATAAAATGATACACTAGAATCTTTTCAATAACTAAATAACACCTTTTTGCTTCTTTACAATCTTTTTTATTGTAGGCCATTATCTTATTTTTGTCAAATTCTACTAGTTCATTTCCAACTGCATGTGTACTTTCCATATGTTTACAAATTGGCATATGTTGCAAGGCACCACAATAATGACATGTGTCATCCAAGCATAATTTATTGTAGAATAAATTACCATCTAGTCTTTCACATTTTTTTTTGATATGAAATCCCTTAAACATGTAGTTGGGGCATGTATGCCATAGTCCTACAAAACATTGTTAGTATACAAATCTAAACATATACATTGATAAACATCAAAATGGTTAGAAAACTCAATATGTAATTTACAAGTAGTGTGTATGATCTACTTAGACATAGAAATTCTTTAGCATTTCAAAAAAATTTGACAATTTTAACTTGAGGATACATGTTTAGAAATTTACAAAAAAAATATGTTTGTTTGAGACATATCAAAAAATGCTTTGGGTGTGGTTGATGTTTTTGACTACCGATTCTCCTCCTTACCACATCTCTTTGATTTGGAGATACCCTTGTTAAATTCTTCTGAAATTCTTGAATTAGGGATCTCAACACTTCAATAATTGGTTTATCATTTTGTGATAGTCTACTACAAAATGCCCATAATTCATTATGATTAGTGTCCTCAATTCTTTGACATTTACAATGGCTCTCAATAATATTTTTCTATGTATTCTCAATGCTTTACTTTTCTTTCTAACAAGATGAGGTTTCTTCATTTGATTACATACTATTGTTGATGTAATGACGAATCATGTGATATTTCTATATTTTGTGTGTGAGGTGGTACCCACACTCTCATATGCACTTATTAGATTCTTCACAATAGATTTGTCATTTGAAGCTTCTAATATTCTTAGCCCAAGAATATTCATAAAGGACCTACACTTTAGATTTCTCATCATTTCAATAAATAGTTGACATCTAGTTTCATTTAATTTTTCAAAGAACAATCTCCAAATATTATTAGCATATCTTCTACAAGTACATTTTGAAATCTTATTATCCATCAGCTACAAAATATTCTCATCAATATCAATCAAAAACATAGGCTTTCAATGTAAAATTCTAGGAGGTGTTCTCAAAGGTAAATTTTCCTCAGCATTAGGAATTTCATCAATATTTAAATGAGATGGGATAGATGGCATACCTTCAATCAGAGATGGAATAGATGATGTACCTTGAAGTTGAGATTGGAAAGATATTGTACCTCCATATTCACATGTGAGTGATGGCATACCTTGAAGTTGAGATGATAGTCCAAAGAGGCATTTCACAATCTAAAGGCAGCCAAATGTAAGGAGTTTCAGATTTGATAGTAAGTGAGAGGCTCTATGTTGAAACATGTCAAACAAAGGGATGAAAAGGGCATGAAAAGGGAATGCATTATTTCCCCCAAATGTGAGAAGGATATATTCAATTAAATTAGTTCCATAATTGTATGATAGAGAAAAAAATTCTCATACAAAAATCTCAAACTAATCCTTAAACTATCATTATAGCATTCAAAACTAATTTTGACACATTTTAACAATCATTGAAATAAATTATACTCAAAGTGTCACATACTAAAATTCTTATAATAGTCATGGGGAACTCATGAAATCCAATGATTAAAGTGACTTAATTATTATAAAAACAAATATTTTTAGTTTTGTAGGGTAGTCCAATCCAAAACATAGAGAGGATGTGTCAATAGGGCACAAAGAATGAGAAAAATGAAGCAACTATGACTATCATAGGTATCTTAGGATTGTTATGAGTTTATTAGGACTATCATAAGATTTTTAGGACTATCATAAGTTTCGTAGGACTGTCATAGTTCACTAAATATTGACATAAATTTCTAAGGATTATGATAGGTCTTTTAAAACTATCACAAATCTCTTAGGACTAGCATAGGTCTCTTAGGACTATCATAAGTTTCATAGGATTTTCACTCTTTTCTTAGGATTGTTATAAGTTTCCTGAGAATGTAATAAGTTTCTTAGGACTACCATACATATCTTAGGACTATAATTTAAGTTTCTTAGTATATAATCATCTCTCTTAATCTCATATCTCTCCTTCATACATATCTACAAACCCAAGGGTAGCAAAGGGCATGAAGATGCTCTATAAGATAATAGTGAAAAGGTCTAATATGAAATATGAAAAACAAAGGGAAGCAAGTAATTTACCAAACAAAGGGAAGCCAAATGCAAGGACTCGCAAGTTTGATAGTGAGTGAGATTATCTATGTTCAAACATGACAAAAAAAGTGCAGAAAAGTGCATTTATGGTGTGTTCAAAGGGAATTAATGGATTTGTTGTTGAAATTATTAGGTATGTGAAGAAGAACATTTTATATACACATCAAAAAATCATCATCAAATAATGATATGCTAGGGGTAATGGAAAAGGTCAATAAAGGTGACATGTGGTCTAATCTTCACCTAGAAACATTGAAGGATGTGGTTTAATAAATGATCAAATTTTATAATTGAATGATTAGAAAGTGAGAAAATGTAATACAACATAGTGTCTTTCAATGACCATGGGAAAAAATTCTCTAGCAAACCATCTTCATATAAGAATTCCCTATAAAGAGTAGTGAAATAAAATATGTATGTTTTAGGGTACGAATTAGATGGAGCCTAAAGCATAAGAGGTTCCAAAGGATCTTTGATAGAAATTAGAAGATAAACCACTAGGAGCAGCTACTATAGCCATTGTTGAAGTAGTCACCATGCACATCGTACACCCTAGCATCAAAATACTATTGGAAACATGAGCATGATGGTATATTGTGTTTTCATTGATGGAAACCCATTGTGGAAATGTTGGTTTGGAGAAGAACAAGTGTATTGGAGAACTGGCTAAGTATTGGTATGCATTTTTAGTGTTACAGAGCAATAGTTTTGTGGTTTGCATTACTCCATGGTGCATCATCTTGTCATGTGTTTTTGAGATAATCATGCTATTTTTTGAAGGTTTCTATATCTATATTTTCAAGGTTTAATATCTTTCGCAGCCAAAGATATTGATGACAGTGTATCAAGATTGGTAATGGAAAATTTTTAGTTGTAGAGTGCATATTGGAATGTTTTGCATTCCACCATTGATAATTATCATGTTGTACAATTTTGAGGAAGTGTTTGAGGATGTTGGAAGTGTATGCAATCCAAGTGGAAATATCTTTTGGTGGTCCTATTAGAAAAAAACAATCTACTAAGAGTGGGGGGGCGAATAAGTAGATCAATTAAAACTAGTTCTTTAATATTTTTAAACCAATATAAAAATATATGCAGATATATTAACACACACATGCACACAAAACTAGATATACGTAGAAAACCAAATATTGGAAAAACTATGGTGAGAATAACTACCAAGATCCATAATCCCAATCCAACCTCACAATAAACATCACTGGTTATAATATTTAAGGGCACCAATCCTAAGGAGATACCAATCCCCTAATTTAGGAGCACCAACTCCAAGGAAGCACCCACTCCCTAACTAAGCATCAACTTAGCTATCTGATGGCACCAAATACTCATATTTACAAAGAAAATACTAGAGATACAACTCCAAAATATAATTGACTCGCTTGAATCTAGTTCTTTGTTACAAGTTTGATCTATAAATACTTATATGTTGTTCTACCTCTCTACAAGAATTCCCTCTATCTTTATTTTTGTGGCTTCAACAACTCATTATTCTCTTCTCTTCTCTACAATCTACACTTTAGAAGATCCTTTGTTCAAACTCTCTTTCTCTGTTTATCAATCTCTTTGTAGTGCTTCACACTTAATGCATACCATAGATTATTTTATGAGCTACAATCTAGGTATTCTTCTCACAACATATGCATAGTTAGCTCTATCTAATTCATCTACCTCTTTCATTCAAATTCACATGCTTGCCTTCATCAACAAGTTTTTAACACCTCGAGCCCTAAACTAACAATCAAATTCAATGCATTTTTCATATTTGGCATTAATCAAATATAGTGTTTCATGTTTGATTGACCTATTCCAGAATTCATAGCCACCTATGCATTAATGGTGTTGCTCATTTCTTCCAATCACTAGAAACAAAGTAGCTAGTTTCGTTACTCAATTTTTTGTGCCATAAATCCATTCATCTAAACTAGGATTTTCACCATTTTCCTACCTAGCCATTGACAAAATCAAATATTTGAATTTAGGCCATCGATCTTGAAATTAATGCCACAATCTAATAGTTTTCGTTTAATCATTTCAATTTGAAAACATCATTGTTTGATCAACTCTCCTTTAAACCCACACTGTAAATATCCATCGCTTCATATCACCTATCACAATGTTGTTTTGAGCTCAAAAACCATTTCCACATTGTGAAGGAGATGAATGATGCAATGAAGAACTATCATCTATTTCCTTGGACACATTTCAATATTCTACTTGCATATCACTTTATCACAAATTCATTTATGCTAAAGCAAAGAAAAGTGTGATACAAAGAGCCTCTATGATGCAATAGTATTATGCCATCTGTTACTCTAAGCATGCATCCTCATCTCACTCCATCACTAATTTGAAATAGAGGACCCACTAATATTTCCATCACATATTACATGTTTTCTCGACTTCTTGAGAGTTAAATTGGTGATGCAAATAATAAGAGTGATGCAATCAAAATCCTTCACCGATTAACTGATGTCACAACCCACTAACTATTGAAAATCACAAATTTCTTTATGATCGATAAAATGAAAATTGTGATGTGAAGGGTTCATGTGCTACAATCATGAACTACCACTTGTCTTTGATGATGTCACACTCCACTTCTATCACTCATCACTTTTTTCTTAGTGTGGAACATGTTGGTCCCCAAATATGTAGATTGCTATACCCTAAAAGTATGATAGGCTTTATGATCAGGTTCAACAATGATCTGGGCAATGAATGAAATCAACAAAAATGGTTAGAATTCTATACTCTTTGCGCTTTATTATGCCTAGGAAGGTGTACCCTTATTACTAATGTATGTTTGTCCCTTGGGATTGATTGGTGGTAACTAAGCATATTGAAACTTTGTATGAACTTAGAGGATTTGTGTATTTCATAACCTTTTAAATTAAGTCATCCTTAAAGGTATTTCAATAAAATAATATTCTATCAACCTATTTCACACTAGCATGTAAATATGAAATAGAAAATAATAGTGCAAAACTAACAGCTACTCCTACTGCTACAATTGAAAAATTAAAATCTATAAATGAGATTTTTTGAAATATTGTTTTATAATAGATCTAATTAGTGCCTTCTTCTTATTAGGAGATGGAGTCAAGATATATAATGATATGTGTCCTCCTTCTATTTATAACTCAATATTTTTGGCACTCAAATGTTTATGACTTGCATAAATGCACAATGAAGTAACTATGAGACTTGCCTTATCAATCTAAATGACTTTCCAAGGTTACTATGATTTATTTAAAATAATTTAATTCTTACTTGAAGAAACTAGTTAAATGAACCACACAAAAAATGAATGTGCTTTAACAAACCAAATATATTCTTGATACCCTTGACTTGAATAATAAAGAAAAATCAAACTGGAGACAACCACATAATTATATACAATAATTTCAACAAAAAACTAAAACTAGAATTTGGCCACCGAATTATAGCCTCATTTCATTGATTTGTTTCAAAATATTTTACAATATCTACCAGAATTCTCTTTTTTATTCTAACTCCCCCCTTTCTATTTGGTCTTGGTTTCCTACTTATAGATGAGGGAAGTGACAAGCTTCAGACCATTACATTCCAAAATAGCTTTTCAATTACCCACCCCTTTGTATAAATTAAAAGTATTAGTTATCTTTTTGTTTTGTTCATAATTATAAAAATATAATTAATGAGAGAAAACATAAAACAACTTTACAACATCGAAGACCAAATCACTTGTAGTACACCCAAAGTCCCTTAATCACCATAAGGCACCAATGATCATTTGATCTGGGAAGGCCCTCTCTCCTTGATGATGTATCTAAGGCTTCACACTTCTCTCCCTTTGATATAAGGCATATTCTTCTAGGGGATCCAAGTATGTCTACTCCCACTGGAACTCTATGTAGTCATTAGGCCATTTGCATCCCTGAATCTGTGGCATATTAGCTAAATTACTTCTCCATCTGGTGTCTAACAATCCCATGGCTTCTGTGATAAATTTAGAATAACCTAAATCTAGTGAAATCATCTCATCTAGAATTAGGTTGAAATTGTGGAGCTTTATATCATGATATTTCTATAAATGAATAATGCAATTTGGAATTTTTTGATTGAATTCACTTTTCCATCTATTGAAGCACTTAAGTTCATCACCATCCCCTAGGATCTTTGGCACAAACCATTGTTTGAGTGTATGGAATGCCTCCATCTTTGTTGTAATCTTATGATTTTCTCCATATATGTATTGAAACTCATCAAGAACCCT
Source organism: Sequoiadendron giganteum (assembly GCA_007115665.2). NCBI lineage: Eukaryota > Viridiplantae > Streptophyta > Pinopsida > Cupressales > Cupressaceae > Sequoiadendron > Sequoiadendron giganteum. Next base: position 209,633,490 of record CM021107.1, read on the forward strand.
TTTTACCATCTTTTATATGGTTTTTAAGCCTGCAAGAGCATTCACACTTCTTTCTAATACTTTGCACAATGTCACCAGGGTGTGGTGCATGGGCTTCCATTTCTTGAACAAGGGGTCTAATATTGGTATATGGGCCTTCATCTTTTCAAGTGCTTGAGACATGTAAACATAGAATTCATATACATTCTCTATCTTATCCATAATTAACTTAACTATGTGTTCCAAGACCTTCTCCAATGTATTAAAAGTCTATCTTTTAACCACTTCTTTGGTCTCTTCATTGAGTTTATTCAAACTCTCAATTTCTTGTTCTAATGCATTTATCTGATTAACATAAATTGTATTTGTGCTAATTTATGGAATTGTGGGGGGTTGTTATATTATCATTTTTGGTTTTTGAGATGGTCGCTCCTTCTTCAATTGTTTCAATTTTTCATTTTCTATGAATAGCTTGTTCACCACCTCATCATTAATATGAATCTATGTCTTTTCATATTCCACTAGTTGAAGCTCCAATCCTTTGACCACAACTTTAGTGAACATATTTGAGTGCATGGTCATGGTAGAAGCCTCCAATGATGAGGTATCCTTAAGTGTCTTGACCATAGAAGCCCCTCTCATCTCTCGTACAACATCTAGTAGTCTAGGATTTTCTATATTATTTTGTTTAGCCCAAAAGGATAGGGTTTCAATTTTAGGATTGTATCTTGCACCACTCATCCCTCCCTTTGAGTTGAATTCAACAACCAACATGGGATCTTCTTGATTCCTTTCTTGATCAAGCAAGAACATTTTCTTTAACTCCATCCCTAGAATAATTAAATGTTACTCCTTAATAATATTGTTCTTACATCCTACAATTTGATACCAATTTCATTTATTCTAAGATCATCAAAAGTTTGAGAAACATCCTTTGATTCTAGCAACTGGTTCTACAACCTCAGGGCTCTTAGTGCTTGGAGCTAAGCCCAAAATGGCCAATGTGTCCTATTAGGAACTAAAGGATAATCCTTGTAAGGCTAGGGTAAATACCTCTTAAGTGGTTAAAATTGGGGCATCATGCCTTTTGACTATGTCAAATGCAATATTTGATGCTAAATCCCATTCTGGCAATAACAATACACTACTCTTTTTGACTAAATCTTAGCCCTCAACTGTAGTGATATCATGATATTTATCTCTCATCTCTTCATGGACTTGAGTCTCTATTATTTCTTTTGGAAACATTGGTCTTTTACTTGCCTTCATCTCAATGCCCATCAAATATTCATCCTTCATTTCCCTCCAAACATATTCTTGAAATGCTTGTGTCTTCACAAATGCATCATCATCCATGAATCTTTCACAAGCTTTAGCTCTAACATCCTCTGAACTATTCACCCCACTTAAGTCACCCTTTCTCAATCTGAGACTTAAAGTCTGTGGAATTGTGTCTCTTTGGGGGGAGGGCATGCTTTTCCTTATTTCATCCTCTAGAACAAGAATCTCCTCATTCGACTCATCAAATAGATAGTCAAAAAGGCCACTTGACTCAACCTTTTGCTTCTTCATTGGTGGCACCTTAGGAGGAGATGGTCCCCTAGGTGGTGAATCAATCTCAATTATCTATGGGGTGGAAGAATGTGGTGGTGATTTTTTTTGCTGAGGAGAGGGTGCTCTAGATATCTCAGATTATGTAGGAGTATCAATTATCACATGTTTCCTTACAATGCACTTTCTCCTTGAATACATACACCTTCTAAGGATTCTAGTAAGTTGATCTTTGTTTTTTCATAGGGTACTTCCCCTTATCATTTTCTTTAGCAACCACAACTTTTCCCTTGTCCTAGACCATCCTTTCTTATTTCAAAGTTGCAACAACTTTGTCAAAATTATATCCCCAATATTATAAAAAGTGGTAAATTGAGGGGTTTTCACCCTTTTCTCTCTCTCCAAATTCTCAAAAACAATCCATTTCCTCATCCTATCTTCTTGAGTTTGAAAATCAAAAACATTTCTGATAATGTCTTTAGGGAAGAAAAAGGTATGTACAAACTTCCCTCCTTTTATTCAATCCATAAACCAAACCATAAATCCCTCTAGGTCATAACTCCTATATGCTTGAAACTTCATATCATAGGGCCTTAATCTATCAACTCAATTCTTTCATCCATCAGTTACCATAACAAAATCAAAGAAAAAAGTGTAGGCAGAAAAGAAAGTTCCTTTCCTCATCTCAAACAAAAAATTATCTTCTACATCACCCAACTATCACATAACCTCAAGGAATCTAATCCTTAATGGTACATCCCTAGGGATTACATGAGGTGTTTTTCTTATTCCATATACCTAGAGAATTGTGTAATCTCGATAAGGATTGCATCCCCCCAATTGTGATTAAATTTAAAATTAGGCCTCCTTTCCACTAGCCTTAGGAAATCATGTAACTTAGGTGGAACCCTTGTCATATCCATAATTAGATATCTTTTCAATTTGGAGGAAAAGATATTTGTGGCAACCACAAAACTAGTTTTTTGCTCATGTCTATCTAACAATGGAGTCCATGATTGAACAAGCATCACTACACCATCTTCCACTCTCTTCAACTCTATATCCTTAATAAAATAATATGTGCCCTTGTACAAGAACATGTGCATAAATAGATAATACCACCAAAATCTTACAACATACCATCCATTCTCTAATACTACCAAACCTTTATGCATTTCTTCTAATAGGTAAGTAGAAAAATCATACAAGGTGTTGATGTTGGGATGTTGAATACTAGAAACCATATACCTTAGTACAATTAGCATGCTTGAAGAGGGATCATACCATAGAACTTGACATAGGGAATAAAATGTTTTCTCAAAATAGAGAAGAAAATATTTTATTGGAAAAGGCTCCCTCTTAGATGGCCCAAGTACAATTCTATTTCCTCCCTTTCCTGATGATGCCAAGAAATGAGCCAACACTAAGAATTTGAATGTAGGGCTCACCTTTTCATATTTTTCCCTTATTTTCTTGTCATAAATTTATTCCATGACACTATTCCATTTTTTTAGTTTGAAAACTTTTGTAATTTCCTCCTTCGTAACCCAAACCATTTCCTCCCTAGAGTGAGTTCTGACTACCCTAAAAATAGGGTCATAATTAGTTGCAATGATCTTGAGAAGGTCTATGTCCAAATACATGTTAGAGACAATCAAATTTCCCATATGTAGTCTCCATGGGTTACATATTAGAATGTGAGCACATATGTTACCAAACCAACCCTAGAAAAGTGACCACCTAGTGTAGGTAACATAGAATCCTTGATAGTACATTGTCTATCGATAATGCCATCCTTAACCCCAAGACCACAAAACATATTTTTCCCAATATGCTTTTCATTTGTTGAAGCTAGAAATTGGTCAAGCAAGTATTGGACCAAACGTTGCTTTTTAGGTTTAGAACCAAGGATTAGGACTCTTAGTGCCATTTCTAATGACTAACTTGACCTAGGGTTTCATAAGTTAAGACTAGCGCTTACAGTTTCAAGGTGAAGACTTGATGTAAAAAATGACTAAATTCACAAATTCATAACAATTTAAAATGAATTTCATAACTTGAAAGAAAAACCTAAGTTGAAATTCATATGACAACAACTAAAATTATATGGAAACTATGATAAAATTGATCTCAAGAAGTATAGTTAGCACTTATTGGTTTGTCAACATAGAAAAACCTAGTTTGAAGATGCTAAGAACTCAAAATGTGCTACAACAATTCCTAAATTCCTTAGAAATTCTTTTGGAATAAACTATAAGATTTAAATATAGCTTTTATGGTAAAAAAAATCCTCAATTCGATATAAAAACATCAACTCCACCATTACTACTCATTCGTGCAAACTAGAATAGCTCAATGATGTACTTTTTAGTAACTTTGAATTTTTACTACATATCTCAACATGATCTGGATCAATGTGTGGCCAAGATGCAGTCAACAAGGTTTGAACATTTTTCCTTTTGCTGGCTCAACATCTACTCAACCAACTTCTCACCATGTGTTCATTCTCCATGTTGGCCTGACGATCCCACAACACTATGCAATCCATGAAACAATCCATGTGGCAGCCACCCACTAGCCCTTTGGAATTTGAAACGTTTAGATCAACGGTCATTGGCTAGCAAGCAATGGCCCAGATCAACCTAGTAACCTTCAATGTATGTTCCCTTTAATCTCCAAGTCTAACACTCTGATAGTTATCCTCCTTTGGTGATGAATGATCGAGATTAAAACATCTCGCAAATAATTTTTGCACGTGCATATATACCTCTTTAGTAACACACCTTTTAACATTACCATGGTCACCCTGAAATATTTTACCATATACATTATACCTTATAAAGTCTTGTGGATGGTGGCGATGATGCCATGTGCCTTCCCAAAGTGAATTATAACTACCCTAACAATAGGGTCATAATTAGCTGCAATGACCTTGAGAAGGTCTATGTCCAAATACTTGTTAGGGATAATCAACTTGCCCATGTGTAGTCTCCATGGGTTATAGATTAGAATGTGGGCACATATGTTACCAAACTAGCATTGGAAAAGTGACCACCCAATGTAGGTAATGTAGAATCCTTGATAGTACAATGTCTATTGGCAATGACATCCTTAACCCCAAGACCATGAAATATATTTTTCCCAATAGACTTTTCATTTGTTGAAGGTGGAAATTGGTCAAGCAAGTCTTGTACCAAAGGTCACTTTTTAGGTTTAGAACCAAGGATTTAGACTCTTAGTTCCATATCTAATGAGTAACTTGGCCTATGGTTTCACAATTCAAGACTAGGGCTTACAGTTTCAAGGTGAAGACTTGATATAAAGAATGACTAAATTTACAACAATTTAAAATGAATGTCATACCTTAAAATAAAAACCTAATTTTCAATTCATATGATAAAAATTGTGATTGTGTGGAAACTATGAGAAAATTGAGCTCAAGAAGTACAGTTAGCACCTATTGGTTTGTCGACATAAGAAACCCTAGTTTGAAGATGCCAAGAACTCAAAATTTTCCACAACAATTCTTGAATTCCTTAGAAATTCTTTTGGAATCAACTATAAGATTTAAATATAGCTTTTATGGTGAACAAAATCCTTAATTTGATAGAAAAACATCAACTCCACCATTATTACTCACTCGCGCAAACCAAAATAGCTCAATTATGTAATTTTTAGTAAATTTGAATTACTATAGATCTCATTGTGATCTGGATCAATGTGTGGCCAATATACAGTCAACAAGGTTTGAACACTTTTCCTTTTGCTGACTCAACATCTAATTGACCAACTTCTCACCATGTGTTCATGGATATGCGATCAACAAGGTTTGAACATTTTACCTTTTTCTAACTCAACGTCTACTTGACCAACTTCTCACCATTGTTCATTCTCCATGTTGGCCCAACGGTCCCACGACACTATGCAAGACATGAAACTATCCACATGGCAACCACCCACTAGCCCTTTGGAATGTGCAAGGTTTAGATCAACGGTCGCAGGCTAGTGGGAAATGGCCTATATTAACCCAATAATGTTCAATGTATTCTCCCTTTAATCTCCAAGACAAATGCTTTGATATTTATTCTCCTTTGGTGATGAACGATCGAGATTAAAACATCTTGCAAAGAATTTTTGCACATGCACATATACCTCTTTAGTAGCACTCCTTTTAACATTACCATGGTCACCATGAAATATTTCACCATATACATTATACCTTATAAAGTCTAATGGATGGTGGTGATGATGCCACATGGTGCTTTCCCACCAACCCTCCAAGAGTTGAGATTTGACAATGGGTCTCCTAGAGGCTAGTGGGGAATGATTGGGATTAAACCATAAGATTGCATCTAAGCAATCGATTTTATAACCCTTCATCACTAATGATTTTGACGAATGGTTGGACCTTCCACAAGGATGGATAGGTGTCACCCACCCACTACTCCATTGGTTGTTTTTTTTTTTTTTTATTGTCACGGGCAAGTAGGAAACCAATAGAAAATGTTTAGTGGGATCCAACGATCATTTATTTAGCATTTTAAATGAAATGTGTGTTAAGTGATGATTTAAAAGGGTCATTCGCTAGGTTCTAAGGGTAAAATACTTAGTTACATCACAAACCTAGACTTAGGATACAATGGCCAATAATTAAAATATTTTCAAACCTGTTTAACGTTTGATATGACTTAAAATAATTCAACAAGTAGTGATTGGTATGTTAATGAATTTGATGACCCAAGTTATAACTTGAGGAATGGGGAATAGGCTAGCATAGGTCAACCACAAATTAGAACATAGGTAAAGGGGTTTCAATACTTAGGATCTTTCAAGGGGTTTAGGGTATAGACAAAACCCTAAGCCATAAGACACATCCCAAACCAAAATAGACAACCAAATATGCATCTAATGTGAGTGTTTCCAAAAAAAATTGGGGGTTCCACTAGTGGCTCTAGATGGGGACATCAATTCTTCTAGAATAGAGCAAGATCTTAGAATATCAAGGTTGAGCATACTAAACTCAGAGAAAAAAAACCAAGGATAGCTTAGACAAGGAAGACTAGACATATCAAAGCAAAAGTATGCCAAAAAAACCTATGAACAAGAAAATATACATAAAATACAATGTACAGGGAAAAGAAATATACCTGAATAGAAATATAATTTCAAGAGCTATCCATGTATTGGAAGTTCAAGAAACTCTCTAGTTAAACTTTGCAGATAGTAGGAATCTTCACCATGTGTGTTTGATATCATATAGGGACCCAACCACAATGCATCAAATTTTCCATGTTTTCCCTTATCTTGAGCTCTAGCATTCCACATCATCACATTGTTTCCTACTTCAAACTTTCTTGGAGAAGCCATTTTTTCATACAAATGTTTGACTTGCAACTACACTTTAGTATTTTTATTCCGAGTTTCTCCTCATGTCTCATCCAAATTTATTAGAGCATCAACCCTATGTTGCATTTCATCACAAATATCTTCATCATATTCCTAAAAAAAAATGTACATATTCAACAAGTTATTGTGAGGTAATATTACATCCAAACCATATACCAAACCAAATTGAGAGTGTCCATTGGCATTTTTGATAGTAACCCTATCTACCCAAAGTGCAAACTTCAGTTTTGAATCCTATGCTTTCTTATTTTTCTCAATCACCCTTTTGATAATTTTCATTAAACTCTTATTACTTGATTCTTCTTGACCATTGCCTTGTGGATGATAAGGAGAATAATAATATATCTATATTCCATGATTATCACAAAAATCTCAAAACTCATTTGATCTGAAACACATGGCATTGTCAAAAATATTTTTTTCTAAAACTCCAAACCTGATCAAGATGTTGTTCACAAGGAAATCAACCACAACCTTGCTTGTTGCTTTCTTTGTGGGGATTGCTTCTACCCACTTTGTAAAGTAATAAGTTGCAACAAGAATCCAAGAGTGTCCCCCACTAGATTTCTCAAAGATCTCACCAATGAAATCAATACCCCACTATTGAAAAGGGGATTGAATTGAAATTGCTCTAAGTGGTAAATTTCTTGAAAATTTCATCTTTCTTGAAAACCTTTGGCAAGCATCACAAGTTTTTACACACTTGTGGGCATATTTAAAAACTGAGGGCCACCAAAATCCTACTCTCAAATTTTTTTGGGCAGTTTTCTTTACCATGTAATGGCCTCCATAGACTCCATAATGCATCTTATCTAAGAGTTCTAATGATTGCTTGTCATCAACAAACTTAAGTAGTACACCTTCTAGACTTCTCCACAAAGCTCATTTTCAATGATTACATATTTGATATCTTGCAATTTTAGGTTTATTCTTTCATTATTTTCCATACCTTGAAGACATTGGATAGTTTGAAAATATTGGACAATACGCCTATACCAACCACATGTTTGCATATCACATATTGGTGAAACATCTACACATTCTTTCTAGTTGATTTGGCTAGCTTCCAAGTTAGTTTCAACCACCAACTTAGCTAAACCTCGTCCTCTCACTAACTTGGTGATTTGGAAATCTATATTGAACTCTTGGGTTCTATTGATCCACCTACACCTTCTACCTATAACTTCTTGTTGAGTGAAAATATCCTTCACTTCAACACTTCAGACATAAGCAATGATTGTAGCTCCCATCAAATAGGTTTAAAAAAAAATTCACTTCTTTGACTAGTGTATAAGCATGCTATCTATCATGTCATATGTGAGTTCTACAACCTATAAGTATTTTTTGTGAAATGCAATGGGCTAATCAAAGCATTCCTGATTTTTCTACAATAGTATAGCAGAAATTGTGTGAAATGATGCAAAGAAAAATATTTATAGCCTTGGAGAAATCTGGAGACTTCAATACTAGGGCCTCCTTTATAGATTTTTTAATACTCTTGAATGCCTTACTAGGCTCTTCACTCGAAGTTACCTTTTCTCCTTTCTTAAACATCTTGGAGATTGGATGGGTAATCTCTACAAAGTTTGTCCCAAACCTCCTTAAGAAATTGATCTTTATAAAGAATGACTGGATGTCTTTGACATTCTTTGGCTATGGGATTCTATCTATTGCAACCACTCTTTTAGGATCAATTCTTATTCCATCCTTTGACACAATATAACCAAGAAACTTTCCTTATTTCACCCCAAACACACATTTTTTGGGATTCAAAGATATTCCATATTCAATTTATTTGGTAAATACCTTGAACTCCAAGTGCATATAATGGTCTTCTTCTTTCTTGTTGTATATTGTCAAGTCATTTGGATAAACTGCTAGGAAGATATCAATAGTCAGAAAAGGCCACATACATAGCCCTTTGAAAAGTAGCACCTACATTTGTTAGGCCAAAAGGTATCCTAACATAAACATAAGTGCCCAAATGAGTAGTAAATGTAGTCTTATACTTCTCAGACTCCTTAACCACCACTTGATTATATTTAGAGAAACCATCCATTGTAGATAGAAGCTCATAGTCAGTCACCTTTTGTAACATAGCTTCCATGTTGGGTAATGTATAGTTGTCTTTCAATGATGATATATTAAGATTCATGAAATCCACACAAAGCCTTATATCACCACTCTTCTTTCTCATTGGCACCAAGTTTGACACCCATGTGGAGTGCCTAATTGGTTTAATAATATCTGCATCTCTTAACTTGACCAATTATTCTTGCATCTTAGGTTCCAATGTAGGATTGATTGACATTTTCATTTTCCTAAAAGGCTTAGCATAATATTTTAAGGGAATATCATGTTGAAATAGTTATTCCCTATAGGAATTTAAATCATCACAAGACCAAGAAAACACATGCATGTATCTCCTTAACAAAGAAATCAACATTGCTTTGACTTGAGGTTTCATTTTATTTCCAATGTAGACTTTCTTTGGAGCATTTTCTAGGCCAAGGTTGATCTCTTCTAGATACTCCTTATGAGTTGATGTTTTCTTAGCATTGCTACTATCAGGGCCATCAAAGACCCAATCCAAAGAAACTTACCCCTTTGGGATTTTGTTAGTTTTCAAGTGAATGATTTCATTTCCAAACTATTTCTTTGAAATTGACTTCTTCCATAAAACTCCAAAGTCACTTTTTTGACCTTCATACTCATCTAGACACTGCAAGAATCTCAAAATGTCCTCATCATCATTAAAAACATTCTAGTTCCGTATATTATTAGGAACTAAAGTTCTAATTTGCACTTCAACTTTTGAAATGCCTTCAAAGGAAATGTCATTTTGTTGGAGTGCAATATTGGCAAGTAAATCTACCACCTGATTCTTAATCATATCCAACCAGTCAATAAAAAAAGCATCAAACTATTCTATTGAGTCCCAAACAACATTCCTATACTTTTTCAACCTATTATTCTTTGATGCATATATTGATCTAACTTGAGAAAAAAAAAACTCTAAACCTCCAATAACTCTTAACTTCTTGATTCCATGTTTCTTAGCTATTCTTAATCCTAGTAGTAAAGATTCATATTCAACTACATTATTTGTACATGAAAATAACAATGAAAATGAAAACCTAAAAGTTCTACCACTAGGGGAAAGAGTATCACCCCTGCACTTTCTCCTTCTTTTGAGAAAGCACCATCGAAACAAATGCTCCATAGTTCATCATTTTTTTCTTGCTACAACACTTCCTTTTCAAGGGGTGAGGTTTTCTATCCTCTTCTTCTTGTGACTCTTCAACTCTAAAGTTATCAATACCAGTATCCATAAAGTGAATTTTGTCCTCTTGCTTCATAAATTCAATCATGTGTGGGGATCTTGGCTCCCCCACAAGATTAATTTCTTTTCTCTCAATTAAAAATGTGGAAAAAGATATGTCATAGTGCATGTTACCTCCCATAGAATCACCACATTTCCTTAACAATAACATACCATAATTGGGTGGGATATCCACCACAACTATGCTCATAACAAATTCCTTGTCTACAAAAGCAACTAGTTTGTATGGGACATCTTTAACCACCCCCATGATTGGGATTTCTCTTGAATCCATGGAATCACATTTTCCATAGGAATAATTTATCTTCAAATCCATATCTTTCATAATTTCAATCGACATCATGTTAGATGAAGCTCTAGAATCAATCATGCGATTTTTAAGAAGCTTACCATCAATAATCAGAGTCACAAAAAAAGGATCAATATTTCTTGGGCAAGCTATGATAGAGTTGCCCAAGTAAATAGGAGGGATTTCACTAATGGCTACCTGCACTTCTTCTTCAATAACCTTACTTTAACTCACTTTAGGATGATAAAACACCCTTTTATCATCATAGGTTGTAGTAGCACCATTGATTGTTAGAACACAATGATCTACTAAGAGGGGGGTGAATTAGTAGATATAAAAACTTTTAGACTTGAAAACCTATTTGCAAATTCATTCTTATAATATAGATGTGCAAAGAAAAATATAAACCAATATAATAATCCCATGCATATAAAACAATAACTGTAACACCAAATATACGTGGAAAACCCAAGATGGGAAAAAACATGGTGACAAAAGCTGCTTCAGGCTACTACTCAAATCCAGTGTCACAAATGAAATCTTTGTTACAAAGTTTAGGGCTACAACCCAAGGAAGCTTCAACTCATTGATTTAGAAGCTACAACTTCAAGGAATCTACAACACCATTTTTTAGGAGCTACAACCTCAACATAATTACAAATTCATATGTGCATACAATTAGGTTCTACTCAAACTGAAAATGCACCATTACATTCAATGAATTGTTGCACACCCTACAACTTACACTACTACTACTAAAGCTACACTTTCAACAACACTCCCCTACTCTGCACTCTCTTCTACTTTTCACACTCTTCTCTAATGCATTCTCAATTGTACATGTCTTTATTCAACACTTTGTGCACTCGCAAACTTCTAAATCTTCACAAACACTTGCAGACACAACCTCATAGACAATACCTAATTATCTTCCTTCTTTACCAACCTACAATCATTCTAGATCAGCCCTTACATCCTATTAGGGTTTCCCTCACTTGCAAACTTCACCAGCAAGCTACCTATTCATCAAGCTACACATTGTCATCAAACTCATCATAAAGGCATCTAATAAGGTTTATCAGATATCACCATACCTATGCATCAAGCCACACAACATTTAATTCAAATGTGGATAATTTTCCTTCATTCGCTCTATCAAACCCTAAAATTTGATTATGCATTCAATACTTTCTTTTGATTATTTGATCTAGTCTTCATTCGTATCTCTACAATTACCTCTACAAATCTGTGCCACTATTTTTTGCATCAAATCTCATTTACATTGGTCAATGGGTGTGGTTGGACCAATCAATTCTTTCCTTTGGGTCAGTTTCCAATCAAAACTCTGTTCATATTGGGTAAGCCATTTTTGATTACTGCATTCAAATTTGGGTCATTGATCTATAGATTCCACACCACAACCCTACGATTTCCATTCATCTCAACACATTTAAAACATGACCATATGACAAGCAGTCATTTAAATCTCCATCATCAATCTATCATATCACTCTATCACTAAAAACCCGAACCTCAAAACCTCTTGTCAGAGGTTACGAAGTTCTAAAAATCCACGACATGTCGACAATAAAGAGAACCTATGAAACTCCTTTCGAAATGACTAAGTCACTTCAATGAAAATAACAACACCCAATATATCATTCCAATGTGGGGTCCACATGCTGTCACCACATGTCCATGCCATTTCCATGTCATAGCTTTGTAATCCACAAAAAGGATGTCGATTATTGTTTACACAATCCCATCATGCCACGTGTTTGCATTGTCATTATGGTTGGGTCCCACATGGAGTGCTTCCTTACTCCTTATCACACGATCACTAAGTCACTAAAAATATAAACTTTATAACCTCATGTCAAAGGTTATGATATTATGAAAACCTATGACTTGTTGATAACAAAGAGAACCTTCTTCCTTCCTTCACTCCATTAGCTAAGTCGCTAAGTCAGAAGGTTTTGAAACTTGAGAACCCCATGAATCCTTAAAAATTTAGCACAAGATCAGGAGCATGAACCAATGAATGCATACATCTTCATTTAAATCATGACCTACACAATACCTGTCTAAAAATATCTAGAGAAACCTAGTCACTATGCTAACAATCTCTCTTGCATGATTTTCACTTTTGACATCAATGACAACTATATGCCAACAATCTACCCCTTTGGCTTTGATGGAAAAACTTGAAGTGCTCATACAATATATAACATTAAAGCTTTGCACCAACTTGATTATTCTCATAGCAACATAACAACTTCCCCTATGACATATATCTCTTCTCTTCTCAACATGCTTCACCTTTGACATTATTTTCTCCCCCTTTGACATCAGTGGAAAAGTGTACACTCCCCCTGAGGAAATGCTAAAATTTGTCATTTACTACAACCATCAAGTTGATAGAAATTTGTAAAACAAGATTTGGCATGATTTGATCACACCATTCTTAACTAGGGTGAAACAAATGATCAATGAAGCTCCCCCTGAATATATGCCCTATCACTAATGTTTAGTGATATGAGGTGGGAGAAACTACTCCTAGCTTTTGCCTCAAGTATTCAAATTGTTCTATAGGAAGAGGCTTTGTAAATATGTTAGCCACTTGTTCTTAGTTGGAACATACTCCATGCTGACTTCCTTCTCTACTGTTGGTGTAATTATTTATTTAATTACACTTTAGCATAAGTTTACTTAGGCATATTTTATTTCCTAGGTTAATTAATAATCTTTATATTATTGAGCTATCTTGTTGCTCAAGATAAGATTAGGGTTTTGCATGTCTTGCTTTTTGCATGATTTCCTTTTGAAGGCTTTTGCAGTATTTGTAAAACAATTCATTCAATAATCTTTTTCTGGTTTTAGCTTGCATACTTTTGCTCTGAGGGTTTACAGAACATCTCTTCTGTTGTTCTAAATATCTATTGCATGTGATAGGTGTTTGCTTGCAGGTGATTATTGGGGACTGTGAGGTTGAGTTTTATCAACTTCTATATGGTATCAGAGCTCCAGACCTGTGGCTTCCTATTCGTGTTTTGAAGATATTCTCTTATAGCGTCTTTATCTATGCAAGGGTTTCAAGCTAGGCTGATTTATTAAGCTTCTAGGGATTGGAAATTTTTCTGCACTTTTCTGGGCCAAATGGATGTCACCATCGTGTTCAGGATGCCCAAAAACCTTAGAAATGCCTTTCGTTTCGTCAATTTTGGACCTGTTGAAAAAAAGGCAAATTTTTTTTCCTAGGAAAGTTGTATGGCCTCCCCAACACGCAGTCCGAGACAAAATATTTCACAAAAATCGAAAAAAATTTAAAAAAAAACCAAAGGTTTTTTGCTCAAAAACCCTCCTTCGCCACTCCGCCGCCCGATGGCCACCATTGCTCCACCGCCACCAGCGGCCCCTCCCGCCCGCCGCTTCCCTCGACTACCGCCCCCGCGGGCCCTTCATTCCCTGGTCGTCGGTCTTATCGACGACCGGGAGCTTCCCTCCAAGCCCCTGCCGGGTCTATCAGCACCTGGCCGTGGTTTTATCGACAACTAGGAGCTAGCGCCCTCAACACCAGCGATCTATTTTGTAGAGGATGGTCATATGGGCGACTGAGAGCCAGCCCCCGGGTGTTGAACTTTTGCACCTGTTTAACATTGAAAGTGCCTTTTTTGTAGGCCTTTTTTTGTTTTCTTATAACTTTTGCAAACGGAGGCTTTTTTTAAAAAATGAAATATTGGCGGAAAGCTGGTTCGACGTTCTTTCTAGTGGTGGAGGTTTGGTTTTCTAATTTTCAGGTTTTGGTGCCTTTTTCGCCTATCAAAGCCAGAAGTTGCTATTTTCAGTCCGGGTGGCGTAACTTTTGCGTCCGGACTCCGTTTTGTGAAAACAAATAGGCGTCGGAAAGCTGATTCAGTGCTCTACACAAAAATCAGACCTATTTTTCCAATTTTTTTACCAGGTATCTGATATTACTGTTTGATCTCAGCCTTTAGTTTTTCAATTATTTTCTTGGGAAGCATGCAATCAGGCTACTTTTTGAGATCAGTGAGCATTGTTATTTTATTTGAGAGTATATATTGCTGTTTTCTATCATGGATACACATAATATTGCACCCCTTACTCCATTCAACTATTTTGGTTGGAAAAAACAAATGGAGATTCATTTGAAACACAAAGGGTTGTACAGGGTAACCATGGGCACAGAAATCGAACCTACAGGTGCTGCTGAAAAGAGAAAGTGGTTTAATAGGTGTGATGAAGCTTATGGTACATTATGTCTATCTCTTTCTTCTGACCTTCTTTTTCACATTGAGTCTTGCACTACACCCCATGCGGTTTGGACTACTTTGCAGTCTTTGTTTGGGCAACAGGATACTATGAGAGGGTTTCAGTTAGAGAATGAGCTTATTGGCTTAAATCCTAGGGATTTTGACAGCATCCAGGAGTTTTTCACCAAACTCAAGTCTCTTAGATTGCAGTTGTCACAGTGTGGTGTTCAGAAGGAAGACTCTCAGTTGATATTGTCCATTCTTTCTAAGCTTGGACCAGATTATTCAGTTTTTGTTTCTACCTTTTATGCTACTAGGGATGCACTTGGTACTAGATTTACTATGCCTTCTTTTGATGATTTTGCATCTTCTCTCACTCGAGAGCAGGCCAAGTTGGCTAATATGGGCAAGTTGAAGCCCTCTTCATCACAGGCACTTATTGCATCACAGGAGCCCAGAGATCAGAAGGCTTCTACAGGAAAAGGAAAGAAACAAAAACAAAAGGATTCCAAATCTTATGAGCAGCAGAAGGAGTCCTCATATTCATCATCCTCTTCTAAGGGGAAATCATTTAGGAAGGAGAAGGGCCCATGTGCATATTGCAAGAGAGAAGGACATGCAGAACATAATTGCTACAAGAAGGACATTGATGAGATGAAGAATCTTCTTCAGAAACATCAGATTGATTTTCCTTCTAGGATGTCTACATCATCTCCTTCCCCTCCTTCTTCTTCTTCTTCAGGCACAGTTGGTTTACACACTTCATCAGATATGAGGGGGCATGCTCTTTGTGCTTCTTCGAGTCTTGGATTAGGGAGATGGCTTCTAGATTCAGGAGCATCTCATCATATGGCTTCTACACAGACTATGTTCACTTCCTTTGAGTCTCACACTATGTCTCCTATTTTGATGGGAAACAATACATACATGAGTGTTACAGGGAAGGGGTCTATTAGTTTTGGGGACAACACTTTTCATGATGTCTTGTGTGTTCCTCATTTGACAAACAACCTTCTTTCTATATATCAGATCACACATGGAGGCAATGGGAGGTCTGTGGAGTTCACACCTGATTCAGTTATCATCAGAGACTTGGAGAGTAGAGCAGTTATTGCTACTGGGGTGGTGGATCACTCATCTTGGTTGTATTCCTTTGCAGATTTTGCTACTAATGGTGCTTCTGTTCCTCTAGCTATTCATCACACTTCTAGTGTGAATCATCATTCAGAGGAGAAATTTGGCTTCTTGAACATTGGAGTTCTCACTTTAGATCCTATTTTTGAGCCATCCATTCCATCTCCTCCACCTACTGTTGTAGTTGTTGATACTTCTATGACTATAGATGTGGTTTCTTTCATTTCAGTGCAACAGGATCCGGTTGATCATCCATCTTTGGAGGTTCCTATTCAGTCTTCACCTACTTTGACTTCTTCATTTGTTGAGGTCACACCTACTTTTGTGGAGACATCTTGGGCTACACCTACTTCACCTTCAAAGATTGCATTCATTCAGCCTCTTCCCTCTCACTTCTTTCAGGAGATGCAGTTTCTTCAATTCTTTTGGGGCTACTTCATTCTGGAGGGGATCTGTGGTCTTCTTCTTCCTCTCTTCTAGGGGGGTTATTTTATGTATCTTTGTGATGGATGGTGTTCTTGGGGGGTCTTATGGAGTCCTCCATCTTTCATCACTTAGGTAGTTTGCATTCTATTTTTGGGGAGGAGTTTTGTTCCCATGTGGTTTTCTGCTTTACCCCATTTGATTTAGTTTGCATTGCATTTGTAAATGGGTACCTGATCAGGCCTTGTTTTCGGGAATCATATTTGCATAATAATTTGCTTCTCCCTAAGTTGCACTTATTGGGGGGTGTTGGTGTAATTATTTATTTAATTACACTTTAGCATAAGTTTACTTAGGCATATTTTATTTCCTAGGTTAATTAATAATCTTTATCTTATTGAGCTATCTTGTTGCTCAAGATAAGATTAGGGTTGTGCATGTCTTGCTTTTTGCATGATTTCCTTTTGAAGGCTTTTGTAGTATTTGTAAAACAATTCATTCAATAATCTTTTTCTGGTTTTAGCTTGCATACTTTTGCTCTGAGGGTTTACAGAACATCTCTTCTTTTGTTTTGAATATATATTGCATGTGATAGGTGTTTGCTTGCAGGTGATTCTTGGGGACTGTGAGGTTGAGTTTTATCAACTTCTATATCTACAACCTTCTCTCTGATGAAGTGATACTTGATTGATATAGGCTTGGTTTTGGAGTGCATCATTGGATTCTTGGATATGCTAATGGCACTGGAATTATCACAAAGAATAGAGATAAGCTCTTTTTATTCCACTTTGAGATATTTTAATGTCTGCTTCATCCATAAAACTTGAGTGCAACATGTAGTAGCTACAACATATTCTACTTCTATAGTGGATAGAATGATTGAATCTTTTTTTTTACTCATCCAAGAAACTAATTTGTTTCCCAAAAAGAAAGCTCCTCCACTAGTACTTGTTTCGTCATCCACACTTCCTACCCAATCTACATTTGTGTATGTTGTTAAAGTGAGATCTTTGCTTTTGGGATACCATAAACCATAGTCAACAGTGCTTTTGATGTATCTAAATATTATTTTCGCTACATTGACATGTGATTCTTTTGGTGCTGCTTGAAATCTAGCTACCATACAAATTGCTTGCATTATATTAGGCCTAGATGCAGTTAGATATAGTAGACTTCTAATCATAGATCTGTATGTAGTCTGATTTGCATTAGGTGACTCATCATATTTTCTCAATTTGTAGCTAGTAATCATGGGAGTACTGACTGGTCTACAATCTTCCATGCCAAATTTTTTAAGAATTTCTTTTGCATACTTGGTTCGTGATATAAATATACCTTTATCAGTTTGTGTAATTTACAAACCAAGAAAAAATATGGGTTCTCCTAGCATGGAAATTTCAAACTCATGTTGTATGTTTATAGAAAATATTTTGCACATTACATCACTTCTACCACTAAACATAATATTATATACATATACTACAACAATTCTTATTTTCTTACCTTTAGATTTGAGATACAGATTGCTATCAACACAACCTTTCTTGAATCCTTATTGTTGTAGATATTGATCCAGTCTTGAATACCAAGCCCTTGGTGCTTGCTTCAAACCATACAATGATTTTTTTAATTTTCAAAAATAATTATCATTATTTGATTGTTGAAAACCTTCTAGCTTCTCAATATATACTTCCTCTTCTAGGTTTCCATTCAAAAATGCAGATTTGGCATCCATTTGATATACCTTAAATCCTTTGTAGACTGAGAATGCAAGAAACATTCTTATTGCTTCTAACCTTGCAACAGGGGAAAATGTTTCTTCAAAATCAATCCCTTCTACTTGTGCATATCCTTTGCATACAAACCTTTCTTTTCTTCTGACCATAGCTCCATCTTCATTCAACTTATTTCTGAATACCCATTTTGTGCCAATTACATTCTTGCTTGATGGTCTAGGACCTAATTCCCATGTTTTGTTCTTTTCAATATAATTGAATTCCTCTTCCATTTCTTTTATCCAACTTTCATCTTTACTAGCTTTATCAAAGATTTTTGGTTCTATCTAAGATAAGAGGGAAAAGTTCACTTGTTCCTTGTTCTTTGCAAGAATTCTTCTACTCTACTCACTTTCATTCTTATCACCAATTATTTGATCTACAGGATGATCTTTTTGCACATATTTTGCAGGAGCACATTCAATCTCTTCCTCATTCTCTTCTTCTTCTTCTTCTTCTGCTACACCTATATGCTCGTCATTTTATTCTATATCAAGATTATTTCCAATAGACTTGGCTTGATTTGCATTTTCATCAACCCTGATGTGTACACTCTCTATAATTCTATGAAATCTCTTATTATAACACTTATAAGCTTTGATTTGGTTGGAATACCCCAAAAATATCCCTTCATCACATCTTGACTCAAAACTTCTTAAATCTTCATCTTCTCTTTTAATATAGCATTTACTGTCAAATACTTTGAAATGCTTGACTGATGAAGGCCTGCCAAACCACAACTCATATGGCATTCTACCACTGTTAAATATTAGAAGTGCTCTATTCTAAATGTATACAATATTTTTTACTACTTCTTTCTAGAATGTATCTACTAAGTTTTCCTCATTCAACATGGCTCTAGCCATGTCCTTCACAATCATGTTTCTTCTCTCTACCACACCATTTTGTTGCGGTGTTCTTGGAGCTAAATATTGGAATTTGATTCCATGATCTTCACAATATTCCATGAATTCACTTGACATAAATTCTCCACCTCCATCTGACTTGAGACATTTGATTCTTCTCCCAGTCTCATTTTCTACTAGCTTCTTATAGCCTTTAAATGCCTCAAACACCTCATCCTTCTCCCTCAAAGCTGTGACATATGCCATTCTAGCATAATCATCAATCAACAACATGAAATATCTTTCTCCTTGAAACACCCTTGTCCTCATTGGACCACATAGATCAATATGAATTATCTCCAAGGGTTCCGTAGTAGAATAAAACTTTGTAGGAAACTTGAACATTATTTTCTTTCCTTGTTGGCATCCTTTGAAAATTATATTTTTAGGATTTATAATCTTAGGACTATTTATGACTAGACCTTTTGAGCTTATTTTTACCAAGTTTTCAAAATTGACATGTTCTAGTATTTTATGCCACAACAAACTCTCATTTTCTTGGATGATTGAACATGTTTGGAATTTTAAATCACATAGATTATAGAGATTAATATCTATCCCTTCTCCTTGAGCAATTGTTTTACCATTCACTCTTATCTTGCATCCTTCAAAATCAAATAAAACTTGTATCCATTATCACACATCTAGTTGACACTAAGAAGATTATGTTTTAGACCTTAAACATAAAGCACATCTTTAGTTTTTTCTTCCCATCTATGCTTAGAATTCCTTTACCATGAATCTTAACAACAGTATTATCACCTAAGCTTACTGATCCCCCTTTTCTCATTTCAAGTTCAATGAATTTTCTTTTATCACCAGTCATATGCCTAGAGCAACCACTATCAATGACCCACATATCTTGTTCCTTTTCATGTAATTCCATTTGGGTAATCATAGACTGAGTGGCACACGAATTATGCTCTTTCTCCTTCCATACCTTCTTAGGCTTCTTCTCAATTTTATTTTCTTCTGTCTTAGAAGTCATATTTCCTTTTTCTTCTTTAGTAGGTGAGAATTTCTCCTTCTCAAATTTCACATTTGGTCCTATAAATCTTTCTCTATAGTTTCTAGCTATATGACCAAGGTTGTTGCAATTATAAAAAATTATATTCATATCAACCAAGGGAGCAAATGGATTCTTGCTTACAAATTTTTTATTCTTCCTTAGAATGATTTTACATTCTCTAGCCCTATGACCAAAATTCTTACAAGTATAACAATACCCATTCAAATATGATGAGTACCCGATCATTGAGTTTCCTTCAGATGGATGAGGGGATCTTCTTTGTCTAGGCCTCCTTGGATAGTGTACTCTTGTGAATCTATCATTTTCTACCCTTTTTATGTTCTACATCTTCTTTTGTTGATCAGGAATTGTCTGTTGTCCTCCTTGACTTCAACTACTTTCTTTTCTATATCAGATTTCTATTCATCTTTAGGGGCTTCCTTTTTGTCATATTTTTCATCACTTGGGCCTGATTTTTCTCTTGCTCTAAATCTTTCATAAAGTTTTGCAGAGGCATCCATAAATGAACTCTTTGCTTTTTCCAAACCTAAACTAGATTTTTCTTTATTTGTAGGTTTTTGTGTACTTATCAATTCATTTAGAATATCTATACCACCTTTCAACTCCAGTTCATTTCTAAGCTCATTGGCATTCTCCAATTCTTTTCTTAAGGCAACTATTTCTGACTCAAGCTTTGTGCACCTATCCACCTCAGATTGGAGTTTAGAATTCATAAAATCTTTAACTCTTTTGAGCTCTTCTACCTATAGTTTTAGATTTACCACCAGCTTATTTGATTCCTCAAGTTCTTGAGTTATCTTATCATTCTCCTTTTAAGCATTCTTTTTTAGTTTCTTGTTTTCCTTCTTAAGATCATCATATTTGTCTCTTAACTCATCAAGGTCCTCAAGATCACTAATTAATTCTCCTTCAAGATCAACAACTGCCTCCTCTTCTCCTTCATATGAGTCCTCAATTTGTGCATCTTCCTAATCCTTAGTTTCTTTAGACATGAATAGAAATTATATTATATCTTCTCTCATTACTAGGGCATGGCCTTGATCCTCTTATAAACAATCACTAGCATCATACACTTCACTCACTTGCAAACTTCACCAGCAAGCTACCTATTTACCGAGCTACATGCCATCATCAAACTCATCATAAAGACATCTAATAAGGCTTATTAGATATCACCATACCTATGCATCAAGACACATGAAATTTAATTTAGATGTAGAGAATTTCCCTTCATTCTCTCTATCAAACCCTAAAATTCAATTATGCATTCAACAAATTCTATTGATTATTTGATCTGATCTTGATTCTTGTCTCTGTGATTACCTCTACAATTCATGCCACTATTTTGTGCATCAAATATCATTTACATTAGTCACTGAGTGCAATTGGACCAATCAATTCTTTCCTTTCGGTTGATTTCTAGTTGAAACCCTCCTCACACTGAGTAAGCCATTTGTGATTACTGCATTCAAATCTGGGTCATTGATCTATAGATTCCATGCCAGGATCCTATGCTTTCCATTCATCTCAACACCCTTAAAACTTGACCATCTGACAAGTGGTCATTTAAATCTCAATCATCGATCTATCATATCACTCTGTCGCTAAAAACTCAAACCTTAAAACCTCTTGTTGGAGGATATGAAGTTCTGAAAACCTGTGACATGTCGATAGTAAAGAGAACCTATGAAACTCCTTTCAAAATTACTAAATCACTTCGATGAAAACAAAACATCGAATACATCATTCCAATGTGGGCTCCACATGCTATCATCACATGTCCACATCATTGCCATGTCACAACTTCGTAATACACAACAAGGATGTGGATTGCAATTTACTCAATCCCATCATGGCACATGTTTGCATCATCATTATGACTGGGTCCCACATGGAGTGCTTCCTTACTCCTTATTGCACGATTGCTAAGTTACTAAAAATTTGAACTTGAGAACCTCATGTCAGAGGTTATGATATTGTGAAAACCCACGACTTGTTGATAACAAAGAGAACCTTCTTCCTTTCTTCACTTAATTAGCTAAGTTGCTAAGTCAAAAGGTTTCGAAACTTGAGAACCTCACGACTCCTTACAACTTTGGCCCTAGATCGAGAGCATGAACCAATGAATGCAGACATCTTCATTGACATCATGACCTAAATAATACCTATCTAAAAATCTCTAGAGAAACCTAGTCATTATACCAACAATCTCCCTTGCATGATTTTCACTTTTGACATCAATAAAAACTATATGCCAACATTGATAAGAGCCACTGCCTTCTATTTATGTTCTTCAATTCTCATCATTTCCATTAATGGGACTATCACCTTGACTTGGGAAAGTAACTAAAACATGTTAATTGGATTTTACTTAGGTAGTTCATAAGGCACCAACTTTGTTCCTCAATCTTAACCTTATGTTGCTCACATTTCTTTTCAAGCTCCTTTTCTTGCTCCACATTTGACCTTTGAGTCCTTTCCTTGACAATTGGAGAAACCATCTCATCATTTTTCTTGATTGTGTTATCTTTCTTATCCCAAATCTTAGGTCCTTTATTTTTATTGGCTTTGATTTTTCCTTCTTTACCATCTACTTCAGCTCCTTTCTTTTCTACATTTTGCTCCTTAATGAACATGCTACCCGACTTTCCTTAATCATAATTCACAATTCTATTTCCTCAAGTTACTAGTGTTTCTAAATTGTGCAACCAATTCTACCTCCATCCTTTGATATTCCTCATCATAGGGTCTTCTTACAGACACATTCATTGCATCTATTTCCAAATCACAAACATCATGCTCAATATTATCCTCTTCATCAAGAAAAAATTACTGATGATAAGTGTACACATCTAAAAACAGTCACATCATATTAGCCTGGTAAATTAATCAAATACGCATTATTTAATTAATCTTCTTGATTCAACTACATTTAAATAAATTTAATAATTTATTTATAAATGTTCACCTTTTCTATAAATCATTTGCTATTATCATTTACTCGTGTCTTCTTAATTAATTAAATAAATACCATTATTTATTTTAATTAATTATCACATTACTTTATTATATAAAGTAAATACATTTCTTCAAATATCAAAACCCATAACCATACACTTAATTAAATATTTCATATTTAATTAAGAAAGCTTCTATATTCTCCAAACATATAACTAAATATTTATATTTAATTAGAAGATTCCATTTGCACATGTCACAAGAAATTAAATAAAAGTATTATTTAATTGAGCAATTATCTTCAACAAAAAAAACTACTTCATGACAAATGGCAATTTGTCTCCATTTTTGAATGAGGGGGTTTTGTGGGTTGAAAACACAATCCATCTTTTTCTCTCCAGTAGCTATATTCTCTCCAACCTCTCCATCTCTCACCATCCATTCTTCCAGGCTAAATCTCAACCATTGAAGCTTGCCAACAAAGCTTTTTCCTTTTGAAAATCTATAAATACAACCTCTTGGCTCTTCCAAAATATAGATTTTAGTTGCATAGTAAGAGCATTATAGTGAAATATCTCCAGCTATCAAGCACAATAATCTAGTTTCAATTCATAGCTTAATCATGTTCATTAGCTGCATAATAAGTTGTATCATCTTACAATCATTTAGCATAGGACTTTATATTTATTAACTTGCATAATACTCATTCTTGGAGTGGTCATTCTACTAAGCTACTGCTTAAACCAACTAAGAGAAAATAATTTCTATAGAAACACTAAAGATAGAGGACAATGGAACCCATTTGAAGGAGTTGTTATTTAGAGTTTGTTTTATCTTTTTAATTAGTTTCCTTCGATCTAATGTTTCATTGGTGTGTTATTTTATCTTATTAATTAGACCGCATATTCACACACACAATAAGCATCTATTTTTTCCTATAATTGTCAACATCAACCTCATGTGACTCTTCTTTTGAAGAGCACTCTTCCTCAGTAAAATCTGGTCTATGCATAAGCACATGTATCTCCTCATTATTTTCTTGAAGTGACTCATAATCATTAGGCTCATTTTGTACTTCTTCAAACTATTTTTTCACTAAACATGTGGTAATTGGAAAATAGCACACTAGGGTGTTTCATCAACAAAATTAGCAGAATTATTTTTTAATAGATCAGGGGGAACTTTTATTTGTGTATTATTTTGATTATTCTGAATTGACTTCCCATTATGCCAATTAGTATTATAAGGATTATCTTGTATTCTATGAGGCATTTTGTTTCTTTAGAAATTAGGATTGTCATTTGGCAGTCCCTTTTCTTTTCTATCAAGTGTTGTGTGGTCTCACAACACACCCCAAGACTGTAAGGCTTGGGGACCTAATGTTTTTTTTACTCTTATGGTATGAGCTAGCTATTTGGAAGATTGCTGAGAAAAGGAAAGGTAAAAGAAATATTTAATTTAAAAGAATGCTTCGTAGTAAAGTGTTCCAGGTGTTATATACCAGAAATTAGAGATGTTTGAAAGATGAAAAGGTTATAAAGAAGGTAATTCATGTGTTCTAGACTAATAATGGAAGCCCGAGATAGATGGAAGTCTGATAAAACTGAAGTCCAAAGAAATTTTGTGGGTGAAGCTGAATACTAGGTACTAGATACCAAGTTTCGATTGAATAAGGTTTTGAAACTATGTGATTATCTAATGAGTCTGATAGTCTGGTGATCTGCTATATATATATGTAGAGGATAATCATACAAGAATTCATGATGTGCTTTGGAAATCATTTTATTTATGGAAATTGATATTATAATATTTGAATAATGGTTTTATTTACATGAGATGTTTATAGATGTTCTTTTTTAAGGGATTTAATATGTGGAATTTGTGATTGGAGGAAATATAAATTATTATGCAAAGTTCGGGTATGGACGGTCGAGAAAAGTTCAATCAGGAATAGAATCATTTCCAAATCAGATTGCTTTCTCTAGTAAGCTATAATGGTGAGGGCTTTGAGTCCACCGAAATGCTAGAGATCCCGATATTTTACATATGGTGGAAGCAGTGTTCATCTCTAGGGAAGCCCATTCCAAAGAGTAGCATATGTGAAGCAAAAATGAGTGTTGGAACAAAGAAATAATGATATCATTCTGGATGTATGTGAAGTTACAACACGCTATCCTGATTCAAGTTATTATCTTCATGATAATAAAGACCAGAATCCAGAGAACTTCAATGAGCAATTGAAGTCAATCTTCAAAGACTTCAATTGTAATTTCTTGGTCAATCACTTTTCCTCCATGTGTCTTGATGTGATTCATCCCTTAGATTTCCTCTCATGTATTTGTTTTATCCTATTTGTGCCTTGTGTTCTATAAAAGGCCAGTGGATATCTTTTTTTATTTTAAGTTCAGAATTTGTGGATGTCGTAAGAGCCAAAACTTCTGTAAGTTTTGTTCTTTTTTGCTATTTTCTGAATCATTCCAGACTAAAAACTTGTATGCATGTAGACATTGATTAATCTCAGAGCCAATTTGATAGCTACCTATCTCATGAATCTTTTGTAGTTGGTTTTGTTAGTTCCACTAAACAAGCATGTATACTATGTCGTTTAAGGGTGTATACAAAAACTACTTGGTGTCCAAACATAACCCTCTCTTTAAAATCTCGCACCATTTTGTATGTGTCTATGAAGCAATCTAGTTAAGTATAAATTAGTTTGCTTTAATTTAATTAATTATTTGGGGCATGCATGGAGAATAACCAGGAGAACCTTTTAATTTCAGTATTTTTATGCTTTATTTTAGAATAGATGCTTAAATTCTTTAAAAATGTTTCAAAAGATAGATGAATGGATGGAAATTTATTAAAAATCTTTCATTTTACATGAAATTGTTGAATGCTTAAAGCTAAATCTACTTAAGTGATAGCAAATGAAATTGTTTATGTTCATGAAATATTATTTCAAATATTTCAATTTCATGATAATTGTTCTTAAAATCCAAGTTGAAAACTCAGTGTTTAGTATAAAAATCAGAATTAATGAACATATTCCCTTTGAGATTAACAACAAATTCACATCATACCCTGAAGCAAGCCTAGTATGATCATGACCTAATTACTAGAGACTTGGGATTGACCTGAGTTAATCTTGTTGTTTTGTTTAGGCAGATTTCCCCTTCGAGATTTTCTTATTCCATATCTTTCAAGAAGAATATGCTTCTTCATGGTTTGTCTATGGAGTTTTTTATTCGACACTACTGATGCGAGTGAGATCATTGTCAATAGGAACTGGTGCTAGAAGGAGGGAAATCATTGTTCAAAGTTTTTTTTGGCCTAAGTCTTAAATATTGTAAATTAAAGGCAAAGACAAGCTAGTATTTCAGTATGGAAGTTGAGAAACTTGTGAAAATGTTTAATCAAATATTATATCCTTTAAGTTTGCTCACTTTTGGTAGGGTGACTGAATGTAGAATTCATGATATGACTAATCACAGTGAACTCGATTGTGAAACTTTCTTAACTAGGGTGGGCTTAGCCATGTGTAAAGTAATTCCGTTAATAGAAGAAGTTCTAACTACTAGAAGGAAGGAAATGATAGTGAACATTGGGTGCAACTAGGTAGTAAAACTGAAAATGTTAAAAAATCAACTAACACATCAAAACAGTTGGATAACTGCAATTATTACAATGAAAATCATAACATGTTGCAGAGAAATAAACAAGAATGTCGAGATTTCAGAATATTGCATCAGAAATGAGGAAATGACATTGATGAGTCATCATTCTCCTTATACATGGAAAACACAAATGAAGAAAAGGAGCATGAAAATCAAGTAGGAGACGTGTATATTTTACCCCAAATAGAAAATCTATATAATAAAAAGGGAAATTTCCTTGATTTTATGCAAAATACAGAATATCATTATTTTAATTTTTCTCTCTCTAATGATAATACAAATTGTGATATATCTTGGTCTAATGAAATGCAAATTGAGGACAGGGCCAAAGATATGAAAATTCATGGAGGAGAAAGTAAAAAAATGGACGTAGTCGTTCATGGAGACAAATAGAGTACACAAATGAACCATGAACTAGGGCTGGATGAAGGTAGAGTATGGTTGCATTAGACAAAGTGTGTGCAATCAACCTTTAATGAGGTAATTTTCATATGTATGAGCCAATTCATTGGTAAATACTTTTTTGAATTTACGATTGTTAATGCAAAAAATTTAAAATAATTCTTTGTTGCAGTAGGATAGCTGAAATCTTACTAAATGAATTTAAAGACAAACCTATTGTAATTCATACCAAAATGACAATGGAAATAATCATAGAAATTATAATTAGTTCCTTTGTTAGAGTTAATCATTTGTTAGATTAGATGCTTAGTTAGGGTTAGGGTTAGTTTTTGTTTTAGTTTTAGTTTTTTTTAAATTTTCCTTGATTTTTTTTTCTTTCTTTCTTTTTCTTTTCTTCTTTCTTTTATCCAACCTTTGAATTTGCAAATTCTATTGAACTTATCTTGCATACATGAGGGTTAATCTAAACATTTGTAAAGAAATATAGTGAAATGAAAAAAAATGATAAAACCATACATAGTAAATGCATGCTTTGAAAATGCTAAAAGAGATATATATATGTGTGTGTGTGTGTGTGTGTGTGTGTGTGTGTGTGTGTGTGTGTGACATATATACATCAGTATTGGAATTCTTATTTTTAAAACATCAGAAAATTCAAAAGAGGGAGCCTAGTTGCAAGTGGTGGTGGTAACTATTTAGTCAATGTGGGAAGCCTCATTTATCAGAGCTAAATAACCAATATAGGAAAGTTCCCGGTGGGTTTCAAAGTCTTGAATATGGAGGTTTGAGAGAAAAGGCCAAAGAGGAACTATTTCCCCATGCTCTAAAAACTGAGGAATATCATCCATTGAGGGGATTCCAATGGTCGAGTGCACCACAGATAAAATAGTGTCTAGGTTCTCTAGATATCCACGTCTCACTATCATGTTGGTAGTTGAGTGAACATCTTCCATAGAAAGCCCTATATCTAGAAGAGAAGCTACAAAATGAGAAGCCACATCAAAGTAAAAGTGATAGTAGCAGCTAGATTCAACATATTTTTCCCTGAGGACTAAGCATAAGTTTGGAATAGTGAAACTAGAAGTCCTAATGAAGAAAAAAAATTCAAGCCTTTGGGATGTGATACTTCCTAAAAAGACATTCTGGCGGAGAGAGTAGCTTAAAACAATTGGAGTATCCATGGCCTAGAAGAAAATAGAAATAAATAGAACACAAAATGCAAAATCAGTGAAGAAAGCTAAGAAGACATGTGAAGAATTGAGAAGAAAGAAATGCAGAATTTATAGAAAGCCATGAGCAAAGTGCGGTACATAGTTGCCTTGAGAGAAGTCTCGAAAATTGTAAGCAAGGTGGAAATCAGACAAGCGTTTCCAGAGCTGAAGGTTAAATCAAATTAGTTCTTTACACATTCTTGGTGATAAATTGCTTCAAAGCTGAATAGTAAGAAGATTGCAAATCAAGGAAGTTGAATATTTTGAAGTTAATTGTGGTCTTTTCAAATTATTTTGGACTTATTAATTATGAAGGTGTTGGTATGTGTGGAATAGAAAAAGAAGGAATTAAATTGGTAAAGCAGTACACGTCATCACTTGGATGAGTGAAGATAAATGATACGTGCAAAATTAGGCATTTGAATTAAATGAAGAATAATGTGATCATGTTCCTATGTAATCATGATAATTTTGATCCATTAATGAGGAGCAGCACCATCAAATTGGAAGTGCTAGCTGAAATTTTAGTGGTTGCCATAACAATTTATCAGAAGGGTGGTAACTAATGTTTCTAAATTTTGATTTACTTTGGTGATTAGATTTTTTGTTGCTAAATTTTAATTTATGCATATCTTTTAACATATAATGGTTTATAGTTAGCTAGGATTTGGCATAAGGTGGTAAAATTTAGCTAGAAATACCCACAAATAGGTAATATTTTAAGTGAATTTTTTGGGAAATGGTAAATTGATGAAGGGATTTACATTGAATGAAAAAAAAAGGTAATCTTCACTACCACTATAATTCCAAACCTAATAGCGGGCTTCACTTCCTGTAGGTTGAAAATGAGCTATTATTGAAATATCAAAAGTTGAAAATGAGTTATCATTGCTATATCTATAAAAAGAGAGAGAGAGAAATCAACTCTTTAGGCTATCCAAATAACTCTACCGGGGCTATGGA
The DNA here is from genome assembly GCA_007115665.2 of Sequoiadendron giganteum. Classification (NCBI taxonomy): domain Eukaryota; kingdom Viridiplantae; phylum Streptophyta; class Pinopsida; order Cupressales; family Cupressaceae; genus Sequoiadendron; species Sequoiadendron giganteum. The sequence continues at coordinate 209,662,804 of CM021107.1, forward strand.
TGCCTATCTGACAGTAGAGCTATGTTTGGGGGAATTATAGAGATTACCTTGTCAGGGCTATGGATGCTTGACTCGCAGCAAGGCTCTATCCTTGGTTGGCTTTGGAGGATTATCATATTATGTATTTCAATGTAATGAATTGATTCTTTTTACTGAGTTCTAAAAACTGGAATAAATCAGAACACACATGGATGTTTCTGAGGGAATTTTTCTTTTTATGATAGAATCTAGGTAAAGGTAAGGGTTATTGTTTTAAAATATGTATAAATTTTGATTTACAATAGGTGATCTAATTTCTCAAATTTTGTTTAAATTTGGTTTTATTGGTTACAATTTGTTGTGTGGTCTCACAACACACCCCAAGACTGTAAGGCTTGGGGAGCCAATTTTTTTTTTACTCTTATGGTATGAGCTAGCTATTTGGAAGATCACCGAGAAAAGGAAAGGTAAAAGAAATATTTAATTTAAAAGAATGCTTCGTAGTAAAGTGTTTCAGGTGTTATATACTATAAATCAAAGATGTTTGAAAGGTGAAAAGGTTATAAAGAAGGTAAGTCATGCGTTTCAGTCTGATAATGGAAGCCTGAGATAGATGGAATTTTGGTGAAACCAAAGTTTGGGGAATGTTTATGGGTGAAGCTGAATACCGAGTATCGAGTACCATGTTCGAGTTGAATAAGGTTTTGAAATTTTGTGATTATCTAATGAGTCTGATAGTCCAGTGATCTAGTATATATATGTAGAGGATAATCATACAAGAATTTACGACATGCTTTGGAAAGCATGTTATTTATGGAAATTGATATTATAATATTTGAATAATAGTTTTATTTACATGAGATGTTTATAAATGTTTTTTTTTAAGGGATTTAATATGTGGAATTTGTGATTGCGGGAAATATAGATTGTTATGCAAAGTTTGGGTATGGATAGTCAAGAAAAATTGAATTAGGGATAGAATCATTTCCATATCGAAATGCTTTCTATGGTAATTAATAATGATGAGGGCTTTGATTCCACTGAAATGCTAGAGATCCTAGTATTTTACATGCGGTGGAAGAAAGTTTCCATCTCTGGGGAAGCCCATTCCAGAGAGTAGCATATCTGAAGAAAAACCAAGTGTTGGAACAAAGAAATAATGATATCATTCTAGATGTATGGGAAGTTCCAACATGCTATCCTGATTCAAGTTATTATCCTCGCAATAATAAATATCGAAACCCAAAGAACTTCAATGATCAATTGAAGTCAATCTTCAAAGACTTCAATTGTAATTTCCTAGTCAATCACTTTTCTTCCACGTGCCTTGATGTGATTCATCCCTTAGATTTCCTCTCATGTATTTGTTTTATCCTGTTTGTGCCTTGTGTTCTATAAAAGGCTAGTGGATATCTTTTTTTATTTTAAGTTAAGAATTTGTGGATGTCGAAAGAGCCAAAACTTCTTTAAGTTTTGTTCTTTTTTCTATTTTTTTAATCATTCTGAACTAAAAACTTGTATGTACGTAGACATTGATTAATATTAGATCCAACATGAATCTTTTGTACCTGGTTTTGTTAGTTATGTTGAACAAGCCTATATACTGTGTCGTTTAAGGGTGTATACAAAAACTACTCGGTGTCCAATGAAACCCTCTCTTTAAAAGCTCACACCATTTTGTGTGTAGTTATGAAGCAATCTGGTGAAGTATAAAGCAGTTTGCTTTAATTTAATTAATTCTATGGGGGAATGCATGGAGAATAACTAGGAGAACCTATTAATTTCAATATTTTTATGCTTTATTTTAGAATAGATGCTTAAATTCTTTGAAAATGTTTCAAAAAATAGATGAATGGATGGAAATTTATTGAAAATATTTCATTTTACATGAAATTGTTGAATGCTTAAAGCTAAATCTACCTAAGTGATAGAAAATTGAAATTGTTGATGTTCATGAAATATTATTTCAAATCTTTCGATTTAATGATAATTTTTCTCAAAATCCAAATTGAAAACTCAATGTCTAGTATAAAAATCAGAATTAACGAACATATTCCCTTTGAGATTAACAAAAAATTCACATCATACCCTTAAGTGAACCTAGTATGATCATGACCTGATTACTAGAGACTTGGGATTTAACTAACTTAATCTTGTTGTTTTGTTTAGGTAGATTTCCCCTTCGAGATTTTATTGTTCCATATCTTTCAAGAAGAATAGGCTTCTTCATGGTCTGTTTGTGGAGTTTTTTATTTGACATTGCTGATGCGAGTGAAATCGTTGTCAACACCAAGTCTATAACTTATGTCTTTCATGGAACTTGCAACTTTATCTAGTTTTTCTTCAAGGGAGGATCCTTTCTCTATAGAGTTTTTATCTTCCTTCTTTGGGTTCTTTAAGATCTTAACATTATCTCTCCTCCCTACCTTGGTCAATGCTCTTCTATTACTTTCAATGTGTAATGCAACTTTGAAGGCATCCCTCAAGGTTTGAGGATTATTTTCTCGCAGAAGGTAACTCACTTTTGAATCAAAGGAATTGCAATAGTTGACCAAACATACATTATCATTTAGCCTCAAGTCATCAGGCAATCTATTCACATCCTTTTGAAATCTAGTGTTGAAATCAACAACCATTTCATTGGAATGTTTAAAAATATTATTGAATTCATTCAATAGGAATCTTGCATTACTCTTATCAACATATTGTTCTCTTAATATCTTTTTAAATTCCTCCAATGACCTGATTCTTTCTACTAGCAAGGATCTATATCATTCTATGACATATTTGATGAGTGACTGCATAAAGAGTTTCATCATAATATCTTCAACCTCTACCTCAAAATCATGCATCATGTTAACAAATGATCTTGATTGATTCTCACAAATTATTGCATTATTTTTAGAGAATCCAACCAATACATTCTTGATATCATTAGGGAATTTATTTGGGTAACTAGATATCCCAACAAAGCATAATTTTTTGTACCTATCCACCTACATAGGTCTTCTAGTTAACCGATCTCTTTGATTATTGTGAGGTCCATTTTCATCTTGATCACTAGACTATTTATTGTCTTTTCAATTTCCACCTTCACTACCACCACCACTTCCATTCCCTCCTCCAAAATTGGTATTCTTATTTTTATTGCCACCTCCACCACCACTACTACCAAGTATATTTCCACTTGATTGAGTGTTTTTTGATTGGGGATCAGGAATGGAATGACTAGAACTTGAAGATCCTGGGTCTAGAATGGAGGTTTTGATAAATACAATATTCTTTTCTATCTTTGTGTTTGCAGCAATATTTTGCATCTTATCTAGTTGTTTTTGTAATTTCTCATTAGCTAATTGCAACCTCAAAACTTTGGGATTAGGAGGTGCATTTGATGGAATGGACTTAGTTTGTGCACTTTTGGTAGATGTACTAGTAGATGAGGCACTTGTGTTTGCATTTGTGGTTGCTTTCTTGGGTTGACCCATAGGTCTTTTTCCTATATCTGTAGGTTGGGATTTCTTGACAATAGCTGAGAGATTTGAAACTTTAGTTGCTACAATAGAACTAGTATATGTGCTTGTAGCAGTGGTTCCAATAGGAATATTTACCTTAGGATGCTTAAATGTTTCCCTAACAACAAGTTTAGAGTAATCTTCAAGAAGTGGTCTTCTTTCACCATTTATCTCATCTTTTCTACCCTTCTCCTTAGTTGATCTCTCTTTATCAAGGCAGCCTTTATCTTTTCCTCTCTTTATTTTCCTTGTTTTAATCCCAAATCCTTAAGTCTCATCTCATCTTCTTTTATAGCTTACATATCCTTATTTCTTCTTCATCCTCTAGAGTAATCTTAGATTCACTAGGTTCTAGGGTATAATCGGTAAGATTCAATGGTTCTCTTTTAGATGAATGGTGTGAGGTTCTACTACGTAATCTTACTCTTGGATTGAAACTATCATCATTGAAAATAGAGGTACCCCTAAGATTTCTCTTTTTGGTTGGGGATTTAGATCCCTTATCCTAGAATTTCCATAATTTAGATTCCTGTGATACTAATGGATTAGGATCAGGCTGGATAATAACAATAGGGGGTTTATTTGTAGCAAGATTTCCCTCATTACTAAGGGCATACCATATTGAAATGTTTCTTCATGAGTATTTTCATTTAAAATTATAGATTCATGATCAAGAGTATTAGCAGACTTACTTACTTCAAAATTATTTGCTATCCATGATGACTTATTAGTTTGTGGTAGTTTAGAGTCTATCTTCTGCTCAGGATTCTTCTTCATATTTCTCCTAGTTCCTCTCATGGCTTCAAATCTCTCCTCACAAATCTCCCTTTCTTTCTTTATTTGAATTTTTAAATTTGTACTGGCACAAGAAACTTTAGAGTTGCCACCCACTAGATGGGGAAATAAAAATAGATCATAATTTTGAGAATCCATTTCAATTTTAGAAAGAACTTTGAACATGTTGGTTCTCAAATCTTCATAACATTCAAACCTAAAGGTGTTCCATGTCTTATGCTCAAATTCAAAAGAGATAGTTAGCTAACGAATGAGAGAATGATCTCACAATTCCCCCCCCCCATATACTTTATGCTCTACAAAACCTAGGTGGGTCTCCCTATATGGTATTGAATATGGATATGAAATTATGTTTTATTTTAACACCTTTAAGATAAATTCATACAAATAGCAAGGGTTTATATATTTGCAAAATGGAAGGCACTATCCTTGTTGTCATTAAAACCCAGGTATGAACTATGCAAATAATTTAGGAATAAATATTGTAGAAAGAAAATTGTGGTTTTATATTTGAAATGTGTTTTTGAGTTTGAAGGAAAACCATTCAAAATAAATTAGTGCCTATCTAGGGCTATAGAGTCACAATGCTTGTACACATATTTCATCACATTCTAAACATATCTTGATGATCACTCAGTCATTAACACCTTATGTTAATGAGATCAAGTAATAACTAATAGTGAAACTTCTACTTAATAATCTAGCCTACAACAAAATATTCTCATTATTTTCATTGAAAGAAATTATAGTGCTCCTTGAGCAAAAAATAACCCTGAAAATAATCCAAATACAAATAATGTGTATGGAAACATTTACAACCCTTGATTGTATTACTAAAAGAAATGTTTCATTAAAAATTGGAGACAAGAGACACTGAGAGTATGCATAAGCATGTATTAATTTATGGTGCAATCAAGATATTCAATGCAACTATAGGAATATTTTCAAAGAATTTTCCTCTATTTCCCTGCACAAACCTAAAAGCCTACCCCTTACAACTTCTTCAAAATCCCAAAATCCCTTACAATGAAATCACTTTCTCACTTAAGAGAAAGGAGAAAAAATTAGAGAAGCCCTAGAAATAAATCCATGGTGACACACCTCTACACATGTGATTTTCAAAATATTCACTTTGACAAATATTTTAATGCCTGGAAACTTTGCCCACTTCCCCGCTTACTTTGGTAATGATAGAACTACCATGTAGCGGGCTAGTGGGGAAAGAAAATATGTAGCTAATTTTTTTTTTAAAACATTAACATTCCTTCTACAATAGAAAAGAAATAATTTTTCTCTTCGTATTATAATCCGTGGAAGCTTTGCCTATTTCCTTGCTTGCTTATGATGTCATGAGCTTTCATTGTCGCGAGCTAGCGGTCAAAGAATTTTTTAATAAAGTTTTGACTTTGTAAAGTTGGGAGAGTATTAAATTCTTCCCTAATTCAAGTGAATTTCCATTACATAGTATTTAAAATATTTAAAATATTTGCATTTCAAACTTTAGGAAATATGTCAATTTTTAATTTCATTTGTCATCCAAACAAGGAAAATTCACTGCACACAAATGAGGACCCTTGGAGCCATGATTTTTTGTGAGCAACCATAATCAATTATTTAAAACATGCGTTTTAAATTAGATTTCACTCAGAAATTAGAATTTAGGTGCCTCCTTTGTAAACTAGCCTTTCAGACATGTTCATCGTAACCGAAACACATTAAAATAATGCATCACATGGACTCCTTTTTTTATGAAAATGGAACTGGAGATTCTTTCAACCAAAAAAAATGGTTGCCTTCAGAATTATGAAATTTACTTTTTGAAACACCAATTTTAGCCCACTAGTAGTCAAAAAATAATTAAATATCCCATCAAAACTCATCCTTGAAGCACAAAATTGAATAGGCGTACTACAATATGTACCAAGAAACATTCTACCATATGAATTTACAAGATGACCTCTGAGTTGAAAAATTTTAATTGGCAAAGATGGGCTCCAAGGTAGATTGAGCAATATTCCAACCTAGCCTCTGTCAACACATTGAAAGGACATATGCACTTCAAATTTGCAAAATTTGAAGGTGACATCAGTGGCTCATGTTTGGGGATGCATTCCTTTTACTGGAATGGTGAGATTCCAGATCTCTGGGGAGTAGACCAAGTGCCAAATCCATTGGGTGGCTCTGTAAATACTCCTTTATTCAAAATTTTAAACCTCATTTGATGGCCCCAAGCCACCAAATGAAAAGAAGAACTAATTTTTTCCTTTTTCAAACACTAGCCTATTAAAGGAATTGATTTCCCTCAACCCACATTTACCTATGCCACACCACTATAACCAATGTATCCCTCTTATTGCAAGCATAAATATGTGATTACACTGAACAAGTGAAGCCTTGCTCCATGTTTGATCCTGTTGTTGCATGGCAACCATATAACATAGGTCCCCACATTGTCATGCAATTTTTTTTATCTTTGTAGCAAGTGGTGGAAAAATTTGAAAACTTTGATCAACACCATATGAAACCATGGTGCCTTCATATCTATTGACCTCTCCAAATGAAACAAGGAAAATAATAATATGCCCCTTCATTATGTTGACATAGAGAGGGAAACTCATCCTCTAACATGTAAAACTTAAAACCTCGAAGTTCAGGCATATAAGAAACATAAGTAGCTAGAACATCACCAACCTAGACAACATGTTGTTGATCATCATCACTACAAGATGTTTGCTAGATCCAAGTGAAGTACTCAAATTTAGGAACATTGGAATCTACATTGTGAGAAAATAATTCTTCATCACAAAGGGATGCATCATACTCAACTTCACTAAAAATAGGGACCATGGATGACCAACATATCTTGGGGTCACTTATGTTGATGCAAACCTCATCAGCACCTCCATTCATATCATGAGACATTTTGTGTGAAGATCCATACTCCTCATATTGTCTCTCTATTTCAATCTCTTGGAAATCTATTGAGACATATGTGCCATAAAAATTAGACCTGTGACACATATCAATCATTCTTAATTCAACAACGTTACCCTTTGATGACTTATTTGAAGTATACTAATCATGAGCAAAACTAAAAGTTGTGCACCCAAAAAAAAAGTTTCTTATATGCATCCATGTGATTGAAACAATCACATTCTTCAAGTGCAAACTCATAAAAAAAAATTATAATTTATACCAACATTTGTCTCTACATTTTCACTTTCATGTACAACTATATCTATGTTATCCTCATGCAAAAATTTAGTAACAACTTCAAAACCAGAAAAAAGAATGGAAGAAGGTGAAATATCAAACAAGAAAGGAGTTCCTTGTTCACTATTCACACCACCAACATATTCATGCTCTACACAACCAAAAAACTAAACTGATGCATCCAATAAATCTCTTGCACATATATCTTCTTTGTCCATAGTGTTGCAATAATTAGCAGGGTCATATTCTTCACCATCAAATTGAAAATCACCATTCATTTTTTATTGCAGCTTCTAACAGATGATCTCTCCAACTAAAAATTATTACACACTTTGTCATTTGCATCTAATATACCAACATTTTCAAGAGTATTCTACAAATCAATAGACTCCTTTATCTCATCATCATGAAGGCTTGCATCAATGCCACACTCAACACTTGTAGAATAGGCATGACCAAGTGTACCATAACATTGTTGATCAGATATCTCTTCTTCAAATAAAATATTTAATTCATATCCCTCATCATGCATGTATACAAGAAAACATGGAGTTCCATTGTTTCTCACAACATCATGTTCATTTCTTGAAAAAATGATATTCAACTTATCATGGCTTTCAACATTTATCCTTTTCTTACAAGATTTTAAAAATATAATATCTGTAAGAGCTAAAGATATTAGCTTGACACCCAAGAACACCTGCAAAAACAATCATAAACCTTCCACAAGAGGATATGCAAGAATGAGCTTGCTTTATATTAAGACCTCTCAAATGATGAGGTATGAAATGATAAAGTTATCTTACAAATGATACAATAACCCTCTTGTTATTCCTTGCATAATCACCCCATATTTTGCCTTGGTCAAAATGGGTCCCCCTTTTGTGTTTTTTGTCTTTGGCTGTTTTTCAAACAAATTATGGAGTTATTCTTTCTTCCAACTCTTTGTTTTTCTCTTGTTTGTTCTATCGGAACCGGAACCAGAATGAAATCAGGTTTAACACTTATTTTGAGGATTCCATTCCAATCCCGATCCCGATTGTCCTTTCATTAGTCTTTTAGGTTTGTCTTTGTCATAGCCAGAGCCGGAGTGGATGTTAAGTCTGAGGTTTAGTCAAAGTCTTGAATTTTTTTCCATTCTGCCTCCACCTCTGCCTTTTGGTTTGTTTGTTTGGACTTAAGATCGGTGATGGGTTTTTCTTGTTTTGGTCTTGTTGGCAGAACTGGATCTGGAACCGGAACCAAACTCAAAACTCGGAAAAAGTTTCTGAATCAACTCCCATTCCCATTTTGATCCCACCATTTTTTTTTGTTGTTTGACTTTACTTTACTCACACGGCAGTAATGTGCCAGTTCCCTCTATGGTTTCGATTCTGATCTGCCACATTTATGGCATTAATTACAAGTGCCATACATGTATGAAGCTGCATTTTTAACCATAATTAAGGATTAACTGGATGTTATCATCACTGTTTAAAGATTAAGGACAAACTAGAGTTGTGGTGGAGAATTTGGGTGCGTGATTCAATCAAAAATGAGATAGTTGCATGTGGATCCACATCAAAGGGCTAGCCTATTTGTTTGCATTTGGAGGTAGAGTTTTTGTCCTTCATTTCATTTGTTTTGTATTTTGTCTTGTTTGGCCATTTGTGATTCACATGGATTTGTGACTCTTGGTTTTCTTGTTGTCTTTTATTTTAATGTTTGGCTTTTCTTGTTTGTTTGTTTTTGCCACGATCATTTTCATGTTTTAATCATGACCGTACCATGATGCCCTAGGTTTTTCAAAGATATGAATCAACTGCTACTTTATGTTTATGGGGTTTGTTGACTTACATTTTTTCTTGAGGGTTCTTCTATGAATCGACTTGATTAGTTTCGAATAGGGTTAAGTTTGTGCCCTAATTATTTTAAGTCAAAGGGTTTATAAATTAGGGTTTTACGCGTCTCTGTTTAAATTAGAAAATGATGCCCTAGTTGCTATGGTTTCCTCTCAGTCATATGGGGATGGTCTTGTACGGTTATTTTTAAGCCCACCCTTAGTTTGTCATGACCTAGTCTTTAGGTTATGATGTCATCTGTTATCTTGTTGAAGTTACCGGTGACATCATAATTGATTTAATCATAATCAATTTCCATATTAAACCTTGATTTGTAATAAGTATCGATTACCATTTTCATTCCGTCTCCAAGCCCACTTGCAATGCAAGACAGGCTATCAAAATGTTGTTAACATAGCCAGAATCGAAACCGGAATTGGACATAAATTTGAAATTTCTTCATTGAACCAAATTGGTTTCCATTCTGATTCTAATTCAGGTTGCCACGCCGACTCTAACTCTAATCCTGCCATATGGTTTATTGCAAGCTCAATGCCTATTATGGTCCTGACCTCGACTGTCTTTTTAAAGGAGACATTTTACGATGTCTTCTGCCTGGTTTTGCCTCCAGTATGTATGGAAGGGTAAGATCTCTAATCATGTTTTTTTTATACTTCTTATAGATCTAATCTGGGGTTTTTATTGCAAGAAACTAAAAGATGTCAGGAGCATTAGGAGAGGCTTCTCAGAGGAGTCAGCTTACAGAAACTTTAAAGGCAGCAACTAATCCTAAAAGGTTAAACCTGAACAACTCCCTTATACCTTTAGGTATAATCATAGGGGTCGTACTGTCACTGCTAGCAAGGTGGAGTCTGATTGGGTCGATATAACTAACACAAATTTGGGTCCATTCAATTATGAGGAGTTGTACTCAGAGACATTTGCTAAGGAGGTGATAGGGAGAACTCAAAGGATAGTTGAGTCTGGCTTAGCTCATATTACAGTTTTCCCTTTATCAATCCAATGTCCTGAACTGATAGTGACAACAGTTGGAGCTGATAATTTGGCTACTAGACAATGTGTGGATTCATAAGGCAACGTTATCATAGATTGCACTCCCCAAATGTTTCAATTTATGTTCAATGTCCCTAATCCAAAGAATCTTGGATAGCTTAATGAGGCAGAGGCTTTAGAGATATATAGCAATCATAAGGAGACCAACAAGGCTCATTTAAACAAGAAATGGTTAAGAATAGAGAAGAAGTCTCTAACAAAGCTCTCAGATCAGCCAAAAAGGGCAGAGTTCTACAAAGAAGTTGGGGATATTATAATGATGTTATCTAGAGTCTTCGGAAAGAGCGATGTTTTTCATTTTAAGGAATGGATGTTTCCATTCATTCAAACAATCTTAGATGGAAGGCAGTAGTTTGATTGGCCTATGATTGTCTCGAAAATCATACATAATTAGATGATGAGAGTGAGGGAAACTAAGAGCTTCTTTATGAGCTCTTGTGCTGTCTATGCAGTAGCAAGGAGAGGCATCTTTCCAGGATTAAATAGAGTGGGAGTATTGGGAGAAGCTGATGGAAAAAAAAAAGTATGGAACCATTATGACCAGTTGTCCTTGCATATTTTTGAGTTACATTTTAGAAGAGTTAATGATGCATTTTTGTATGTAGTTATTAACCAACTTAATGGAGATGCAGGGTATAGACTGAGCCAGGAGGCCATGACATTCATTATAGAGTGGCGGTGTTGGTATATCTAGTACCCCAATTTTACTTATTTTAGGCTAGTTGGGTTTGAGGGTCATCCTCACTTGCTCCCTAGATGTTGTAGTAACAGAATAGTCTTAATGGAGTTTGTTTACCAAGCTTTGGCGGTCAATGCAAAGTTTGGAATAAAGCATAAAATAGGTTGTCACAAGTTCAACATGCAATTGGGTGAGTACAGCTTCCCACACCTTGTGGGAGCTAAGGTTGTTTGTAATGAGTTAATGCATTTGAAATTGGGCCTATATACTACCAGGAAGCATTTTGATCCAAAGAAAAAGATTAATTCCTTGCTTGCTTTAGTCTTTGATAAACATTTCAACCTACTGAAGGACTTCTAGAATGATCTTCAGGATGAATATGGCCTCATGAAGAGAAATTATGAAAGGTTGCCTATCCCACTTATGGTGGAATTTGGGGTCAAAGTAGACATTCCTGATACACTATCAGATGATGGGGTGGTGTTGGATCCTTCATATGAGGCACTGAATGTAGGTACTAAGAGTTTGGATCCGGTGGATTGGGATGCAGAGGAGATGGTTGATATTAAACAAATAGCAAGACCAGTGTTGGATAGGAGTATCCAATGGGTTGTGTACACATCTAAAAATGGTCACGGTTAATCAAACCTGTTAAATTAATTAAATATGAATTATTTAATTAATATTCTAAAGTCATCTACATATAAATAAATTTAACTATTTATTTATAATGTTCATTTTTCCAATTCTTCTAGTTTAATTAAATAAATAAGTTTATTTAATTATTGCTATTTTCCTCTTAATTAAATTAAATAAATTTCATAATTTATTTATTTGATTATCATTATATTTCTAAAGTTTGAACATTTAAATTCAAACAATGGAATATTCATCCTTTACTTCACATTTAAATTAAATATTTTATATTTAATATCTTTTTTACCCCACTTAATTAAATATTGTAAAATATTTAATTACTCGTCTTTTTCACTTCTCACACATAATTAAATAGTAATTATTTAATTGTGGAAGCTTCTAAATTCATTGTCACATGTAATTTAATAAATTTATTTATTTAATTAGCAATTATCCTCAACTTTCAACCAATTTTCATAAATGAGGTGACAAATGACAATTTGTTTCCATTTTTGAATGAGGATTGTTTTATGGGTTGAAAACATTCTTCCACTCTCTTCTCAACCTTCCACCTTTCTCTCAACTTCTCAATCTCTCACCGTTCATCTTAACAGATTTTGAATTTCAACCGTTGATCCTTGCCAACTAGATTCTTGCCTTCAAAAATCTATAAATACAGCCTTCTCATAAGTAGATTTCATGCATAGTTACTATAGTTGCATTTGAATCAACATATCAACATTTTAGCAATCTCATATTAGAATTTTAGCATTTCAAGTTCAATTTCATAGCTTAAATCATTAGCAATGAACATGCATTTTCAATCAATCTCATTCTCCTAAGTTGTTCATTGCTAGAATAAGTGGATTAATTAGGAAGTAAACTAACACACCAATGAAACATTAGATTGAAAGAAACTAATTAAAAAGATAAAAAAAACTCTAAATAACAAAAACTCCTTCAAATTTGTCCCATTGTCCTCTATCTCCAAGGATTTGATTAAAGTTACTGGCTCTCAGTTGTGTAAGCAATAGCTTGTTGAAATGACAACTTAGGAGAATAAGATTGATTGAAAATGCATGTTCATTGCTAATGATTTAAGCTATGAAATTGAACTTGAAATGCTAAAATGCTGATATGCTGATTCGAATGCAACTATAGTAACTACGCATGAAATTTAGGATGAAATCTACTTACGAGAAGGTTGTATTTATAGATTTTCGAAGGCAAGAATCTAGCTGGCAAGGATCAATGGTTGAAGTTCAAAACCAGTTAAGATGAACGGTGAGAGATTGAGAAGTTGAGAGAAACGTGGAAGGTTGAGAAGAAAGTGGAAGAATGTTTTCAACCCACAAAACCATCCTCATTCAAAAATGGAAACAAATTGTCATTTGTCACCTCATTTATGAAAATTGGTTGAAAGTTGAGGATAATTGCTAATTAAATAAATAAATTTATTTAATTACATGTGATAATGAATTTAAAAGCTTCCACAATTAAATAATTACTATTTAATTATGTGTGAGAAGTGAAAAAGATGAGTAATTAAATATTTTACAATATTTAATTAAGTGGGGTGAAAAAGATATTAAATATAAAATATTTAATTTAAATGTGAAGTAAAGGATGAATATTCCATTGTTTGAATTTAAATGTTCAAACTTTAGAAATAGAATGATAATCAAAATAAATAAATTATGAAATTTATTTAATTTAATTAAGAGGAAACTAACAATAATTAAATAAAATTATTTATTTAATTAAACTAGAAGAATTGGAAAAATGAACATTATAAATAAATAATTAAATTTATTTATATGTAGATGACTTTAGAATATTAATTAAATAATTCATATTTAATTAATTTAATAGGTTTGATTAACCGTGACCATTTTTAGATGTGTACATTTTGACCCTCTTTGAAGTGATGTGTTTTACGCATTACTTTAAAGAAATTTGCCCCTGAATTTGGAAATTTACCGATGCTATATGCCCCCTCGAGAGATAAATCATGTGATGATGAGGATGATTCGAAAGAATTTAATTGATTTTCAGAGCGAAAATGGCGATTTAACTCTTGAAATAGCACTCTATATAGTAAAAATAAGAATAATTTCCTACTTTTACCCCCTTGAAAGGTGGAAAAGGTGAAAAGTCATTGTCATTTGAATAGTAACTTGTGGTAATTTTCAGAGCTCTAAGAGATTAAAATGAGATACCAATCCATTATGAGCGCCATAGATTTGAGCGAGCCTGCCATTATCAAAGACTAGCTGCGTATGGACCTCCGATGAGATGATCTTCTCCACCTTGTGAATTTTTTTGATTGATTTTCATGAATTTTTCAATTTGTAAAATTTTTAACATTCTGCTTCAGTGCATACGAGCCATAGTTTGGTGCATACATTAGATAGAGTCGTGCATACAAAGTAGTGCATTGATGTAGAACAGTAACACATAGATGAAATTGTGCATAGGATAGATTAAGTAGCACATACAAAAAATCTACCTGCGTAGAATGCTAGATTAGCGCATAGGCTAGTTTAGTGCATTGATGAGATAGAGTAACACATCCGCATGATAGAATCGCGCATAGGTGATTTAGCGCATCCATAGTCTATTTTAGTGCATAGACTGGATAGAATCACGCATAGATGAAGTAACCCATTGCACCGCTATTTTAGCACATCCATGGATTAAAGTCATGCATACATGATTTAGCACATTGATGGTCTATTTTAGCGCATCCATGAAATTTTGCTGAATTTGAATTTTTGAAGAAAAATTGATATGTACTTGATGATTGTTGCTAGATTAGACAACTGATTATATGTTGTTGAATAACATCAAGATAGATTAGCCTAATTTGATAAATTTGTCTTTATATTTGAAGAACAAATAGTAAAGATGATTGATAAATTTGATTTCCTGCTTGAAAGACAAATAGTAGAGATGATAAATTTTCTTTCTCGATTGAAAGACAAATGATAGATGTTGAGTCAATTGAATGTTAAATTTGTTTCCATGCGATATGAAAAAAAAATAGTAGAAATGATTGATAAATTTTCTTTCGTGATTGAAAAAAAAAAAAGATTTGATTTGATTGAGCTGATTGCCCATTTGATATAATTGATGAACTTGCTTGATGTACCAATTTGATTAGATGATTTTGAGTATTCCCTATTGATTGATTTGCATGATTGCTTTTAATGTTATAAAGGAGGAATTTAACCTACTCCATATTAGAGAGAGATTCCCCTGCACATGGGAGATGATTCCTCGACTGTCCCAGGATGATTTAGAGGTGATATACCAGTGTGGATTGAGTCCTCTATTGAGGATCCTGCAGTATATGATCAATAAGGCACTGTTGACAGCGCTAGCCAAGAGGTGGCATAGTAAGCATAACACCTTTCACCTACCTACAGGAGAGATTATCGTGACACCAGAGCATGTATATAGGATTCTGGGTATTCCTGTAGTTGGTGAGCTTGTGATCTATGATCACAAGGAGATTGGAGGGACTGATGCACTAAGATGAGTCTTTCAAGATCCTCATGTAAGTGGGTATGATATTGCTTGGAAGGATATGGTGGAGAGTTACGCCCCACTGCCTTCGGTGTTAGTAGGGTTCATCGGTGGTTTCCTTTGTCCTGATCGTAGGTTAAGGGGACTATCAGTTGGTTGGGGTAGGATTCTGGAGGACATGCTTCTCCACCAGACTAGATATGCATGGGGTTCATGCATGCTTTCCCATCTATATCATGATCTTCATCAGGTCATGTACTTAGATGGGAAGAGTCTCTCCTGTGGAGTTTCTCTTTTATAGATATGGGCACCGGAGCATTTTTCCATTACTCACCCCATTGTTTGGAGAGATCACGCACTTGGTTTTCCATACATTTATGCCTACACAAGTCCCCTTGTCCAACCAATGCTAGGCAAGTTAGAGTACTGGCGACGCATGCTAGATGATTTGGATACAGTCATCTAGAGACCGTATTTGGATTGTGATCCATGGGAGGTGGGTGATATAGAGCTTCCTTATTGCATGAGATCAAGGTACTTGATTGGTCATACCCCATTTATTATTGAGCGATTCCTGGGGATGAGGGTCCTAAGATAGTACGAATTAGTACAAATGATGCCATAGGGTGTGGCACACTATGCTAGGCACCGAGAGGATGTGCCAGAGTGGGGTCCATTTGTGATGATTGAGGCTGCCAGAGCAGAGTACCTAGATCTGTAGCCAGATTATCGGGCGATACATCCAGAGGTTATAGATACAAGGATGATAGATGATTATGTAGCGTACTTTTACACACATCCCTTTCTGATATTTACCAGCCTAGAGGAGCTTTCTCCATTATTGGGAGGACCAGTGATACAATGATCATGATGGCAGCCACAGGCATAGGTAGGGGCACGACAGCCATAGGAGCAGGCACAGGCATAGGTACCAGCAGAGGCAAGGGCACATGAATGGAAGGCCGAGGATATAGGTGGGGTAGCTATGGATGTTGATGAGGAGGATGAGGAGGATGAGGAGATGGAGGAGGAGGATTCAGATGACTCAAAGGATAGTGGTGATGATGGGGATGATGAAGGTGGTGGGAGTGGAGGTTTTTCTTTGATGTACCATTCAGTACGAGGTCACGAACATTGAGAGTAGTGGATCAGCCAAGTACTTCAGCTCTGTGGGTTACTATCAGGGCTCCCTCACAAGGATAGATGGATACCTTGCAGACAGAGGTTCAGACTCTTTGGAGTCAGTTAGCATAGGCACAGGTTGAATAGCCACCACCTCCTGACCCACAGGTAGCTCAGCTTATAGCAAAGCGATATAGCTTCCGAGAGCAATGCATATAGGCCGAGGGGGTAGCTGAGAGACTCTTGAGATCATTCAAGAGTACCTCCATTAGAGAGGTTGTAGTAGAGGGACTGGAGACTGCTCAATAGGTAGAGTACTACTGGATGAGATATTTTGAGGTAGTGTCACCCAAGAGGAGGATTGCTTTCACATAGTCAGGTACTCGGTCTCGGACCCATTCACGTAGCCACACTAGGAGTGCCACTAGGAGTGTGGGTCAGCCAGTTAGATGAGAGATCAGGGTTTTTGGGAATAGAGATCTAGTGAGACCTACCACCTCAGGAGACAGTAGTAACCATGTGCCACGGCCGGATGCCCCTAAGTGATGAGTGATTGACACATTTATTCATTGTATTTGATATATCTTGTTGAAACATTTGATATCCTTGTACACCTAGACGTTTGTTTTGATGAAATTTATGATATGCAGTGGTGATTTGATATGCATGTGTTATGGATGATTTATGATGAATGATTATGGATGCATGTTTATTTCTATATGCTATGATGTTTATGATTTTTATGATGATGATGCAAATGTAAATGATTTTCTTTTATTTTATGTATGATGATGCAATGATGATATGATGTAATATGTGTTATGATTAAATGATTTCTAACATGATGATATATAATACAATCTAAATGATTTTCTTTTATGACGTATGTAATGAATGCAAGGTGTAAGATGTAATGATTTGAATGATATGTCCTAAAAAAAATGATATGCCTATAATATGAAAATGATATGATGTAAAGTAAATGGGTATTTGACCAATATGAATGAGACCTAATAATGATGAAAAAGTGATATAAATGGATATGAAATGAGATGATGATGATGACCTAAATGAAAATTTATGATGAAATGAGATGATAATGTATAAATGAGATGATTATGAAGATAATGATGTAATAATATGATAATATAATAATACCTAATGATACAATGCCATTGATATGAAAATGATAACCTAAATGGTAATATGAAATGAATGAAATGGATGCAATCTTTCTTTTAGCAATGTAAATCTATGTAAAATGATGTGAAACGAATGCAAGTGCAAATGTTATGAAATGATATAATATGAGATTAATTATCAATGTATAATATGTACTTAATGAATGACTATGCATATGATATGTAAAGATGGATAATAATCATGATGAACTAAATGAGATAGAAAAATGATAATAATGAAATGATGTAAAAAAAATGTAAGTATGCAAATACAATGATAATGATAACCTGAATGAGTCATGGTGAAATGATATGTAATGAATGATAATGCAATGAGATGCAATAAATGTCCAAGTGTACTCAATCTTTGTCTGAAAAGATATACGAGAATTTTGCCAACTTTCAAAAATCTACTTAAACAGCCCCCAAAATGCAAATCTACATGAATCATGCAGTCCTAGAATGTAGTAATGAACCATTCTCCTGTTTGTCATTCCATGTTGTGCTTGATTTTCATCATTAAGCCTTTTGATATGTTGAAAGTTAATACAAGCATCAAAGGGTATGTTAACACCAATGATGACCTGAGTACTGCTTTCATGATGTTTGATATAGCAAGTTAATACAAGCATCGAGGTATAATTGAACCAAGATGACCTGAGTATTGTTTGCATAAACAGAGAAAAGTTAACCATTTTCCTATGCAAATTTTGAAATGTCATCAATGATACATTGTAGAGCATGTCCCATGAAAAATTTGCACAATACTAGTGGTTAACTTATAGACAACAAGCAAAGAAAAATCATTCTCCTTCCTTGTGATTTGAGTTTAGTACATCATTGAATCAATCCAAAGATATGATGTCATCAAATGTCAAAACAACAATACAACTTATGCGTTAAGTTTATCATTCATTTTATTTAGATTAAGATCATCCAATTTGTTTTAGTTTTCTATCAAACAGTCGGTTAGACTCAGTTTCATTGGATAAGTTTGTTGTTCTTGATATTCCGATTCTTCACACATGTTGCTAGTTGTCTGCCAAAAAGCTCCAAAAAGTGAATTGCCCCCTAGTGACCTTGTATTCTGACTCCTGCTAGACACAACTACTGCTAAGGATAACCCTAATCATCAAGCCATGATGAAATCCTTGTCATTTCAAGGAGATGTATGATGTATGAATGTGGTGGCGAGGCATGTATGTGATGTCGATGAAAGATGGATATGCAGAATGTATCCCAATAGATGAGAGAGCCAAACAAAATCATAAACAATGCTTGTTTGCCAGGTTTTCATCATTTGTTTTTATTGCACTTTTTCCTAATTTTATGATTTTTTCTATTACCAAGATGCCTGTTTGCCAAGTTTTCATCAAGGCAACAATTTTTTCTCTTTTTAATTTTTTTGTATTTTTTACTCTTTTTGATATTTTTGTATTTTTTAGGACTTTTTCTATTGTTTTTTATGTTTTTAGGCATAAAAATTCTTCAGATGAATGTTGTTGGTCAAATCTTCAAACAAGTCCCCTTCTAATGTTGACAACTAATATGCCTCTAATCCATATGCTACAATGATAACAAACGGTCCCAACTAATTAGGTTCAAGCTTTCCTTTTTTTCCTGATCCTGCTGATTACGAGGGTTTTCTTTGAGAACAAAGTCACTCACTTGAAAATTTTGTGGTTTGACTCTGTGATTGTAGCTACAAGACATAATTTGTTGATATCCCTTCAAATGATTAACTGTAATTTGACGTTGTTCGTCAAGTAGTTCCAGCTCTTGCAACCTTGATACTTTGTAATCTTCATCATTGATTAGCCCCTTTAGTGATACTCGAAGTGAGGGAATCTCAACTTCTAGTGGTAGAATATATTCTACTCCATAGACCAAAGCATAGGGAGTAGCACCTATTGGTGTGCAAATACTTGTTATGTACTTAGAACCAAAGCTTCTGGGGATCAAAATTCTAAGAAAGGTAGAGGGTATAAGAGAACCAAGAGGAAAATGCCCCCCAAAGAACTCTTAGAATTCTTCCCCCCTAATATAGAGGAATTTGAGCTCGAAGCTCTGGCCCAAGGATTGCCTGAGATACATGAAGGAGAAGTTCCAACAGGATCAATGCCCTCAACATTAGTTATGGGGGAATCATCTACCCAATTCCCTCCTACAGAGCAACAAAGTGGAGAGATGCCTAAGGGGACTCTCCATGATGAAGCTGGGACCTTAAAGGGAAAGGAAGTAGAGATGTAAATTCATGACATAGAAATAGACTCTGATGATACTTTATCAGATAAGGAGAGATGCCTCTAGAGGAAATTGAGCATGTGTTGATAGAAGAGGATCAATGGGCATTATTTGAAGAGGCTAAGAAAGCCTCAAATGCAAAGGCACATGCTGAAGCTATGGCAAAGAAAAAAGAAATAGATGCAAAGGCACAAGTTGATGCAGTACTCCAGCAACATCATTTGGAGGCCAAATAGAGAGTTGATGAAGTTATCAAGCTGCAACAACAAAAGGAGCATTAGCTCAAAACAAAAGAATAAAATGACAAGTTGGAGATGGTGAAAAAGATACATGAGCTAGAAGAAGAAAAGGCCAAATAGAGAGGAGAAAGAGAGGCCCTTGAGGATAAATTCAAAATGATTGAAGAGGCCTACAAGAAAAGGGAGGAAACAAAATGCCTACAAAAGGAAAAATATGCTGAGGAGCTTGCTAAGAAGCAACAAAAAGAGAAGGAAGCATCAGACAAACTCAAGGTCTTGGAAGAGCAAAGAAATAAAATGCTTCAAGAGAAGAGGTTGGAGGAAGAGAGATTGAAAAAGGAGCAAGAAGATAAAAGGATACAAGAGAAAAAACATAGGGAAGAGGCTAAGAAGCTTGCAAAAGAGAATGTAGAGAAAGAACAACAAAATATATAGGAGGTTGATTCTCAACCTAGGGTTAATTTACTACAACCATTATCTTCTACAACTGCTACTTCTTCTTCTATAGTAATGGCTACTACTCTGAGTGCTCCTACCTGGTTGAAACTTGATCTTCAAAAGAAACAAATGGCTCCACCACAACCTCTTAACTAGGAAGAGATGATGAAGGAGATTGAAAAGGAGAGACCCAAGAAGAGGGCCAAAATTCTTCATTCCAAAAGATTCACCGAGGTAGGGGAGATTATTACAGAATGTGCAATACTAGTAGTGGATAAAGATATGGGAGACATGCAGGTCACTGATTATCAATTGGACACTATCAATTTGGGGAAGCCTACAAGGAATCATTAGATGAATGTAATTGATGTTGTAGCTTCATCCACCAAGTCTAGGATGATGAAAGAAAAACAAAGAAAGGATGAGCTCAAGGCTCAATTGGACCATCTATTTACCTTCTTGAGGGATGTTTCCACTCCTAGGTCACAAAAAATTGCTTCATTAGAAACACCAGTTTTGCTTAGCAAAAGAGAGGTTGATGATCTGGTGCAAATAAAGAATAAGGCTGGGATGATGGACAGGTGGATAGATAAACTTAAGCAGGAAGTAGGTGAGGTGTTAGTAAGCAGTTTTGAGATCCATAAGACAACATTAGAATTAATAGAAGAAATGAGTCACCATACTGGAATGTTGGAAAGCAGGAGGAAGAATATAGGTGGTATGTCTCAAAGATAAAAGATATAAATAAATTTCCAAAATAAACTTTTCTTGAGTAGTCAATCCTTGAGGAAGACAATGCATATTTCTTGGAAAAGGCCTCTAGCATAATCCGGTTCAGATCTGATTTTATATACAAGCATAGGAATGAAATCCAAGATGCTAGTAAGGATTTGACTAGAAGTTGTTGTAGCTATTATAGTTAATATTGATATACCAGTTAAGGAGGGCATGTCTCTAAGTCAATTAAAAGAGAAATGGGACAGTAGGTTTCAAGAGGTTATGCAAAAAAAGGATGATGGAGAGGATCTATTATTAGATAGATTGATGGATGTCAAGGAAGAAGTAAAGGCTGTGAGAAAAGAGTTGGCTAAATTGAAAGACATGAAGGAGTTTGCCTCTATAGAACTGAAGAGAATTAAATTTGAGGACAACTGGATTGATGGGCCAGATATAGATATTCTTCAACAGGTCTTCTCTAGTTATGATGAATACATTCTGGAGAAAACTACACAAGAATGAGTTGGCAATATATTTTAGGCACATAACTTTCTCCCCTTGTTCTCTCCTATTTCACAAGGTAATCAATGTTGGAACTAGAGATCAACCAGTCTAAGTTTCTGAGAAGATTTCAATTCCTTGATTAGTAGATTTCAATTTTGATTGAGAAGAATTTAAGCTTTGCATGCCCATATGTATTTTTGAGTGCCATATTGTAAAGGTCGGCTGATGAGAATAGAATCAGCCACCTGATAGTAGCAGATAGGAATTTCATAGTTTTTGAAAGGATACTTTGTTTTAAGTTATAGTTGAATTCAAATACACTTTTTATATAGTGTTATGTTGGAATTGAGTTTACTAGATGAGGTTAATGAATCATAATTTGTCTATATGCCAGTGAGTTTGCTAAAGCATAAATGTTTCTTATTTGATGAGAATCAATAGAAGGAACCATATTTCAAATATTATTTCATTAAATTGTCTATGGATGGAATTGTTACATGTCTGTTGATCTATTATTTTAGCAATGAATGAAGAGTTTGTTCTTTTTAAATCTTAAAAGTATTGTGATGAGTGATTGTGATGGTTAAACTAAGCACTGTAGATGCATGCAATAGTATGGATTGTTCTGTAAATTGCATCATGTTATGGTTTTCTTGATCTATTGAAGGAACATTCATTATTGAAAATATATGTCTAGATATTAGAGAATTTTATTCATGTTTTACTGATTTATGCCCTGATCTATCTTTTTCTATTTATTTAAACCCCCCCCTTTTCAATAATTATAGATTGATGAATCCGTTGTTGCTTATATTCCTTATTACTAGCAAAGGCCCCTTGAACATTATAGTTGCATGGACCAATTGAGTGACATCAGACAGTTGAGAACCAACTACCAGGACCTTGGGAGTTAGGCTACTATATGATGTCTTTCTTTTTCAGAGAAATAGAGTATAAATATTTTGTTTAACATTGTTTGTGTAATTTTCACCATCAACAGATCTGGCGGTAGAAAGAGGGCTTGAAGGAACAAGCTAGCTCAAATTGGGTCATTCTCACTGGAAAAATATGGGAGGATTCTCACATCCTCTACCGACCTTGAACTTTTAATAGAAATCCAAACCCCGGTTAGACATAGACCCCAAGCTCGAAGAATTTTGATCCCACCATTGCCACCACCACTTACTCCACCTAGATTTCAGCCAAATCCTTGCATGCCACCCCTAGTTCAACCAATACCACCCTTGGTTCGACCAGTGTCACCACCGATTTGGCCTATATCACCACAACCTACTCAACCAATCCCACCACCACCCATGGCTTACTTTGTGAATAACCCCTTCCACTAGGGACTATTCCTAGGGGAATCCATGATCTACCAAAGAATCCAAATTTTTTTTACCCCAAGTACATGCATGGAGAATCAAGAAGTGCTGAGGAACATATACAAGCATTCAAGGATGCCTGTACCCATGCCCAGGTGGCACACCAGGAAGTTGTGTGTAGGTTGTTTCCTTATTGTCTCGGGGACATGGCATACAATTGGTATTTGAACTTGCCCCAAGCATCTATTCTAACTTGGGTAGATTTAGAAAATTCCTTCATTAATCAGTTTCGGGTCAATGTAGACCCGACCATCTTGTATCATCAATTTTCCACCATAAGGAAGGAACATCATGAACCATTGTCGTTATTCAACACTAGATTCCAAAGAATGTTCCGCAAGTTGCAAGACCCTTACTTAGTGGCTGAGAATATTGCTATTTAGGCATATTTAAGAGTTATTGATCCCTTGATTGGTCTATTCTTGCAGAGAACTTATGAGGCCAACGAGATTGACTCTTTGTCTAAAGTGTATCATCTAGCCATCAAATTACAATAGCAGATAAGTCTACAATCAGGGGGTTTAGGATCGCCTCTTCCCCCCATGGGTTATCAAATGCCTAACCCACCATTGTTCAACATGGTACCGAGGATGTCTTATTCCCAATATGGAACTATTTATGAGTTACAAGCCCAACCTACCATGCCATTTTTCACTAATGGCATGCAAGATTCTTCCCAACAATCCCAAAACCACCAGCAGCAAGGGGGAGGGTCAACTCATGTTCATTCTCCATCTATAGGGCAGAATGTGCAAAATGAACTAACTATTCAATTAACCAACGAGGTAGAAACTCTAAAAAATACTCTATCCCAAATGTCCAATGGCATGGTACAACTTAGGAATAACCCCCTTCAGAACCAAAACTAGAATTATCAGAACTAGGGAGGTTATAACAACCAGGGTAGTTAATCCAATCAAAATGCAAATCAGAACACTAATAGGAACTTCCAGAATCAAAACCCCTCTAGCCAAAATTATCAAAATCAGAACAGAGGATACAATCAGAGGTCCAACAATAGCAATAGATAGTGGAACACTGGACCCAACAATGAGGGATTTTCCCATAATTATCAGTCGGTTGAGGATAAATCACACACCACTAATGTGGTGGATCTCAATTTCATGACTCATTGGTGTAGACTACATGATACTGCAACACATTCTGAGGTCAACTGCCCAGAGATGGAGAAAATGGTAAAGATTGCACTAGTTGATTTCCACCCACCATAAGGAAATTCCAATCAAGATGGTGGGTTAGTAAGTACTGCTATGAATTTTGAGACCATTGAGGAAACACATCAATTTCCCATGCAGGGAGATAACAAACTAGAAGAGGATATGTATGATGCCCAAGCCTTCCATTCCAAAGGTGGTCACTTCTTGAGAAATCACAATAAGGGCCTATTCACTACATCTGTAGCCCCAAACAACATGGTCCCACCAAATCAAAATGCAGATAATAACCCACCACCACCAAAGGGACCTTCTGACTCTCATAATAAAGGTAATCCACCTCCTTTTCCTAAATATCAAGCTAGGAATGATTCAAAATTTGATTTTATTGTAGAACTACAAAGACAAAAGACATCATTGTGGTTCTTTGACATTATGAAGTGGTGCCCGGCTCAATGAGAAGTTGTGATGAAATCCCTAGAGGAGGTGGATTGTTCAAAAGGAAAAGGTAAAGTGACTCCAGCAAAGGAGACAAATGTGGCCATTTGTAAAGGTAAGACCATTACCCCACCTTTTCTTTTTAGTCTAAGGATCTTTGGAAAGAATCTGCATAATTGTCTGCTGAACTCTGGAGCATTGGGTAATGTTATGCCCTTTTCAATTTGCAAGAAGCTAGGATTAAGTCCTACCTAGATTAATAAGAAAGTGATTCAGTTGGACAAAATCGAGGTTAATGTGGTAGGAGAACTGAAGAACATGCATGTATAGGTTGGATCGGATCCAAGGATCCAAACTTACATAGATATCCAAGTGGTTGACATGCTAGAAACATATGGTATGCTCCTAAGTAGGGAGCTAATGAAGAGTATCGAGGGATATTTGTCTTTGGATTTCTCTCACATGTGGCTACCCTAGAAGGGGATAGAAACACAGATTAGGATTGAGAGTGAACCTAAGATCAAATACATGATTACAGAATATGATTCTCCAAATGAAGTAGCATATTTCAAGATTGAAATAGGAGTTTACAAGCAAGAGGAAGTCCTTACCTTCTTAGTACTCAATCCTGATGATGCACTACCCCTAGAATAGAGTGACCCAATGATCTCGATCAACTAGCAAGTCCTAATAAGAAAATTGCAACAAGATAGGTTGGTATTAGGAGAAGAGACTGATTTGTACAATTTGTTGCTTCCTAATTGGTGCAGGATACATTATCACAATCATTTTGAGTTGACATGCCAACCCTGCCTAGATATCTTAAATCATATAGGCCAACTTCAACAAATTTATCAAGATAAACCTCAAACGCCCATCAATGAGTTTCCTTTTAAAGCTAAGGACACTACCATTCTCACTAGAACTAGTCTTTATCAAGAGGGATATTCCTCATGGTTTTAGCAAGCTTAGGTTCTATGCTCTAAGATTCAAGAGGAGATTGAGGTGTCTCAATTTTTCTCCAATACACCTACCCCGGATACTCTACCAATGCCTAAGGCATTATTAAAAAATGAATTGGATTGCAACTTGATCCAAGAATTTTTTTAGGAAGTAATTCTTGAGAAAGCTATAAGTATAGAAAAACCTTCAAGTGAGCCTTGCCCCCAGTCCTTTTCAACTCCTGATGGCCAGTAAAATTCCGAGCCATGACACATCCCAAGTAAGTCATCCCCTATTATCCCTAAAAGGAAAGAGCTCCCAGCTAAAGACCAATTGTGGAGTCTTAAATTTGATGGCTCCAAATCCAAAGTAGGAAGTGGAGTAGGGATTGAACTAACCAACCCGAAAGGGAAGACTTACTTTGCATCTTATAGGTTGCATTTTGGCTGCACAAATAATGTGGTTGAATATGAAGAACTCGCTCACAGACTTATGTTTTCTCATCAAAAGATCACTTCTCTCATGGTCATGGGAGATTCTAAAGTAATTGTAAAGCAGGTACGTAGCTAGTATACTTGTCATAACAAAAGATTGGTTGCATACATAAATAGAATTTGGAACTTAATTGAAGACTTTGATACTTTCAGGATCACTCTGATCCCTAGAGAAGCTAATCAAATTGTAGATGTCCTTGTCGTTACTACTAGCACCTTGGAGCCTATGCAAGACTCTAAGCTAAATATATTTTTAGTTGAATTAGTCTCAGTCCCAGTTGTCCTAGATAATGTCCAAAATTTTTAGGTATTCGATGATGACCAACATATATTAGCCTTTTTGGAAAGTTCACATGTCTTTGAAGGGCAGATAATAGATGAATTTGAAAGAGATCAGGGAGATTGGGATCCTGAGAATGATGATGTAGAAGGGATATTGGAGTTGAAAAGTAATAGTATTCCAAAAGGGATGGTAGCTTTGGAGAGAATATTTGATTATGATCCACGGGCTCGTCAAAGGGTACCCACAAAGAGTGATGGAGGGAAATATGAATCTATTAATCTAACTCACTCGGGCCCTGAAAGGAATGTCCTCATAGGGAAAACTTGTCCTAAAGAAATTAAATAGAAGATAGTCAAAGTTTTGGAGCAAAACATTGCAGCCATTGCTTGGGGGTATGATGACTTAAAGACCTTTGACACTTCGGTGATCACACATACTATACCTCTTAAGCCAGAAGCCAAGCCCTTCCATCAGAAACAACACCCGATCAATGCTTTGATTGAGCCTCTGATCCAGAAGGAGGTGTAAAAGCTCCTATCTACAAGAATAATCTTCGTAGTCATACATTCTACGTGGGTTACAAATTTAGTTCCTGTATGTAAGAAAAATGGAAAAATTAGGTTATATGTTGATTTTAGGAATCTAAATAAGGCCTCCGAGAAGGATAATTACCCACTACCTTCTCTTGATGAAGTACTACAAATAGTTAATGGGTCCTAGATGATGTCATTTTTGGATGGCTATTCTGGGTACAATCAGGTCCTTGTCAGTCATGAGGATAGAATGAAGACTGCCTTCACCACCAAATGGGGCAAATTTGCCTATCAGAGGATGCCATTCGATCATATCAACACTGGAGGAACCTTTCAGTGTGTAATGGATGTAGCATTCAAGGATTTGATAGGTAAGTGTATCATTATTTATGTGGATTATTTAATCATCTTCTCCAAGAATCGGGAAGACCATCCTACAGATCTAGAAAAGGTCCTCAAAAAATGTATAAGCTATGGTGTCTCCCTCAATCCAAAAAAGTGTGTGTTTGGAGTATCTGAAGGGAAACTCTTAGGCCACATCATATCAGAAGAAGTGATATCCATAGACCTTGATCGAGTGAATGCTATCTTGAAACTGACAAGGCTAGGTAGTAAGAAAGAAATGAGATCCTTCTTCAGAAGGATTAATTTTGTCAAAAAATTTATAACAGGGTTTGTGGAAATCGTTAAACCCCTTAATGAGATGATGAAGAAAGAGGCAAAAATAAAATGGAGCAATGAGGCCAAATCTGCTTTATTGCAGATCAAACAGTCAATATCTGAGGCACCTGTTTTGACTAGCCTAGATTATCTAAAGCCTTTTTATATCTATTCTTTCGCATCTGACCATTCGTGTGCAGCTGTTTTAATGCAACAAAGAGGTGAGGGAGAGGAAAGATCTATCACCTTCATGAGCTCTCCTTTTAAGAATGTATAAGTTAGATACCCACCCCTCGAGAAACAAGCCTTTGCATTAGTTCGAGCTATAAAGAAATTCAGGCATTACATTCTTTGAAGTCAAGTAATGGCCATAGTTCCTTATCTAGCTGTGAAATCTCTCTTGATGCAAAGTGAATTGGGAGAGTGAAGAGGAATGTGGATGGCTATTCTGCAACAGTTTGACTTGGAAATTCATCCAATGAAGCTCATCCAAGGGAAGGGTTTATCCAAGGCAATGGCAGATGTGGACAATAATATCACATGTTAGCAGTACAATATCTAGTCATTTACTAAGGATCCCTAGTACACAGATTTGATCTTCTTCCTCCTCTATAATAGATGCCCAGAAGGGATGAATGCTATTCAGAGGAGAGCATTGAGGATGAAGAGTGCTCATTATATGCTTAAAGGGGGATCTATCTATAGAAATAACTTTCAAGGAATTTACCTGCGTTGTTTGGATTAGCAAGAGGCTAAGCATTCTATTTATGAGTTTCATGGAAGACATGGTATAGGACATGGATCTGTGGATTCTTTGGACCATCAGATTCTTAGATCAGTCTATTATTAGCCTTATGTATTTCAGGATACACACCAAAATGTCAGGACGTGTCATGTATGCCAGATCTTTGCACCCAGGGAAAGAAATCTGACAATGCCTTTGCAACCAGTGTATGAGGTAAGACCGTTTTCTCAATGGGCACTAGACTTTGCAGGTGTCATTAACCCAAAATCTTTTGTAGGTCATAAGTTCATCTTGACTACAACTGAGTATTGTACATGCTGGACCGAGGCCCAACCCTACAAAAATAACACCACAGAGGTGGTTATCAAAATCTTTAACTGAGAACATCACCACCAGGTTTGGAGTTCCATTTTCCCTGGTATGTGATAATGGCCTTTCTTTTTCTTCAATTGAATTTATTCAATGGGCTTATAAACATAAAATTATTTTGAAGTATTCATCTAATTACTACCCTCAGAGAAATGGAGTGGCTGAGTCCACTAATAAAAATCTATTGGAAGTAATAAGAAAATTGCTAGAAAACAATCCTAGGGATTGGCACACCCAGTTCAGATTTTCCCTATGGGCAGATCGAACACGAATCAAAGCTGCCTTAGGAAATTTGACATTTAAGTTAGTCTATGGCCAAGACCCAGTCTTCCCAATCCATTTGCAAATACATGTCCTTAATTTTATGCATGAATTTTATACAAAGGATGATAGGATCGAGGTCAGATTAATCAATTTTCTTAACATGGAGGAACAAAGAGATGTTGCTTTACAGCAATTCTCTAAGCATCGGGATGTCATCAAATGCTGGTTTGACAAAAGGGCCAAGGTAAAGGCCTTTAGGATATTAGATCTTGTGTTGCTATGGGATAAAGCTAGAGAGAAGAAGGGAGATCACCAAAAATTTGATAGACTCTGGTTAGGTCCGTATCAAGTGGTTGAGATACTAGGCGAGAATTCTTTTCGTTTAAGTACCTTGATTGGAGAACCCGTTCTATTACCAATTAATGGTTAGTTTCTCTAGCACAACTTTAGTTCATGAAAGGTCTAATGTTTTGAATAAATGTATTATACTGTATCATATGTAATTAAGTTCAGTTTTTCTTTTTTTTGTTTTCTTTTGTTTTTTTTTGTTTGTTCTTTTCTTTGTCTTTGTTTCTTTTTTTTTTGTCTTGTTTCATTGGGGATCTTCATTTCTATCCATCCCAAGAAAATGAGTTGTTATTCAAAATATGCTGCAGGCACTAGGAGAGAAATTGATTTAGGTATTTTCAATGAGCATATTTGGAAGGATTTCATTCTGAAACTCATGACTTATGACCATTCTAGTGTTGGTTTGAAAATTTATTAAGGGTAGAAGATACACTATGAATATCTCATGAATTATGATAAAAAATCTGTCACCAAAGTAGATAAACATTTGCCTAAGTAAATACCTATCTATTTTAGGGTGGCTTTATCTCTGACTCAAGTGAAAAATCAGATTCCAAGACTACCATGAAATTCATTGTAGTTCTCAACCCACATTTCAGACCAATTGTATTTGAGTATTGAGAAAAGTTCATAAAAGATTTCTACAAGTAAAGCTTGAGTAAAAAAAAAAAAGAGAGAAGAGAAAGAAAGAAAAGGCAAGCTTAATATCAAATGGGTGAATCAAGTATCTCTATTGGGGATATGGACGCCTGTCTGGTAGTAGAGAAATACTTTGAGAGAACTAGAGGTATCTCCATCGGGGCTATGGATGCCTATCTGGCAGTAGAGCAATACCTAGGATTTCATTACACGATAGTTAAAGGACTCAACCTATGTAGCTTGAATCTTAGGTATAGTTTTTCAGGAGTGGAGAATGTATCTATAAAGAATGATGCACGATATACGCATACACTCAGATTCAGAAATGTTCATGAGCACATACATCTGAGATTCCAACTCAATCTTATTTTATATATTTGATTTTATTCAAGATAACATGCTTCATAAGCCAAGTGGTCTTTGCATGACTGAATTTATTAGGTGTCTTGAAAATAGGTAAACCGTTTTCCCAACTGCATTGTGATTTGTTATGCCTTGCATAACCACCCCATCTTTTGCCTTGGTCAAAATGGGTCCCCCTTTTGTGTTTCTTGTCCTTGGTTGTTTTTCAAACAAATTCTAGAGTTATTCTTTCTTCCAATAGTTTTTTTTTCTCTTGTTTGTTCTGTCGGAACCGAAACTAGAATGAAATCATGTTTAACATTTGTTTTGAGGATTCCATTCCGATCCCGGTCCCAATTGTCTTTTTGTTAATATTTTAGGTTTGTCTTTTCCGGAGTTAGAGCTAGAGTGGATGTTAAGTCTAAGGTTTATTCATAGTCTTGAATTTGTTTCCATTTTGCCTTTGCCTCCGCCTTTTGGTTTGTTCATTTGGACTTAATATTGGTGATGGGTTTTTCTTGTTTCGATCTTCGTGGTTTTTTTATTAGCTCTTTCTTTCCTCTTTCTTCTTTGTTGGCGAAACCAAAACCAGAACCAAAACCAAAACCAAACTCAAAACTTGGACAAAGTTTTTGAATCAACTTCCATTCCCATTCTGATCTTGCCATTTTGTTTTGTTGTTTGACTTTACTTTAGTCGTACGATAGTAATGTGCAAGTTCCCTCTATGGTTCCGATTTCGATCTGCCGCATTTATATCATTAATTACAGGTTCCATACATGTATGAAGCTTCATTTTTAACCTTAATTAAGGATTCACTGGATGTTATCATCACTATTTAAAGATTAAGGATGAACTAGAGCTATAGTGGAGCATTTGGGCGCTTGAATCAATCAATAGTGAGATAGTTGCATGTGGATCCACATCAAAGGGCTAGACTATTTGTTTGTGTTTAGAGGTAGGGTTTTTGTCCTTCATTTCATTTGTTTTGCATTTTCTTCTATTCGGTCATTTTTGATTCACATGGATTTGTGACTCTTGGTTTTCTTCTGAATCCATGTTGTTTGTTTTGTTCGTCTTCTCTTTTGTTGTGTTTTTTTTTACTTGTTTTCTTGTTTTCCTGTTATCTTTTATTTTAATGTTTGGCTTTTCTCATTTGTTTGTTTTTTCCATGATCGTTTTCACATTTTAGTTGTGACCATACCATGATGCCCTAGGGTTTTTGAAGATATCAATCAGCTGCTACTTTATGTTTATGGGGTTCGTTGATTTACAATTTTTCTTCAGGGTTCTTCTATGAATCGACTTGATTAGATTGGAATAGAGTTAAGTTTGTGCCCTAATTATTTTAAGTTGAAGGGTTTATAAATTAGGGTTTTGCACATCTCTGTTTAAATTAGAAAATGATGCCCTAGTTGCTATGGTTTCCTCTTGGTCATATGGGGATGGTCTCGTATGGTTATTTTTAAGCCCCCCCTCAGTTTGTCATGACCTAGTCTTTAGGTTATGATGTCATCCATTATCCTGTTGAAGTTACCAGTGATGTCATAATTGTATTAATCAGAATCGATTTCGATCTTAAACCTTGATTTGTAATAAGTATCGATTACCATTTTCATTCCGTCTTTGAGCCCACTTCCAATGAGAGACAGGCTTTCAAAATTTTGTTAACACAGTCGGAACCGGAACCAGAACTAGACATAAATTTGAAATTTCTTCATTGTACCAAATTGGTTTCCATTCCGATTCTAATTTTGGTTGCCATGTCGACTCTGACTCTGAACCCGCCATATGGTTTATTGCAAGCTCAATGCCTATTCTGGTCCCGACCCCGAATTTATTTTTAAAGGAGACTTTTTAGGATGTCTTCTGCCTAGTTCCGCCTCCGGTATGTATGGAAGGGTAAGATCTCTAATCATGTTTTTGTTATACTTCTTATAGATCTAATCTGGGGTTTTTATTGTAGGAAACTAAAAGATGTCAAGAGCATCAAGAGAGGCTTCTTAGAGGAGTTAGCCTACAGAAACTTCAAAGGTAGCAACTAAGCCTAAAAAGGTTAAACCTGAATAGTTCCCTTATACCTTGAGGTATAATCATAGGGGTCCTCTTGTCACTGCTAGTAAGGTGGAGTCTGATTGGGCTAATATAACTAACACAAATCAGGGTCCATTCAATTATGAGGAGTTGTACTCAGAGACATTTGCTAAGGAGGTGACAGGGAGAACTCAAAAGGATAGTTGAGTCTATCTTAGCTCATATTATTGTTTTCCCTTTATCAATCCAATGTCCTGAACTGATAATGACAACAACTGGAGCTTATAATCTGGCTACTAGACAATGTGTAGATTCACAAGGCAACATTATCATAGATTTGACTCCCCAAATGTTTCAATTTATGTTCAGTGTCCCTAATCAAAAGAATCTTGGGCAACTTAATGAGGCAGAGGATTTAGAGATATATAGCAATCATAAGAATACCAACAAGGCTCATTTAAACAAGAAATGGTTAAGAATAGAGAAGAAGTCTTTAACAAAGCTCTCAGATCAGCCAAAAAGGGAAGAGTTCTACAAAGAAGTTGGCGATATTATAATGATGTTATCTAGAGTCTTCAGAAAGAGAGATTCTTTTCATTTTAAGGAATGGATGTTTCCATTCATTCAAAACAATCTTTGGTGGTAGGCAGCAGTTTGATTGGCCTATGATTGTTTCAGAAAGCATACATAATCAAATGATGAGAGTAAGGGAAACTAAGAGCTTCTTTATGAGCTCTTATGTCATCTATGCAGCAACAAGGAGAGGAATCTTTCCATGATTAAACAGAGTGGGAGTATTGGGAGAAGCTGATGGGAAAAAGAAAGTATGGAACCATTATGACTAGCTATCCTTGCAGATTTTTCAATTACATTTTAGAAGAGTTAATGATTCATATTTGTATGTAGTTATTAACCAACTTAATGGATATGTAGGGTATAGACTAAGCCATTAGGCCATGGCATTCATTAAAGAGTGGGGGTGTTGGTATATCCAGTAACCCAAGTTTACTTATTTCAGGCTGGCTAGGTTTGAGGGTCATCCTCACTTGCTCTCTAGATGCTATAGTAATAGAATAGTCTTAATGGAGTTTTTTTACAAAGCTTTGGGGGTCAATGCAAAGTTTGTAATAAAGCATAAAAGAGGTTGTCACAAGTTTCCCACACCTTGTGGGAGCTAAGGTTGTTTGTAATGAGTTAATGCATTTGAAATTGGGCCTATATACTACCAGGAAGCATTTTGATCCGAAGAAAAAGTTGAATTCCTTGCTTGCTTCAATCTTTGATAAACATTTCAACCTACTGGAGGACTTCTAGAGTGATCTTCAGGATGAATATGTCCTCAGGAAGAGAAATTATGAAAGGTTGCCTATCCCACTTATGGTGGAATTTGGGGTCAAAGTAGACATTCCTGATACACTATTAGATGATGGGGTGGTGTTGGATCCTTCATATGAGGCAATGAATGTAGGTACTAAGAGTTTGGATCCGGTGGATTGCGATGTGGAGGAGATGGTTGATATGAAACAAATAGAATTACCAGTGTTGGATAGGAGTATCCAATGGGTTGTACTTAGAACCAAAGCTCTTGGGGGTCAAAATTCTAAGAAAGGGAGAAGGTATAAGAGAACCAAGAGGAAAATTCCTCCCAAAAAACCATTAGTTATGGGGGAATCATCTACCCAATTACCTCCTACAGAGCAACAAAGTGGAGAGATGCCTAAGGGGACTCTCCATGATGAAGCTGAGACCTTAAAGGGAAAGGAAGCATAGATGGAAATTCATGACATAGAAATAGACTGTGATGTTACTTTATTAGATAAGGAGACATAAGAGGAGATGCCTCTAGAGGAAATTGAGCATGTGTTGATAGAAGAGGATCAGTGGGCATTATTTGAAGAGGCTAAGAAAGCCTCAAATGCAAAGGCACATGCTGAAGTTGTGGCAAAGCAAAATGAAATAGATGTAAAGGCACAAGCTGATGCAGTACTCTAGCAACATTAGTTGGAGGCCAAGCAGAGTGCTGATGAAGTGATCAAGCTGCAGCAGGAAAAGGAGCATGAGCTCAAAATAAAGGAAGAAAATGACAGGTTGGAGATGGTGCAAAAGATACATGAGCTAGAAGAAGAAAAGGCCAAATAGAGAGGAGAAAGAGAGGCCCTTGAGGCTAAATTCAAAATGATTGAAGAGGCCTACAAGAAAAGGGAGGATAGAAAATGCCTACAAAAGGAAGAAGATGCTGAGGAGCTTGCTAAGCAGCAACAAAAAGAGAAGTATCAGACAAACTCAAGGTCTTGGAAGAGGAAAGAAATAAATTGCTTTAAGAGAATAGGTTGGAGGAAGAGAGATTGAAAAAGGAGCAAGAAGATAAAAGGATACAAGAGAAAAAAGATAGGGAAGACGCTGAGAAGCTTGCAAAAGAGAATGTAGAGAAAGAACAACAAAATGTGTAGGAGGTTGATTCTCAACCTAGGGTTAATTTACTACAGCCATTATCTTCTACAACTGTTGCCTCTTCTTCTACTGTAATGGCTACTACTCTGAGTGCTCCTACATGGTTGAAGCTTGATCCTCAAAAGAATCAAATGGCTTTGCCACAACCTCTTAACTAGGAAGAGATGATGAAAGAGATTGAAAAGGAGAGACCCAAGAAGAGGGCCATAATTGTTCATTCCACAAGACTCACTGAGGTAGGGGAGATTATTGCAGAATGTGCAATACCAGTAGTGGATAAAGATATGAGAGACATGCAGGTCACTAATTATCAACTGGGCACTGTCAATTTAGGGAAGCCTACAAGGAATCATTAGATGAATCTAATTGATGTTGTAGCTTCATCCACCAAGTCTAGGATGATGAAAGACAAACAAAGAAAGGATGAGCTCAAGGCTCAGTTGGACCAGCTGCATACCTTCTTGAGGGATGTTTCTACTCCTAGGTCACAACAAATTGCTGCCTTAGAAACAACCATTTTTCTTAGCAAAAGAGAGGTTGATGGTTTGGTGTAAATAAATAATAAGGCTGGGATGATGGACAAGTGGACAGATAAACTTAACCAAGAATTAGGTGAGGTGTTAGTAAGCAGTTTTGAGATCCATAAGACAACATTAGAATTAATTGAAGAAATGAGTCACCATACTGAAATGTTGGAAAAGCAGGAGGAAGAATATAGGGGGTATGTCTCAAAGATAAAAGATATAAATAAATTTCCAAAATCAACTCTTCTTGAGCAGTCAATCCTTGAGGAAGACAATGCAAATTTCTTGGAAAAGGCCTCTAGCATAATCCTATTCAGATATGATTTTATATACAAGCATATGAATAAAACCCAAGATGCTAGTAAGGATTTGAATGAACAACTTGATGAACTAGAAGCTATTGTAGCTATTCTAGTTAATGTTGATATACCATTTAAGGAGGGCATGCCTCTAAGTCAATTAAAAGAGAAATAGGATAGTAGGTTTCAAGAGGTTATGAAATATGAGGATGATGGAGAGGATCTATTAATAGATAGATTGATGGATGTCAAGGAAAAATTGAAGGCTACGAGAAAAGAGTTGGCTAAATTGAAAGACATGAAGGAGTTTTCCTCTGCAGAACTGAAGAGAATTAAATTTGAGGACAGCTAGATTGATGGGATGGATATAGATATTCTTCAATAGGTCTTCTCTAGTTATGATGAATACATTCTGGAGAAAACTACACAAGAATGAGTTGCAAATCTATTTTGGGCACATAACTTTCTCCCCTTGTTCTCTCCTATTTCACAAGGTAATCAATGTTGGAACTGGAGATCAAGTAGTCTAAGTTTTTGAGGAGATTTCAATTCCTTGATTAGTAGATCTCAATTTTGATTGAGAGGAATTTATGCTTTGCATGCCTATATGTATTTTTGAGTGACATATTGTAAAGGTCAGCTGATGAGAATAGAATTAGCCACCTAATAGTAGAAGATAGGAATTTCATAGTTTTTGAAAGGATACATTGTTTTAAGTTATAGTTGAATTTAAACACTTTTTATACAGTGTTATGTTGGAGTTGAGTTTACTAAATGAGGTTAATGAATCATAATCTATCTGTATGCCAATGAGTTTGTTGAAGCATAAATGTTTCTTATTTGATGAGAATCAATAGAAGGAACCAGATTTCAAAGATTATTTCATTAAATTGTCTATGGATGGAATTGTTACATGTATGTTGATCTATTATTTTAGCAACAAATGAAGAGTTTGTTCTTTTAAAATCTTAAAAGTATTGTGAGGAGTGATTGTGATGGTTAAAATAAGCACTGTAGATGCATGCAATAGTATGGATTTTTCTGTAAATTGCATCATGTTATGGTTTTCTTGATCTTTTGAAGGAACATTCGTTGTTGAAAATATATGTCTAGATATTAGAGAATTTTATTCATGTTTTACTGATTTATGCCCTGATCTATCTTTTTCTATTTATTTAACCCCCCCCCCCTTTCCATTAAGTATAGATTGATGAATTTGTTGTTGCTTATATTCTTTATCACTAGCAAAGGCCCCTTGAAAATTATAGTTGCATGGACCAATTGAGTGACATCAGACAGTTGAGAACCAACTACCAGGACCTTGGGAGTTAGGCTACTATATGTTTTCTTTCTTTTTCAGGAGAAATAGAGTATAAATATTTTGTTTAACATTGTTTGTGTCATTTTCACCATCAAAACCTCCCTATATAGGAAAGGGTGAGATACAAGATGCATTAATATGTTGTCATGTGTCATGATCTAACAACATGTGACAATAAGAAAACCCTAAGAACTTGCCTAGGGAATGATAAACTGATTGAGATAAGTTCTAGAAAAGACAACTCATCTTCCAGAGGGAATATTATCTCCTACAAACATGGAAAGGGTATTTACCCCCTTATTTATGATTTATTTAATAATGCAACCTAGGACTAGATTATTAAATGAAGACCTAAGTAAACTTATGCTATTGTAATAAATAATTAATTACACTAACACCCCCTATAAGTGCAACTTAGGGAGGAAATGAAAAATGTAATGATTATGCAAAGAAGATTGGTCCTAGCTACATGATGGAAATTTTATGTACCCATTTACAAATTATATGAAAATTCAATAGATCTCCCACAAACGGAGAAAAGGGGAAAACCAATGGGAAGAAAACCCCTCTCCAAAAAGGAGATGAAATGCAGAAAAGTGAGGAAGGATGGAGAAATACATGATACCCCCCAAGTGCACCATCCATCACATGGATACAATACAATCAATAGCCTCCCCCATAGGGAGGAAATAGAGAGACTCTATAGCCCCCCCAAAACATGTGATCACCTACAAAAATGGTAAGTGCCTGTAGACAAAACTTGATCCAATGTTGACAAACAACTTGTCTCCCTTTTGGAAGAAACAAAACCAAGTGCAAGTGTAGGGATGCTTCTCATTTTGGATAGGAATTGAAGGAAGGTAGGATGAATATGGATGTTGATGATGTCTTTGAAATATTCTCATGTGTCTCCTTTCTTGATGAAGATGAAGATACCACAATCAAATTAGGTACATGCCTAATCAATGAAGAAGGTGACAAATCAGGATGATACAGAAACTGGTGTTGAACAAGATCCAAAGACTATGATGGTTTGGCAATAGGAGTGCAATGGCTATCATCAAATAGGAGAGATATACCCTCAAACATGTCCTCCAAATTTGAAATGCGAGACTCCACAAATGAGGATGTAATGTTTGATAGATAGGAATCCGAATCAAGAAGACAATGAAATACTAATTGTAATGAATCACTAGATGTGCTCAATGAATCACTACCATAAGAATTTTACTATTGAATAGGAATAATAGGAGCCTCAAACAATTACTCTACACATAGAATCATTGAAGGTACATCAACTATCTTTGATAGAGAAGTAGGAGCATCAAAAGAACCCTCTTCATCCTCATCCTCATCTGAAGATTCAAAGTATTCCAAATATTCAAACTCCCACATAGTATATGCATCATAAGGTATCTCGTCTGAAAGATGAAGAGGCACAAGACAATATGAAATAGGATCATCTAGGAATGGTTGAGTATCATGATCTCCATGTATCTCCCAAGTTTTATTCTAAAGAGTAAGAGGGAAATCACAAATATCAACACTTTTCAAAGTGGAAACATCAATATGCATTGCAATGACCCCTAAGACATGATCCCTTTTGCAATTTCAAGAAAATTTCTTACTGTCAGTACCAGAAGGGGGAACAAGATTATACAAATGTGGCAATAAATGAAGCCATCAGAGATGTGTGATGATACCATTTCTCCATTGTGTATAGTTTCCCCTTTTCAACATGATCAAAGAAGGATGAAATGAAAACCCCATAATGAACTATGAATGATCTCCAAAATTACAAAGACAATATCCTTCAAAATCAAATAGAAACTCCCAAATATGATATATACCACAAATGAAGTCTTCCCAAATTGATAAAACCTCTCCAAGACTCAAGATGTCCAAGTAATTAGTCAAAATTTCAAATGTGCAAAATACTAAATAAATAATACCTGGTGTTGAATCTAGAAAATGTTCATGAACATAATGATAGAGCTCTTGAATAGCTTCCAAATGCAACTTGAATCACTAAAATCGAAGAAACTGGTTGAAAGTTGTGAGCTCGGAGGTCGAAATCGGAGATTTGACTTCAAATGGATGTGATTTGTATCTATAGAAAAATTTGGAAAAATGGCCTACACCACTACAAATTGTACCAAATCAGCTATCCGACGATATCTCATTTGCAAATTTTTGACACCGTGGTGAAAAATTATGGAAAAATGAAAAAAATAGCTCCTTTAGGAACTTAAGGGTACCCCAGGCTAATCAAGCATAAAATTTTAGGATAAATGGGCATAATTTTTCAGCCCCTGGGCACTAGTGGATGGTCACCCATGTGACTACGGTTGATGTAGGTGTAAAAAGGGTACCACCCCCCAGACGGTGGTGGATCGAAGGTGTAGCGGCAACTGGGTCGTGTGCCATCGAGCTCTCGAGCGCCCAAAGGACCACGGGCTAGAAGAAAGGAGTGGCCTGGGGACTGAAAAATGCCGACAAAGGAGAAAAAGTGCCGACAAGAAAATAGAAGCCCAGTGGAGGATGGAGATCAGTCGGTGAGGAGAATGAAAGATAGCGGTGGGGATGGAATATGGCCAACAATGACTACTGCCTATGGTATGATGGTACCAAAGATTGCAAGCTGTAGAATATTAAATAAACCCCATATTTTAATAAAAAGCCACCAATATAAGCCACCAAATGTATAAAAAATTCCTAATAAAACTTAAAATATTGCAAATAGCCCAATTAAAATA
Source organism: Sequoiadendron giganteum (assembly GCA_007115665.2). Lineage (NCBI taxonomy): Eukaryota > Viridiplantae > Streptophyta > Pinopsida > Cupressales > Cupressaceae > Sequoiadendron > Sequoiadendron giganteum. The sequence goes on from CM021107.1 coordinate 209,702,487, forward strand.
AATTTTGTAGAACATATAAAAAATTTATATTTTTTTATTCCATACAATCGTACCTAGCCCTAGGTGGGTCGTACGGCCTGCCCAAGCAAAACTTTTTGCCTCTCGAATAGTTGACACCAAATTTAGGCATATTATATGTCAATTTTCATCTCTTGGGCTCTCTAGATTTGATGGCGGGGCTGATTTGAGGTGAAAATACTCTTGAAGGTCTACAATCTCCAAATGTTGCAAAACTTCAAACCCTCATAACTTTGGCATAAAATGTCAAATTTTGGTGAAACAAAAGTTGATTTTGATTTTTTTGATAGCCTTGAACTCAGATATGAGCTCATATTTCCTCCAACATGCACCGAAAGTGACCTTCCAAGAAAACCCTAATATGGAGACAACCTTAAAGAAGATCTTACAGCCATAGCTCAATCCTTAGATTTGGGAAGGGTCTTGCAGGAAGGGCTCTGATACCATGTAAGAGCTAAAGATATTAGCTCAACACCCGAGAACACCTATAAAGATAATGATAAACCCATAAGAGGATATGCAAGAATGAGCTTGCTTATATAGGAAAAGGGTGAGATACAAGATGCATTAAGATGTTTCCATGTGTCATGATCTAACATGTGACAACAAGAAAACCCTAACAATCTACCTAGGGAATGATAAACTAAAAGAGATAAGTTCTAGAAAAGACAACTCATCTTCTAGAAGGAATCTTATCTCTTGCAAACATGGAAAGGATAGTTACCCCCTTATTTATGATTTATTTAATAATGTAACCTAGGAATAAATTATTAAATGAAGACCTAAGTAAACTTATGCTAGTGTAATAAATAATTAATTACACTAACAATATCATCAGCACAATTTGAACTAATATAATCATTCAAATAATTGTCAACACCATGATTTTCATAAAATCACATTGCATTTGTGAGCCTTCAAAAATATTGTCATCATCTTTATTGAAATACTTTTCACTTATGGAGATCAATTCTACATCATCCTCTTGAAAGGACTCATGGTTACTAGGGCTGCAAATAGAAATGTAGTCACCTTGATCATTTAGACAAGAATCATTTTCAACTAGTTGTGTACTTACTTCTACAACACTAATGCTATCACCATGAAGACTTGAAACTTCAGAATCAACATAATCCATAAGGTGACCTAATAATAGATCTTCAACTTCTAGTGCATTTCCAAATGAGATCAATGTACCTGACCCAAAGGATTCATCATAACACCTTTTCTCCTTGGCAATGAAAGAGAATGTGCTTTCAATATGATTCACATTATTGCAGCCTTCATCTGATATAAAGAGTTGGCTCTCTAATTTTGTGTTTTCAAAGTCAATAGAAGGCATGACTTCACACACCTCATCCATCTCATCATGTCTTATATCTTGGCTATTAGGGCTACAATCTTCATTTGCATATATTTTCTTTGTAGGTTGTTCAAAAAAAACATCTTCATCACTACAAGATGCATTATTATTGTCTTATGCTATGGCATCTAGATCCATTTGATCAAGTCTAGAAAAAGTACCATCACATAGTTTAGTTAGGAAATTACTTCCACATTGTTCTATCATTTCTTCAATCACTGAAATCCATCGATATATGTACTTAAGGTTAGGGAGCTTCAATTCAATTGATGTAGTACTTAGACCTAGCTCAAGTATTTCATAGAAGACATCAATACATATTGATTCATCATGTCTATTTAATACTAGTAGAGCAAAATAATCTATCATTAAAATCATAGGGGTATTCTGTTACAAGCATGAATGTGTTTGGTGGTGTTGTCATTAATGTTGTGATTGATGTCAATAGAGTTTAGTGTGTTGTAGGTGGTACATATATGGTTGAGATATTGTAAGAAGTGTTGAGAGTACATGGATCTATCTTTAGGGTGTTGCATATGTGCTAATATCAAATGCTTTTGAGAAAATTAATAAACAATGAAGATAGAGTTGTGTGTGTGTTCTCAATGTGATGTGGTAATGTTCTTTGCATTTCTTCTATGTTGATTCTATGCCTGTGTGGATCTGTAGTATTGTTTATGGGCTTCATTAGATAATATATCCTAAGTTAGAGATTTTGGGTTGATGGAGAGTGAAAGTTGTGTTCACCAGTTTGTGAACTGTGATAGGCCAAAACTGGGGGTAAAGAATAAAGAAGGATTTCAGCTTGGTCTAAGAGTGTCAACCCAGGGATCATATCTTGCGAGAAGTGTTGCAGTAGTATATCTAAAGGGAGGAGAATAGTGAATTAAGGGAGAATGAATGTAGCTAGAACACACATAAATTTCTTGAGTGAAAATATGGTTCAACTTTCCTATTCTATCTTTCTGTCAAAAGCATGATAGGAACTGTGCTAGAAACTGTGATGGGAGCATGACTGACAGGAACTATCATAGACAAAATAAAAATCTTTTATAAATCAAAATATAACTTGCACTTTATGCTTCAAATAAACACACCAACATCAACAGAATATCAGTAGCTGAAATGATTATCCAATGAAAATCAGTTTTAAACTAGATTGTAAATAAAACACAAGATATTAAATCACACAGAAATAAAATGCTGCAGAAAATTAAATCACACAAAATATAAATTTTAACTATTTCAAACATGCAACAACCTCACCGAGCATTCCAAGAGTGGGCCCTTCCTCTAGTTCACCAGGTGAGTGGAAATAAAATGCCTTTTTACATTGGACCAATCAGCAAAATAATATAGAAAATTGTCATCCCATAATTTGTCTACGCTACTTATATATATGCATCTTGTAACTTACTAAGTATAGAAAAATATTAAGTTTGTTTTGGCCTACGACCAAAAAACTAAAAGAAACAAATAATATGGTTTGGTAACCATAGATATATTTAATAAAAACAAACTATAAATTGGTAGCATATAATATTTAGTCTTCTTGCGATTTGGAAAACACATCTCCTTCATATAGCTGGAAAACATAGTTGTTATCATAAAGTCTATTTCTGGGAATGAATCCACATGAATGAAAAATGTAAGTAAAAACACCAACGACAAGATTTCTCCAACAACGTGACAAAAAAAAGCATGTGGTAGATTTGATAGCCATGTGTGGGTACGTGTATTGAAATGGTTGAAGGAAGGCCACCATTGGATGCATAATCAGCACCAGAGAAGTAGCCAATGCCACCACAATGCTAATATCACCCAAAAAAAATAAGAATGGAAAACTATGAAATGTCGTTGAACAAAGACAAGCACAATCCACCATAGAAGTTCCTATCTAGAAAATGATAGGAAGATATTCTACATAAAAGGTGATAGGAAGCTCTTCTGATCTACATGTCGCAAGCTTTATTTCCCAAGTCTTAAAATCACAATGCTTATTAGTAAATACAACCAATCACTAATTTCCATATTTTATCCAAAAATCTATTAAATACTAGTTATATATATATATATATATATATATATATAATCATATGCAACATAAAATAGTGAAATAGTATGATATGGAATCGAAATGGAATGTTGAGGTGGATATGAAGGTATATGAAATAGACTAAAATGTGGCATAAAATGGGACACAATTGGCTCTCATCAAACCAGTTTGGAAAAATTGTTTGTCTGTGGACTGGGAGAGATGTCTCTACTCTACAGTCCTTTGGTGGTTCATCTTAGATCTTGCAGATTTGGAAGATGGTTGATAATGATGTTATTTATGTTCTAGAAAATGCACTCATGGTTTGGTGCTTCGGAAGACTTTCTCCAAAGCTACTATGTGTGTCTGCACGGTCTGGTTGGACTAATGAAGAATGCTTTGTGTATAAAGATATTTACAATTGCTGCAGATGTATTTGAAGGATTCTAAGAGGTGTTTTTTTGTCTGGTGAAGCATTTTGTGTGATCCACATGTCATAATCTTATTGTGGATGCATGTACTTCAAAGATCATTGGTTTTTTCATTAGGTTTGGATGACCTGGTGTCTACACGTTACATGGAGAATAAGCATCAATTAAGGAAGTGTGTGATTGATCCAAGATGTTGTTTGGGTCTTGATTAAGTATGTATTAGGTCCAATCTCATTCTTATCCACCACAGGAATGTTGAATCACCGACCTAATTCAAATTTGTAAAATGAAGGATGTGTAGCCGACCTTGGAGGAATTTTCTAAGGTTGAAGATGGTATAAATGCAAGTCAAGATATTGTGAATTGTATGTGAAAAAGTGTGCAAAAGTGTGAATCAAGGTAGTAGTACTTCAATGTGTTAGATTCCTGAAAGTAGTGAGTTGATGGTGTCTGTGATTCTTTGATCAAAGTTGCGAATGTGTGAAACTTGTTGTGGTGGATATTCTATTATCTTTCTTTTTTTGTAGGCAGTGAACCTCCTTCTGGAAAATGATTCCTAGTTGTAGGTAGTGAGCCTTTGTATCTAGACAGTGAGTCCTTTTTGGGAAGTGAGCTCTCTTGCAATGAGCCTTTGTATTTGGTTTTTGCATTACTATTATATTGTGAGTTAATCCTCACCATGGTTTTCCCTTATTGGGTTTTCCACATAAATCTGGTGTCTCTGGTATTTGCTTTCTAGTATCTTTATTTCATGTTTATACTTAATAAAATATTAAAGTGAATGTGGAATTGATTAAGTTTAGAAGTGAAAGTAATTTGATACAACTGATTCACCCCCCCTCTCAGTTATCTTGTGCATTTCAATAATTAGTATCAGAGCTTTGGTTCCTCAAAGAATAAATTAACCACTTGAGGTAGATCATATGGCACACAAGTTGCAAATCCCTATATTTGGTGGAGCTAACTATAATGATTGGAAATTGCAGATTAGAGGTTACCTGATCTCTCTTAGTTTCAAGATTTAGAATGCTGTTGAGACAAAATATATTGAACTAACTAGTGGTCCTTCTTCTACAGACAATATTTCTACCTATAAGGAGAATGAAAAAGAAAGGTATTATATATTCAGTGCTTTATCTAAAATTGAATGGACAAAAGTTATTTCTTTAGGAACTTCTTATGAAGTATGGGAAAATTTGAAAGATATCTATGAAGGAAATGATAGAGTCAAATTATCAAAGAAGCTAACAACAAAGTGCAGATATGAGAACTTGAAAATGGAAGAAGGTGAAGACATTGCAAGCTACTTTCAGAGAGTTGAAATTGCAACTAATGAAATCAAAAATCAAGGTAGTTCTCTGGCAGATGAAGATAAAATAGAGAAGATATTGATGACCCTACCAAAGAATTATAGTGACAAGGTCTCTGCTATTGAAGAAATATATGATCCAAAGAAATTCACTAAAGAAAAACTATTTGGAACCTTGACTGTGTTTGAGATGAGCAAGTTTGGAAATAAAAGGAGAAAACTGAAACAACCTTCAAAGCAACTAAGATAGAAGATGATCCAAATAGTGATAGTTAAGAATATTTGGAAGCAAAATTTACAAGGAAGCTGAAGAAAGGTACCGGTAAGTACAAAGGTATGATACCTTTTAAATGTTTCATCTGTGGAAATATTGGTCACTATGCTTAAAGATGTCCAAATAGAGTTGTACACAAGAAGAACATGGATAATAATAAAGACAAAAATGACAGAAAGTTCAAGAAACTATATTATATTAGAGAAGATGCTAGAATTTCTAATGATGAGTTTGATTTTGAGGATGATAAAGATGAATGCTTGTTTCTAGACTTGAAGAATGAATCTGGAACATGTGCAAGGGAATGTGGTCTGGAGAACAAGAAGGATGAGATGGAAGGTACTCTAGTTACTACCTTTCATGCTAGATAGGATGAAGACTATTGGGAAATTTATAGTGGACGTTCAAATCATATGACTAGAAAAAAAAGTAAGTTCACTAAACTTGAAAAGTATGATGGAGGATTAGTTATGTTTGGAGATGATTCTGGTGCTAAGATTGTTGGTAAAGGAACAATTAGTTGTGATGGAAAACATAATACTGATGATGTTTATTATGTTAAGGGCTTAAGACATAATCTTTTGAGTGTTGGACAAATGTGTAGCAAAGTATTTAAGCTTGTGTTTTAGGATAACACCTATGAGATCAGAAAAGGGTTCATAATTGTGGTAGTTGTAGGAAGAAGAACATATGGAAACATCTATCAGCTTAAGAGTGGTGATGGTCAGTACTTTGTTTCTCAAATCAATGAAATTTGGCTATGGGACTAGAGGATTGGACATGTAAAATTTGACAATTTGATAAGGATCAGTTCAATCAAAGTTGTTAGGGATCTTCATAGAATTTCAAAGCCTACCAATACTATTTGCATAAGTTGTCAATTGGGAAAAAAAACAAGATGCAATTTTAAAGAAAAAGAACAATCATCTACTAGAATGCTATAATTAATTCATACAGACCTCTGTGGTCCTACAAGAATAGGAAGCCTCAATGGTGACAAGTATTTTATGCTTTTGATTGATGATTAATCTAGAATGACATGGGTTACCTTTCTTAGGGAGAAAGATCAAGCTCTAGATAGATTCAAAGTTTTCAAGGAAAGGGTAGAGAGTGAAGTGAACTTGAGAATCAAATGTTTAAGGTTTGATAGAGGTGGAAAATTCACTTCTGGTGAGTTTAATGCATTATGTGAAGAGCATGGCATAAAGAGAAATTTTTCTACTCCTAGAACTCCTCATCAAAATGGATTTGTGGAAAGGAAGAACCAAACTATTCAAGAGGCTACAAGAACAATAATGAAAGTGGAAAATGTTCCTAATGTATATTAGAGAGAAGCCATCAACACTACTATTTATATTCTTAATGGAGTTCATATCAGAAGTAATAGCACAAAGACCCCTTATGAACTATGGACTGGTAAGACTCCTACTATTAAGTAATTTAAGGTATTTGTAAGTAGATGTTACATTAAAAGAGATGATGAGAATCTTGGAAAGTTTGATGCAAGATGTGATGAGGGTATTTTCCTTGGATATTCAACTAAAATTAAAGCATATAGATGCTTCAATAAAAGACTAAGGAAGATAGTTGAAAGTGCAAATATAAAATTTGATGATGATATGCACAAACCAGTTGAAATAAGTGATGTTGAACTAGATGAACCTATCTGTGGACAAGTACAAGAAGAGGATAAGGAAGAAGAAGAGACTTTGAAACCTTCTCCTAAGAATCCTAAGTATGTATAGAAGAATCATCTGGAAGAATAGATAATTCGAGATAAAACTGAAGGTGTAAAGACAATAAGTAGAGTGGTAGTAGCTAAGGTAAATTTGTGTTTAATTTATAAGATAGAACCTAAAACAGTGAGTGAAGCATGCAAATATGAGAATTTGGTTAGAGAAATGAAAGAATAGTTGCAATAGACAAAGAAGAATTAGACATGGGAACTAGTTCCTAGACCAATAAACAAGAATGCAATTGGTACAAAATGGGTGTTCAGGAATAAGCTGAATGAAGATGGTGAAGTAGTAAGAAAAAAAGCAAGGCTTGTATGTGAAGGTTATTCACAAGTAGAAGGAATATACTTTGAGGAGACATTTTCCCTGGTGGCAAGAATGGAGGCCATTCAAATGTTTTTGGTATTTTCTACTCACAAAGATTTCAAAGTATACCAAATGGATGTTAAGTCTTCATTCCTGAATGGAGAAGTGGAAGAAGAGGTGTGCATAGAACAATTAGAAGGATTTTAGTTATCAGATAAATCAGACATGGTCTGCAAGTTGAAAAAGGTACTATATGGACTTAAACAGACTCCCAAAGCATGGCATGCAAGGTTGGATAGATGTTTGACACATTGAGGATTCAACAAAGGCTTCATGGACAACAATATCTATTTCAAAGTTGAAAGAAACAAAATGTTTATAGTTGTTGTGTATGTTGATGATATCATCTTTGGAAGAAATGAGGGTATGTGCAAGAAATTTGTAGAGGGGATGCAAAAATAATTTGAGATGTCTATGATTGGTGAGTTGAATTTCTTTCTTGGAATCTAAGTGAATCAAATTGATAAGGGCATAATCATTTCATAATCTAAGTATGTTAAAGAATTGTTGAAGAAGTTTGGAATGGATGATTCCATACCGGTCTGTACCACTATGGTGACTGAATGCAAACTGAGTAAGGATGATGATTCTCCTAAAGTTTATCAGAGCATGTATAGATCTATGATTGGTGGACTATTATATCTTACTACTACTAGATTGGATATCATGCATAAAGTATGTTTAGTTGCTAGATTTCAAGAAAAACCTAAGGAAACACATGTTACAACTTTGAAGAGGATATTCAAATATCTAAAGGGCACTCTGGATTATAGATTGTGATATCCTAAGGATAATGATTTCACTTTGAATTCCTACATTGATGCAGATCAGGTTAGTTGTGTAGATGACCAAAAGAGTACAAGTGGTGGTGCATTCTTTCTTGGAGGAATATTGGTTTCATGGTTAAGCAAAAAACAAGATTCAGTTTCTTTATCCACTGCATAAGCTAAGTATATTGCAACAACATCCTATTGTACATAGGTACTTTGGATGAAGCAAACCTTGAAGGATATAGGTGTGATGTGTGATGAGCCTATCCCAATTTTTTGTGATAATACAAGTGCAATAAATATTTCAAAGAATTTAGTAATGCATTCTTGTACAAAGCATATATCTATCGAATATCATTTCTTGAGGGAGAAAGTGTTAGAAAATGAAGTTAGGCTTGAATATGTATCTACTAAGGACCAGATTACAGATATGTTTACTAAGGCTCTTTGGAAGGATACTTTTGAGTATCTCAAGGAGAAGTTAGGGGTTATTGCCCCTCCTTCCTTGAACTAGGTGCACATGGAGGTGCATCAGTCTAGTGGATCTATAGATTCTTCATTTGTTTGGACTGATGATTGAGGTCTACTCCTCAGGGGGAGTAGAGAGTATCATTGTTGTAGTATGAGATGTGGATGCACTCCTAAGGGGGAGTGATTAGAGCTTTATATGGAAAAAGTTTCATGCAAAACTTTTCTTTTCCATTGATCTCAAAGGGTAATTGAGAGAGTCATGTGAAAAAGATGGAAGGGAGAGAATCTTTGAGAGTGTAGAAATGTTGTGTAGGTTGTCTAATCTAAAAAAGAAAGGGAATAAGTATGAGAGTGTGTATTCTTGTCTTTGATGGTTTTTCACATCATGTGTTGCCATCAATGACAAAGGGGGAGATTGTTACAAGTATGAATGTGTTTTTTGGTGTTGTCATTAATGTTTTCATTGATTTCAATATAGTTTAGTGTGTTGCAGGTGGTACATGTATGGTTGAGATACTATAAGAAGTGTTGAGAGTACATGGAGCTATCTTTATAGTGCTGCAAATGTACTAATATCAAGTACTTCTGAGAAAATTAATAAACAATGAAGACAGAGTTGTGTGTGTGTTTTGAATGTTCTCTAGTAATGTGCTCTTATTTCTTCTATGTTGATCCTATGCCTATGCAAATCTATAGTATTGTTTATGGGCTTCATTGGATAATATATCTTGAGTTAGAGATTTTGGGTTGATGGAGAGTGAAAGTTGTGTTTATTGATGTGTAAACCGGTTTGGCAGAAATGTTTGTCTATGGATTGGGAGAGATGTCTCTACTCTGTAGTCCTCTGGTGGTCTATCTCAGATCTTGTGGATCTAGAAGATGGTTGATAATGATGTTATCTATGTTTTGGAAAATTTTCTCATGGTTTGGTGCTCTGAAAGACTTGCTCTAGAGCTACCATGTGTGTCTACATGTTCTGGTTGGAATATTGAAGAATGTTCTATGTATAAAGATTGTTGTAGTTGCTACAGATGTATTTGAAGAATTCTAAGAGGTGTTTCTATGTCTAGTGAAGCATGTTGTGTGATCCATGTGCCATCATCTTGTTGTGGATGCATGTACTTCAAAGATCATTAGTGTTTTCATTAGGTTTGGTTGACCTGGTGTCTACACATTACATGGAGAATAAGCATCAATTAAGGAAGTGTGTGATTGATCCAATATTTTTTTTGGGTCTTGATTAAGTATGTATTTGGTCTACTGTCATTCTTATCCACCATGGGAATGTTGAGTTACTGACCTAATTCGAATTTGTAAAATGAAGGATGTGTAGCCGACCTTGGAGAAAGTTTCTAAAGTTAAAGATGGTATAAATGCAAGTCAAGGTATTGTGAATTGTATGCAAATAAGTGTATGAAATAAATGTGAAGAGTAGAGTGTACAAAAGTGTGAATCAAGGCAGTAGTCCTTCAATGTGTTAGATTCCTAAAAGGAGTGAGTTGATGGTGTTTGTGATTCTTTGGTCAAAGCTACAAATGTGTGAAACTTGTTGTGGTGGATCTTCCATTATCTTTCTTTGTTTATAGGTAGTGAGCCTCCTTCTAGATAATGATTCTTATCTATAGGTAGTGAGCCTTTGTATCTAGATAGTGAGTCCTTTCTGTGCAGTGCGCCCTCTGGCAGTGAGCCTTTGTATCCAATTTTTGCATTACTATTATATTATGATTTAATCCTCATCGTGGTTTTTCCCTTAGTGGGTTTTACACATAAATCTAGTGTCTCTAGTATTTGATTTCTATTATTTTCATTTCATTTTTATACTTAATAACAGATTAAAGTGAATGTGGAATTGATTAAGGTCAGAGATGAAAGTAATTTGATACAATTGATTCACCCCCAATATTAGTTGTGTTGTGCCTTTTGCACACATGCCCCATTCGGAACAGGGACCCTCTTTTCTCTCCTTTTGATCGTCGATCCCTTTTGTTATGCCTCATTTTGCGTACCCATTTTTGTGCCCCTAAGGGTCAGCACATTTCCCAATGGAATATTTTAAGCTTGACCAAAGTCCCCCCCTTTAAAAATTGCTAATTCTCAGGGTAACTCGGGTTTTCCTTGTCAAAATGTCGTTCTGACGTCTATAGCAACTTTCGGGTTTCCTATCGAGCTTTGTTGTTTCGACAGCTGTGGCGGGATAGTTTCCCGACCACCAAACTCCAGACATCCTACCACCGACTACGTTTTTCAAACCTACTAACTCCACCTGCTATTGTATGAAGGAATTCAATGCTGTATTAATGGCAGGTATGGCTATAAAAGTGAATTTTTCGGCCATCATTGTCAAGTGCTCGAGTGATAGAGAAAGTTGGAGAACTCCTAGCACCCAGGTTTTTTTTTTGCCCTAGATTTCAAGTGCTTTTTCGACGTCCTCTATGCATCCGGCAATTTGCTCTTCCGGATTTCGAGGTAGGTTTGCTATCCGCACACCCTCCCTTTTTGTTTTGTGAGATTCCACGTTTTGATGAAGGAAAAATGTAAAATTGAACTGGAATTAAATAAACCTATACTCTCCGCTCAAAACCCACCTTTTAGAAAATTTAAAAATCGATTGCTAAGTGGATGGAAATTCAATCCAGAGCTTGATCATGCCATGGCTATTCTTTGGAATAGCACAGGCATCTTCTAGGCCCAGGTCTTCCCATGGCTGTCTGTGCCTTGTTTTCTTCAAATTCTACCAGTGGCATCCCCCTCATTGGACTCCGACCTCCGAAATTCCCATCTCAAGATTTCGTTGCATCCTCGCCATTCCAAACAGCCTTGCTTGAGCGTCTTCTCGACCTCCAGATCCCAAACCCTCGAAGTCCGTTTGAAACTTGAAAAAATCATAAACTTGCCATAATTTCACTCGCCTAGGATTCGGTTCTTGGAATTCCATTTCTAGAATTCCGTTCCGACTTCACCATTTCAATGACCATCCTTGAGAGGCTTTCCGAACCTCGATTCTCGAATGCAAAAGTCTTCCAGCTTCCAGGCTGAACCTTCAACCAATTTTCCCTCATCAGACTCTGATCTCCGGAATTCCCATCCCGGGATTCCGTTGCATCATGGCCATTCCAAATTGCCTCACCTGAGCGTCTTCCCAACTCGCGAACTTCACTCCGGTGCCTACCGAAACCAAAATTTCTTCTCCGAGCTCCTTCCAAATTCAGAACACTAAAATTTCGCTCCACTGACACCATTCTGACAGCAAATTTAGGACAACTTCCCAACCCCTGGGTCCTGATTCTCTGTTAGCCATCTGGTTGCCCTAAACTCTCTGACCACTTCCGAGAACTGTCTTCTAGATTTCCCCATTCAGATTTTTGTTTCCATTTCGCCATCCCTAATGGCTGACCCATAACTGCTTCCCATAGACGGCAACTCGAGACTCGGATTCTGAGGCCTAGAATTCCATGTCCTCTGCATAGTTTCAAACGACTTTCCTATAGATGATACCCAAGCCCCCAAATGAAGGATCAAATGACCTCCAAATCCAAAATGGATTTTGATCCACTTGCTAAAATTAGGTTTTTTCTTTCACATCCACCCTCAAACCTCCAAATCCAACCCTAGGAAGTGCCCTTGGGAATTCCATCCTCATTTTTCCCTTTAAAACGACATTCTGCCAAGGGAATTCCGGCCTTGGAAGTTTGGATTGTTTGCAATACTTTCTAACGATGAAGTATCAAGTTTGCATGCTTAGTAAATATGAATTATGATCACAGGACTAATCTTGACATGTAGGGACTTTTTGATAGTCATTTTGTCAAATTTATTGTTACTAATTCATGTCTTTTGTGTAGGATTTATGAAATCTGGTGCAGAGACTTCCAGTGCCTCCAAGAAAGGGAAAGGAACAACCAAGCCTACAAGAGGCAAGGAAGACAAAGACCTAATGAAGTACAAGTTCCAAGGTGTCCCTATACAATCCAAGATCACTACCCTTTGGAGGGATGTTACAGATACCAACATCGGATAGTTCGATGTTGACGAATTCACGCACAGGGTCAGAATGAACCCCAAAGCAGAAAATGTAAGGCTAATAAAGAGCAGTGGAATTGCTAAGGCAATAGGTTTCCCACCAGCCTTAGTGGCCCTAGAGCTGGTAATGGCATGCGTAGAGGCATACCAACACGACACTAGAACTATAGTGGACCAAGATAGAAATATCCTTGCAGATATGTCTCTGTCAGGTATAACAGCAACCTTCCACATTCTTTCCTTTGAGAGCATGGAGGTCCCCAACATGGAGGAATGCAAAGATTTGTGGGAATAGGACCCGTTGGGGTCCAAATAGCTTATCAACCAGTACTGGTTGAAGTACAAATGAGGTAGTGCTGGGAAGCTTCCAAAGGAGCTCTTCTGTAGTGATTTCTTCAAGGATTACTATGACCTCGTAACTCTACTCAGCCGAGTAATGGGCCTCCCCAATGCGGTCTTCTTCCAAGAATGGATGTTCTATTTTATAGAGCAAATTTTCCATGGTAAAGGCACTGCCTTCTATTGGGGCAAGATAATCAGCGATTGCTTCCATGAGCAGTTTACCATCGTGAAGAAGACCAACAAATTCTTCATGACCTCTTATTTGGTGTATTCCCTTGCCAATCAGTGGCACTGTCAGGGATTGATGATGATGCCTAGAAATCCATCAGGGCCAAAGCAAAAACCTTATGACAAGTACCCTTAGTTACAGTTCCAAAATTTCAAGAGGGATTACTGCAGGGTGAACGATGCGTTCATCGCTCAAATCATCCGGTCCTTAGAAGGAGATTTTCATAGGAGGATATTCCATAGTGCCAGGGACCTCCCTAGGCAATACGCCTTCTAGTACATTCAGTTCCCCAAGTTCACCTACATGCGTGCTCAAGGATTCATCGAAAGGCCAAGCAAGCTGCCCCGGTACTCAAATGACCAGATCATTCTCTTGGAGCTGCCCCAACAGCTACGACACGTTCATAGCATCCTAAGTGAAAAGCATTTAGCAGGCCCTGCTTATCCCATTAACCTTGGTCAAGGGATGTATAAGATCCACACCTCCTAATGTGTAGGATATTCAGAAAAAGAGTTAGCAGAATATAACTTCGAGCAATACATAGTGCCGCCACGAATGGATCCTTACGGTCATGTCAGAAAGGAATTGGGACATGAATACGCCCACCTCCACAACATTGAGGAATTTTGGGCCAATTGCAAAGATGATCTTGAGGTGCATTTGTGACATTACATGTGCATGACCGTCATCTATGTACGAAGGGTGAACTTGTGTTTGGTCCCTGATCAGCTAGAGGAGGATGAAGACATAGTGATCGATCTAGGCTACGATGTAGTTTCCAACTTGCTGCTGCCTGTAATTGACTAGAATGAACTAGAGCTTAATGACATTGGTGTACTCACTAGGCCCATTGAAAGTCGAACAAGGGCATGGATCGACAAGATGGTGGCCCAATTGAAACAACAGGGGGTCGTCCTAACATTCGATGAGCTTCTAAGTGAACATGTAAGTGAACCAAGTGGCTCTGAAGGTGGGGTAGCTGCTGCTACAACTAGGGAGACATCTAAGACCCCACCATCAGTGAAGACCAAGAAAAGAAAGGAGGCTAGTGAATAGCTACCCAAATTGAAGGTCTATGCCCGTAAGGCTTTTGAGCCTGAACCTTCCAAAAGGAGAAGGAAAACAACTAGCAACATGGAGACAACTGTATTAACCAAAGGTCTATCCCTTTAGATCAGAGGACCAGGATCTAGCTCGCCAAGGTCCCTTCCTACCATTGTTACTACTGCTACTGCCACTTCCCCTACCCCTCATACTTTGCTTGCAGTCTCTGCTTCCTCCCCACCTGCGGTGGACATCTCGGTCCACCTTGCTCCTACTTGTCTAGTGTTGTAAATTATTCTCATGGATTCATCATCCACCACCACCTCACCCATGTCCTCTTCCTCTATGTCTCCTTCCCTTCCTTCCATTTCTACTGCTACAATGCCTCCCCTTGGCCTTTCAGAGTCTTTTGTAAAGTATATGCAGAACGTGTCATCTCAGCTTTCAGGGATGTTCACCAATATGATGGTCCAGGCTGCGATAGCTTAGGCTATGGCCTATGCTACAACTCCCTCCCCCTCTACTGAATCACCAAAATGAAAGCAACTATGTAGATATTAGACAATTTTGAACGATAGTAGCTAGAGGTTGAGAAGCTGCTAGAGTACGAAGAGTTTGAATATTAGAACATCCCTTGTTCGAGCGTTAGGATATTGATGAAGTGGCGTATGAGCCTTCTAGTGAGGGTAGTGAGGACCTTGATGATAAACTAATCTCAAAGTCAAATGATCCCAAGCTCAATGCAGAGTGGGGCAAGTAACTTAAGGAAATTAAGGACAAGGAGGTCGAGGACTGACTTGCATAGGAAGAGGAAATTGCTGCTCCAAAAATGGAGGGTAATAGGTTTCCAACGGAGGGATAGGGCCAAACCACAGAGCATGACAAGGAAGCATTCCTCCACGAGGATGAACAAGGGGAGAACCCCAAGGAACATTGATATATTCTAAACAAAGAAGAGGGGGATGCTAAAAAGAAAGATCCACCCAAAGAGAAATTGCACACTAAGTCCCTCGCTAGATATGATTCATTCAAATAAGACGTTGATGAAGAAAAGGAAAATGTAGGAACAAAGGAGAAGCTCTTTTTGTTAGAATTGTCAAACTTGAGAAGGAGGACAATGGGAATCAAAGTGTTCATAGTTAAGGTATGTGCTCCTGAAGAAAGAAAGGGGATTATTGAAACGTTATGCAAATATCACGACATCATCGCCTTGAGCTATGACAACCTCAAAAAATATGACACGTCGATCATCACACACACTATCCCCCTCAAAATAGATATAAAGCCATTCCAGCAATGACAGCGCCCTATCAATGCTTTATTGGAGCCAATCATTTATAAGGAAGTAAAAAAGTTGTTGTTAGCTAGGATCATCTTTCTGGTCAGACACTCTATGTGGGTAGCGAACTTGGTCCCCGTTAGAAAGAAAAATGGAGAAATCAGGTTGTGTGTGGAATTCCACAATCTCAATTGAACATCAGAGAAGGATAACTATCCTATACCTTCATTGGATGAAGTTTTGCAGGTAGTAAATGGATCCCAAATGATGTCCTTCTTGGATGGCTATTCGGGATACAACTAGGTCATGATGCAGTACGAGGATCGATATAAGACAACATTCACCACCAAATGAGAAACTTTTGTATATAGAAGAATGCCATTTGGACTCATCAACACTGGTGCTACTTTCCAATGAGCCATGGATATCACATTCAAAGATTTGATAGGTAAGTGCATCATCATCTATATGGATGATTTAACAGTATTCTCAAAACAACGGGGTAATCATTTTGTTGACCTATGCAAGGTCTTTGAAAGATGCCATACATTTGGGGTGTCCCTTAACCCAAAGAAGTAAATCTTCGGGTTCACTGAGGGAAAGCCCCTTGGACACGTCTTATCAGAGTGGGGAATCTCTATTGACCCCAAACAGATCCAATCCATTATGAAAATCTAGCTGCCAGACAGCAAGAAAGAACTAAAATCTTTCTTCGGGAGGATTGACTTCGTTCGCAAATTCATCACTGGCTTTGTGGAAATATCCAAACTGCTCAATGCCATGCTGAAGTAAGACGCTAAGGTTGAGTGGACTCCTGAAGCAAATAATGTTTTTGGGCAGATCAAGAGGGCAATCGCTGACGCCCTTGTGTTGGTTAGCCCCAATTACCTAAAACCTTTTTATATATACTCCTTTGCTTCAGATCACTCATGTGCCAGTATTCTGATGCAAAAGGATGACAAGGGGAGTGAGCATCCGATCGCCTTCATGAGTGCCCCTTTGAAGGATGCCGAACTTCGCTATCATAACATAGAAAAACAAGCTTACACCCTTGTTAAGGGAGTCAAGAAGTTCTGACACTACATCTTACGCAACAAGGTCTTTGCCATAGTTCCCAATCCCATAGTGAAAACATTACGTATGTAGAATGAGTTGGGTGAATGAAGGGCTAAGTGGATCGTGTTGATATAGGAATATGACATTGAGATTCAACTGATCAAGCTAGTAAGAGGATAGGCACTCACCTGAACAATGTTAGAGGTGGTTATTAACTCCAAACCTGAACTCATGATACAACAGTACCAGCTGGAGGACGTCTCCCCAGGAGAGTGGTATGATGACATAGTGTACTACCTGCTGAACCACAAGTGCCTGCCTCACCTACAAGGAGTCTAGAGATGAGCATTGAGGTTGAAAAGTAGTAGCTATATGTTGTAGGGCTCTATATTGTACAAAAAAAACCATGAAGGTATCTGTCTGTGATGCCTAAGAAAGGAGGAAGTTGATCGCGTTCTTAAGGAATTCCATGATAAATTCAGAACTGGCCACGACTCAGGTCTATCGACCACACATCAAGTATTGAGAGCTAGGTATTATTAGCCCACAGTTTTCATGGATGCTCACGGTCACATCCGTACCTACCACATGTGCCAAACTGCTACTGCCAGAGAAAGGAACATTGTTGTCCTGCTATAACCTGTCCTAGAGGTAAGGCCTTTTGTGCAATGGGGTCTTGACTTCATTGGTCCGATAAGTCCTCCATCGTTTGTGGGACAGAGGTACATTCTAACCACTTCTGATTACTGCACTAGGTGGACAAAAGAAATAAATTGTAGCCAATGTACAACTGAAGGAGTGACTAATTTCTTAGAAATTTTCATTTTGAATCGTTTCGGTTGCCCATATGCTCTAGTATGTGATAACGGCCTTGCATTTGCTTCACTGAAATTCACAAGTTGGGCCTTTGATTATGGTATCACCCTCAAGTTCTCCTCTAACTATTACCCTCAAGGCAATGGCCTTGCTGAGTCCACCAACAAAAACTTGATCATGGTGATTAAGAAGCTACCTAATAGGAATCCCAAGGATTGGCACACCTAGCTTCATTTCACCTTATGGATAGATCGCACCCACCATAAGGCTGCCCTTGGAGATTCCCCATACCATCTAGTCTACAGCTTAGAACTTGTCTTTCCCATACATTTGAAAATCCCAACCCTTCAGTTCATCAACGACTTTTTTGAAGGAGGAGACCGTAGAGATGTTTGCCTCGCTGAGCTACTACACCTTGAAGAAGTATGGGACCGTGCAATAGAAAAATTTTCCAAGCATCAAGGCATAGTCAAAAGATGGTTTGACTATCGAGCCAAAGTTAAGGCCTTTTGCATTTTCGATCTAGTCCTCTATTGGGACAAGGCCCATGAAAAGAAAGGGGGACACAATAAATTCAACAAGCTTTGGCTTGGCCCCTTCCAGATTGCTGAAATTCTTGGAGATAATGCTTTCCATCTAAAGACTCTCACTAGTGAAGACATCCCATTGCCAGTCAATAGGCAGCACCTCAAGCATTACTTCTAGGCCTTAGCTCTTATGAGTTGTCCGTGTAAATACCTGTACATAGGTTAGGATAGATTTCATGCTTTGCCCTTCAATTTTTGAGTATCTTCTCAACTGTTTTGTCATAATTTTGGGAAGCATCTTCTTGTTCTGATGTGGTGGTCATGCTTGGCCCAATGAATGGTTTAACTCGCTATCCATTTTCACGATGTTCTCTAGATAAGCCCTCATTCCTTACTGCTACCCTCTGAAGGCTCCTAAGCATCAGTTTTCAAATTTCGAACTCTGCACTAACCTGGGATGGCTATCTGCTTGAATCCTTGCTCTTATCATGGAACACACAAAACACATTTAAAATATCTCCAAAGAATGGTATGGTGATCACTGGGAAGCAGAGATAAGTGAAAAATCTAAAGTCTAATTTAGTGACCATTGTGATTCTCAAGCCCATTGTGAACTTCGTTGTTCACATGGTTGAAAAAGGAAGAAAAGAGAAAAATTGCTAAAAGGAAATATCCAGCACAAGCAATAAATAAATTATAAATAACAACCTTATGGGTGTGCGAATATCTCTATCGGGGCTATGGATGCCTAGCTGGCAGTAGAGCTATGTCCGTGAGATCGTAGTGACAACTTCATCGAGGCTATGGACGCCTAACTAGCAGTGGAGCAATGTCCAGGTTACTTTTGGAATTAGATGAACTATGTAGCTTATCTCCTCTAACCAGTGGCTACTCATACTCTCTCTGAGGAAAGGAAATGAACTCACTATGCACACACTTCTATGATAAAATTGCGGTCTGATTCGACCTCGCCTTCCTTGAACTGTTCTTAGTTTAGCTTTGAAAATTGTCTTAGTTTTGCGAATATCAAAGATCATGGGTTCAGAATGAATATTTATCTTTAGAATGTAGGGAGCGTTCTCCCAGTGGAGTTGCCATTTGTTGTGCCTTTTGCACATATGCCCCATTCGAAATTGGGACCCTCTTTTCCCCTCCTTTTGATCGCTGGATCCCTTTTGTTATTCCTCATTTTGCGTACCCATTTTTGTGCCCCTAAGGGTTGGCATGTTTTCTAATGCCATATTTTAAGCTTCACCAAAGTCCCCCCCCTTTAAAAATTGCTAAGTCTTGTGTTAACTCGGGTTTTCCTTGTCAAAATGTCATTTTGACATTTGTGGCAACTTTTGGGTTTCCTATCGAGGTTTGTTGTTTTGAAGGCCATGGCGAGATGACTTCCCAGCCACCGGACTCCGGACCTCCCACCACCGGACTCTAGACCTCTCACTACCGACTGCATTTTTCAAACGTACCAACTCCACCTGTCGCTGTATGAAGGAATTCAATGCTGTATTATTGGTGGGTATGGCTATAAAAGTGAATTTTCTAGCCGTCATTGTCAAGTGATTGAGTGATAGAGAAAGTTGGAGAAGTCTCAGCACCCAAGTTTTTTTCCACCCTGGATTTCAAGTGCTTTTTTGATGTCCTCCATGCATCCAACAATTTTCTCTTCAGGATTTTGAGGTAGGTTTTTCGTCCGCATGCCCTCCCTTTTTGTTTTGTGAAATTCCATGTTTTGATGAAGGTAAAATATAAAATTGAATTGGAATTAAACAAACCTATACCCTCCACTCAAAACCCACCTTTTAGAAAATTAAAAATCGATCGCTAAGTGGCTAGAAATTCAATCCAAAGCTTCACCATGCCATGGCTATTCTTCGGAACAGCACTGGCGTCTTCCAAGCCCGGGTCTTCCCATGGCCGTCCATGCCTGGTTTTCTTCAAATTTTTCCGGTGGTATCCCCCTCATCGAACTTCGACCTCCGAAATTCCCATCTCGAGATTCCATTGCATCCTTGCCATTCCAAACAACCCCACCCGAGTGTCTTCCCGACCTCCAGATCTCAGACCCTTGAAGTCCGTCTGAAACTCAAAAAAATCATAAACTTGAAAGAATTCCACCTGCCCAGGATTCGATTCTCAGAATTCCATTCCGACTTCGCCATTTCAATGGCCATCCCCAAGTGGCTTTTCGAACCTCGGTTCCCCACCACAAAAGCCTTCCAGCTTCCAGGCTGAACCTTCAACCAATTTTCCCTCATCGGACTCCGACCTCCAAAATTGCCATCCTAGGATTTCATTGCGTCATGGCCATTCCAAACGGCCTCGCCTGAGCGTCTTCCCGACTCTTAGACTTCGGTCCACTGCCCGCCGAAACCAAAATTTCTTCTTTGAGCTTCTTCTGGATTCGGAACACCGGAATTCCCCTATTAGGATTCCGCTCCATCGGCATAATTCTGATGGAAAATTCGGGACAACTTCCCAACCCCCGAGTCCCGATTCTCTATTAGCCGTCTGGTTGCCCTAAACTCTCTGACCACTTCCAAGAACTGTCTTTCGGATTTCCCCCTTCGTATTTCCACTTCCATTTCGCCATCTCCAATGACTGACCCGTAACTACTTCCCGTAGATGGCAACTTGAGACCCGAATTTCGACGCCTAGAATTTCGAGTCCTCTACGCCATTGCAGACGACTTTCTTGTAGATGATACCCTAGCTCCCAAATGAAGGATCAAATGACCTCCAAATCCAAAATGGATTTCGACCCACTTGCTAAAATTAAGTTTTCTTTCACATCCACCCTCAAACCTTCAAATCCAACCCTGGGAAGTGCCCTTGGGAATTCCATCCTCATTTTGCCCTTTAAAACAACATTCTGTCAAGGGAATTCTGGCCTTAGAAGTCTAGATTGTTTGCAATAATTTTTAATGAAGTATCAAGTTTGCATGCTTAGTAAATATGAATTATGATTATAGGACTAATCTTGACATGTAGGGACTTGTCGGTAGCCATTTTGTCAAGTTTATTGTTACTAATTCATGTCTTTTGTGCAGGATTTATGGAATCCGGTGCACAGAGTTTCGGTACCTCTAAGAAAGGGAAAGAAATAGCCAAGCCACAAAGAGGCAATGAATACAAAGACCTAATGAAGTACAAGTTCTAAGGTGTCCCTATACAATCTAGGATCACTACCCTTTGGAGGGATGTTACGGATACCAACATTGGATAGGTCGATGTTGATGAATTCACACAGAGTGTCAGAATGAACCCCAAAACAGAAAACACAAGGCTACTAAAGAGCAGTGGAATTGCTAAGGCTATAGGTTTCCCACCTGCCTTAGTGGCCCTAGACCTGGTAATGGCGTGCATAGAGGCATACCAACCTGACACTAGAACTATAGTGGACTAGGACGGAAATATCCTTGCAGATATGTCTCCGTCAGGTATAACAACCTTCCACATTCTTGACTTTGAGAGCATGGAGGTCCCCACCATGGAAGAATGCAAAGAATTGTGGGAATAGGACCCATTGGGGTGAAAAAAATTTATCAACTAGTACTGGTTGAAGGACAAATGAGGTAATGCTGGGAAGCTTCCTCGGGAGCTCTTCCGTAGTGATTTCTTTGAGGATTACCATGACCTCGTAACTCTAATCAGCTGAGTAATAGGCCTCCCCAATGCGGTCTTCTTCCAAGAATGGATGTTCTATTTTATAGAGCAGATTCTCTACGATAAAGGTACAACCCTCTATCGGAGTGAGATAATTAGTGACTGCTTCAACGAGCAGTTTACCATCATGAAGAAGAGCAAAAAATTTTTCATGATCTCTTATTTGGTATATTCCCTTGCCAATCAACGACACTATCAGGGATTGATGATAATGCCCAGAAATCCATCGAGGCCAAAGCTCAAACCTTATGACAAGTACCCTCAGTTACAGTTCCAGAATTTCAAGAGGGATTACTACAGGGTGAACGAAGCGTTCATCGCTCACATCGTATGGTCCTTAGGAGGAGATTTTCATAGGAGGATATCCTATAGCGCTAGGGCCCTCCTCAGCAAATACGCCTTCTGGTACATTTAGTTCCCCAATTTCACCTACATGGACGCTCAAGGAATCACCAAAAGGCCAAACAAGCTGCCTCGGTACCCAAATGACTGGATCATTCTCTTTGAGCTGACCCGGCAGCTACGCCACTTTCATAGCATCCTGAGCGAAAAGAATTTGGCTGGCCCTAACTATCCCATTAACCTTGGTCAAGGGATGTATAAGATCCACATCTCCTAGTGTGCAAGATATTTGGAAAAAGAGCTAGCAGAATATAACTTCAAGCAATACACAGTGCTACCATGAACGGATCCTTATGGTCATGTCAGAAAGGCACTGGAATGTGAATACACCCACCTCCACAACATTGATTACTTTTGGGCCAATTGCAAAGATGATCTTGAGGTGTGGTTGCGACATTACATGTGCATGATCGTCATCTATGTATGAAGGGTCAGCTTGTGTCCGCTCTCTAATCAGCTAGAGGAGGATGAAGACACAGTGATCGATTTAGGCTACGATGCAATTTCCAAATTGCCACTGCCTGCAATTGACTAGAATGAACTAAAGCTTAATGACATTGGTTTACTCACTAGGCCCATTGAAATACGAACAAGGGCATGGATCCACAAGATGGTGGCCCAATTGAAACAATAGGGGGTCGTCCTAACATTCGATGAACTTCTAAGTGAACATGTAAGTGAACCAAGTGGCTCCGAAGGTGGGATAGCTGCCGCTACAACTGGGTATACATCTAAGACCCCACCATTGGTAAAGACCAAGAAAAGAAAGGAGGCTAGTGAACAACTACCCAAATCGAAGGTCTATTCCCGTAAGGCTTTTGAGCCTGAACCTTCCAAAAATAGGAGGAAAAAAATTGGCAGTGTGGAGACGACTGTATTAACCAAAGGTCTGTCCCTTGGGATAAGAGGACCAGGATCTAGCTCGCCAAGGTCCCTTCCTACCATTGTTACTACATCTACTACCGCTTCCCCTACCCCTCATACTTTGCTTGCAGTCTCTGCTTCCTCCCCACCTGTTGTGGACATCTCGGTCCACCTTGCTCCTATTCCTCCAGTGTTGTAAATTATCCCCATGGATTCATCATCTGCCACCACCTCACCCATGTCCTCTTCCTCTATGTCTCCTTCCCTTCCTACCATTTTTGTTGCTACAATGCCTACCCTTGGCCTTCCAGAGTCTTTTGTAAAGTACATGCAGAACATGCCATCTAAACTTTCAGGGATGTTCACCAATCCGATGGTCCAGGCTACGATAGCTCAGGCTATGGCCTGTGCTCCAACTCCCTCCCCCTCTACTAAATCACCAAAATGAAATCAACCATGTAGATATCAGACTAGCTTGAATGATAATAGCTAGAGGATGAGAAGGCACCAAAGTACGAAGAGTTTGAATATCATGAACATCCCTTGTTCAAGTGTCAAGAGATTGATGAAGTGGCCTATGAGTCTTCCAATGAGGGAAGTGAGGACCTCGATGCTAAGCTGATCCGAGAGTCAAATGATCCCAAGCTCAATGCAGAGTGGGGCAAGCAACTTAAGGAAATTGAGGACAAGGAGGCCGAGGATCGGCTTACATGGGAAGAGGAGATTGCTGCTCCATAAATAGAGGGTAATAGGTCTCCAACCGAGGGATAGGGCCAAACCTTAGAGCATGACAAGGAAGCATTCCTCCACGAGGACGAATAAGGGGAGAACCCTGAGGAACATCGATATATTGTAAATAAAGAAGTGGGGGATGCTGAAAAGAAAGATCCACCCAAAGAGCAATTGCACATCGAGTCCCCCACTAGACATGAAACGTTTGAAAAAGACCCTGATGAATAAAAGGAAAATGTAGGAACAAAGTAGAACACTCTTGTGGTCAGAATCGTCGAACTAGAGAAGGAGGATAGCGGGATCGAAGTGAACCACCAAGGGAAGAACCCCAAGTGCCCAATTGGTTGCAAAGTCAGCTAAAGCAAAAGATTCCCACCTTGAAGGATCCCAAGGCGAGACTAGAAGCCATTCTGGCTAGAGTGTGAATAAGCACCAAGAAAGAGAAGAAGTCGAAGGTCAGATCAAAAGTCACCATGGATGCCTCAGGATCAAGGGTAGTGCCAATAGCAACACTAAAGGTTGGAGAACAAGGTATAACTTATAATGTCTCCACCATCAACTTGGGAGTGGCTACGAGGGAACAAAAGGTTGAGCATCTCCAAGAATCGGTCACCAGAGTGGTGCACCTTATCTAGCAAGATAAGGTCTCTAAGGAAGAACTAAAGGAGCAGGTGGCTGATCTAATGACTTATATTCAGCAGTGGTCATCTTCGGATGAGGAGCCCATGATGTCATCAAAACTACCTCAGTTGCTATCCTAGGAATAGATTAAAAAGCTAGAGAAGAGACAGAACTTGGACAAGACTATGGAAAATTGGTTTTGACAGTTATTGGATATGGGAAATACGGGCATCAACTTGGCTGTCCAGGTAGAAAATAGGTTCCTGGAAATTCAAAAAACTCTCTAGGATACAAGGTGAATATGTGAAGGGTTCCCAAGGAAGTACAAGGCGGCCTACCCAAAGATTGAGGCCATACTCGTGTTGCCAAGCGATGTCTCAAAAAAGGAACTTGCCTTCAAGGATGATGATCACTAGCTAGTGGACACGTGGAAGTGAGATTTTGATCATAGGAAGAGGAGGCTTGAGTAGGTTCTAGAGTGGATGGAACCTAACATCGAATGGGAAAGGGATTCCAAAGAGGAGTGTGCTCGGTACCTCAAGCTGATGATGGGGTACGAGCTGCCTGCGGTCGAGATCAATCCTGAGAATATAAAGCCCTACTTCTTGAAGATAATGGAAGATGGGATGTTCACTGAGGTCACCAATGAATTCATGTGCTTCGTTGCCCAAGCCTTTGCACAATCGAAACTCTTTAAAAACAATACTGCTAAGTATGATGATGACTGAAAGAAGCTTGGCAGCAATTCCTAGGAGTGGACTTACCAGCTTTTGCGATCCGATATCATGGAGTTGGATAAGTTTCAATCCCTGATGCTAAGTTTCATGGAGTATGCCACGTTGAAGAAGTGAGAGGGAAATCTCATCATCGATGATGAGTTCCTTGAAGAATAGCTATAGCAAAGGGAAAATGGCTAAAAGACCAATTTGCTACAATGTTGTCACTAGATGACGAAATAGGGAAGAAACAAAAATTTATGTATAAATGTAATATATTTGGGGGTAGGTGAAACCCTAATGTAAAGTGAATCTTGGCCACACAATAGAATCAGATCTTAGCCACTCATTTTATTTTTTGAAAACTATAAATAGGGCTCTCCTCCTCTCATTTTAAGAGTTGAGTTGTTGTAAAGACATGCTGTTGAGAATATAATAGAAAATACAGTCATTTTCTGGTGTATTTCTGGTTTTTTCCACATGTTTCATGATTCCTCTCCCTTTTAATTATAGCTTTGCTTTAAGTTACTTTTTTGTTCTAATGTCCTTAGATTAGACTTGGTAGATTTAGTATGTTATCTCTGGTTTTGAAGATTGTTGTTGTGTGTATGCTTTTTTTGTCCATACTTTTGGTCATTTGCTGAAGGTAGATGACTGTGCAAAGTTAGTCTAGACTTTGCTTTCATTGTT
Organism: Sequoiadendron giganteum; assembly: GCA_007115665.2. Classification (NCBI taxonomy): domain Eukaryota; kingdom Viridiplantae; phylum Streptophyta; class Pinopsida; order Cupressales; family Cupressaceae; genus Sequoiadendron; species Sequoiadendron giganteum. The sequence goes on from CM021107.1 coordinate 209,728,264, forward strand.
GCTCATTAAATATCATCTTTATTCACCCTCCCATAGTGAATGAATGATGAATATCTGCAGTCCTTAGAAGATAGCACAAATTTCATGATATTGTGAGAATTTTGATTAAGTGAAATTTTGTTTAACAAAACTGTCCATAGCAGGAACCTCCATGATCATTATTCATCAGTAGTTGCAGGTCCAGGAAACATCCTCCTTCCTCACCTCTTTTCCTTTTAATTTTTTTAGAAACAACTTGTGTTAAGGTTTGTTGCACATTGTAAAGCCAAATCCGATGAAATAATGGAGTCTAAGACTGCTGCCTGAACTTGCAGCAAAGCATAGTAATTCCAAATCCCTAAAACTCCATTCATTGACTCAATTCTCCTACAGCTCTGACCATGTAAGACCGCCTTGTGATTCTAGCAAATCACATCAAAAAACTAAAATATTTCAAGTATCATCATGACCTAACATCCGAGAGACCTTGGGATAGTGTTCTGCAATCTGATTGTGAAAAATTGTCTTTCAAGAGAGGTAATGAAATTACATATTACCTGTGTTGTGAAGTGCACAAAAACACCATCAATAGAATTGGCGCTAGAAGGAGGGCACTGAAGAGGTAAAGCTGGATCGAATTGAGTCATTCTCCCCTGAGAGATTCCATCGAGTATTGAAATCTACACCAAACAGGGGAGAGTTCTAGGAATTACAACCCCCTATCCGAGCTAAGAGAGCTAAATGAAGGGGATCATCCATCATCGATTCCATGGAATAGCTCATTGCTCTTTCACCTCCACTTTCTTTATCCACATTGACATATTCATCTTCCACTCATCCCATCCATACAGCCTTCCAGGTTGCCATTCCTTCCAATCCAAACGCTGCCTTTCAGCCAAGCATGTTCACAATCCTTGTTGTTGTCTCTTCTATTGTTACTACCCCATCACAACCATAAACCAATCTGATGTAGCTACCTCCACCACTTTTTCCAATGGCGTGGCTTGGTAATAACCCATCTCTGCTTGCCTTCGACCTCTACCATGATATGCTAAAGAACCTTGAAATGTTTTGCATGAAGTTCAATTCTTGGGATCCACAGAGGACAGCTGAGGAATATGTCAAGATTTTTGAAATCACCTTGAAAACTATGCAAATCATATACAAAGATGTGCCATGTAGGCTCTTTCCCTACTCCGTAGGGGAAGAGGCCTTCTACTAGTATGTCAATTTACCAATTGGAACTATCAACACGTGGGATTTCTTGAAGAATGCATTTCTACAGAAATTCAAAACCTCAGTCAACCCTACAGATTTGTATCGACATTTCATGTCAGTGCAAAGAGAAATCAATGAACCAATCAGCTCATTCAATGATCGCTTCCACAGAGTGTACACCCAATTACAGGCCCCATACATTTTCAACGATGTTGTTGTCTTACTCGTTTACTATGCAGCACTGGACAACCTTACTTTAGCCTTGATAAAAAGGATGAGGCCACCACCAGCCAGGTTGGTAGATGCATATGCTGAAGCCATCATTGTCAGCACAGATTTGGGCCAGAACATATCAGGTCCCTTACCTTCTTTTGGGAAAACCGCACATTTGGCATAGATACAGGGACTCACGTAGGCTTTGCAGCATCAACACCCTTGCTGAATCCAGTACGTTAGCTACCTATAGTACCACATCTTGGACAACCAGTGAATCAGGCATACCTAGTGCCTCATTACTTGCTACCCCAACAACAACAATCACACCTGCAACAACCCTAGATGCCTACATACCTCCAAGCGGCAGAATTTTTACCCGCTTATCAGAATCAATCAACAGCACAGCGTGTGTTCCTTTGAAATACCATGCCGCAACCAAGTAACACTAAAAGGGATAGGATTGATGAGCTTATAAAGATGGTCAAGAAAATATCGACCGAGATGACACACTTGAGAAATCAGAATAATCAGTTGCAGACATCTCAGAAAAGTATCCAGGCCAACCTCAATAGGGAAAATCGAGATTACCACGAAAATCAGCATAATCGAGAGGCTGACATATCGTTAGGGCATAATTATGACACAAACCAGAACTGGGGCCAAAACTTTGATAGGAGGCACTTTCAAAGGTAGAACTGGATGTGGAATACATGCCCCAATAGTGGCAACGTTCCCACGCCTCTTGATCAGCCCAACAACAACAATAATGAAAACCCTGCAAGCGGAGTTTATTTGGCAAAGGCTGCTTTATCCAGTTGGTGCCACATACATAAGATGAGCCACCATTCTAAACTGGATTGTCTAGAATTCCAAACTATAGCTAAGATTATCCAAGTAGAAGTTTAGAATGCGGTCGATAAGTTAGGATGTAGGGACATTGTCCCATCTGATCCATATGACGCCTCGGTGTTGGTGTTAAATCAGGCCCCTTTCCCAAAGGCGAAATGTAATGCCTCTGAGTTGGAGAATGCTGATTCAAGCCATCATGAGGTGGTAAAAGAGGTAAGTTCTGAAAGTCCTTTGGCTCAGCTTTTTAATTCAATAGATAATGGTCCTAAGGATGATGAAGAGGAGCTTAGGGAAGACGAAGTCCAAATGTTTCACCAGTGAACTGCCCCTTACAACCTTAGGAATAGACAAACCAGAGGCCATGCTAGAGGTCCTTTCATGACCTCCACCCCACTGAACAATTTCAGCACCCCTCCCGATCTAAGTGCAAACAATAATCTCGGTTTTCCACTTACACCCACATGATATCTCAGTAGAAATAAACAGCAAAGTAGCGGCCAAAGTCAAAACAATAGCCCCTCCCAGAACATTTCTCATGACCAAGAAATTGAGCAGATGGGGAAGTACATTGCTAAAGAGTTCAAAAAGGTGAAGTTAAGTATGTCTACATTTGAACTTCTAAAGGTGCCTGCCATCAAGAATGTATTTTACTGAATGATGAATGGGACCCCGTCACAAAGGTCAACTCAAGAAGACATCTCGATGAAGAAGGTTTCTTTTATTAATCAATCAAATGAGCTAGTTGTCAAATAGATTTTTAACAGTAGGGCTGACCCACCAAAAGAGCAGTAGACAAACAAGCAATTTCATAGGGCAGCTAATCTGACACCAACACAAAGCAAGGGCAATGAGAAGGAAAAGGCCCAAGTCATTTAGGTGGACGTTTCTGGAGGGTTGTTTCAAGGGAAATTCGAGACCCCTCCCTTTCTAACCACTGTCCGTGTGTTCAGAAAGAACCTCCACAATTGCTTGCTAGATTCAGGAGCCTCAGCTAATGTCATGCCCTTGAGCATGTGCAAGGCACTCGGAATAACGCTAACTCCTTCCCGTCGAAAGGTGATGCAGCTTGATAAAACTGAAATCAACATACTCGGGGAGATCAACATGATACCCATGCAAGTTGTTGTTGATCCAAGGATTCAACAGACCATTGATATATAGGTGGCTGATATCCTAGACACCTATGGCATGATCCTGGGAAGGAATTTCATGAGGGCACTAAACAGATACACCACCACTGATTACTCTCACATATGGTTGCCATGGAAAGGAATGCCTAATCAGATCCGAGTTGATAGAGAACCACAGATGAAATTTATGATTACTGAGTACAACAACACGAATGAGGTGTTGAATGCTGAAACAAGTCTAGGAAATTATTCTCTAGTGGCATATAGGAATGAGTAGGAATACCTTGAAGATGAAGGAATGAATGAGGTTTTCCTCATAATATGCAGCCCGCCTACTAATTTGGCCAATGTCTCTTAGAGCACTGAAATGCTCATAGAACCCGATGACAAAGAACTAGAAGAGAGGATGACCTTGGGCTCTTCGACAGTTTCTAGGATTTCATGGAGAAATGTGTGCATGACCAGTTTAGTCTGGGAACTCGAATGAACTTCTAGGAACTTCTACTCCCTAATTGGTGTAGGGTGCATAATGCTGCACACTCAGAGTTTGACTGCTGCTTATGCCAAATAGCAATTGAACACATTAAAAAATGGGATTTTATGAATGGGAAGACTAGGTCAGCATTGCACGAGCAAACATGTGCTATCCCTATAACCCCTAAAGCAGCCACTGAAATGACAGTCCCATATAAGGTAAGGGTCAAATCTGTCAGCCTTACACTTAAGGATTCTCTTAGATTTTGGACGTTGCGCTTTGATGGTTCTAAATCCAAGCATGGAGTTGGAGCAGGTTTCGAACTAATCAATCCCCAAGGTAAATTGTACTTTTCTACTCATAGGCTGCCATTTTATTGTACTAATAATGTGGTAGAATACAAGGCTTTGGTATTGGGCCTCTTGATGGCATTGAGAAAGAACGTCAAGATGCTCCATGTGTATGGAGATTTAGAGTTAGTCATAAAGCAGGTCACAAAACTTTATTCCTACTATGATCGAAGACTTACTAACTATCAGCACCGCATTTGGGATCTACTAAAAGGGTTGGATGCATTCAACATTCAGTTGATTCCGCACACTCAGAATTATACCGCCATTTCCCTAGCACAGGCGGCAAGCACACTACAACCACTATCCCTATCTGGCCTCAAAAGATTCACGGTGGACCTCACTTCCATCCCGTCAGTACTAGATAATGTGGCCAATTTCCAAGTATTCAATGATGGTACACACATTTTGGAATTTCTCACCAGTTTCGATGTGTTTTCTATTCAGATAATCGATGAGGTCGAGCCTCAAGAGGTAGAATTGGATATAGAAGGGGTCATCAACTTAAAAACTAACACCATCCCTAGGGGAATGGTTCAATTGGAGCGAATCTTTGACCTTGATTAGATAAGGGACCAGGATCAGCGAGCCAAGGAAGATATTATCAGTGGTCAGTGTGATACCTGCAACCTAAGAAAAGCTGGAAATGTCAGGAATGTGTTCATAGGTAAAGTATGTGTTCCTAAAGAAAGAAAAGGGATTATTGAAACATTACGCAAATATCACGACATCATCACCTGGAGCTATGATGACCTCAAAACATATGACACATCTATCATCATGCACACTATCCCCCTCATACCAAATATAAAGTCGTTCTGGGAACAACAGTGCCCTATGAATGTTTTATTGGAGCCAATCATTTATAAGGAAGTACAGAAGTTGCTGTCAGCCAGGATCATCTTTTCGATTAGACACTCTATGTGGGTAATGAACTTGGTCCCCGTTAGAAAGAAAAATAGAGAAATCAAGTTGTGTGTGGACTTCCATAATCTGAATCAAGCATAATAGAAGGATAACTATCATGTACCTTCGTTGGATGAGGTGCTACAGGTAGTAAATGGATCCCAGATGATGTCCTTCTTGGATGGCTATTCGGGATACAACTAGGTCATGGTGTAGTATGAGGATCGACATAAGACAACATTTACCACCAAATGGGGAACTTTCACGCATAGAAGAATGCTGTTTGGACTCATCAACGCTGGCACTACTTTCTAGCGAGTCATGAATATCGCATTCAAAGATTTGATAGGAAAGTGCATCATCATCTATATGGATGATTTAAAAATATTCTCAAAACAATGGGGTAATCATGTCACTGACCTATGCAAGGTCTTTGAAAGATTCCACACATTTGGGGTGTCCCTTAACCCAAAGAAGTGCATCTTTGGGTTCATTAAGGGAAAGCTCCTTGGACACATCTTATCAGAGTGGGGAATCTCTATTGACCTCGAATGGATCCAATCCATTATGAAAATTCAGCTCCCAGGTAGCAAGAAAGAATTAAAATCTTTCTTCGGGAAGATTAACTTCATTTGCAAATTCATCACTGGCTTCGCAGAAATTGCCAAACCGCTCAATGCCATGCTGAAGCAAGATGCTAAGGTTGAGTGGACTCCCAAAGCAAAGAAAGATTTTGGGGAGATCAATAGGGCAATCACTGACGCCCCTCTGTTGGTCAGCCCCAATTACCTAAAAAAATTTTATATATACTCCTTTACTTTAAATCACTCCTGTGCCAGTATTCTGATGCAAAAGGACGATGAGGGGAGTGAGCACCCAATCGCCTTCATAAGTGCCCCTTTGAAGGATGTTGAACTTCACTATCATAACATAGAAAAACAAGCTTACACCCTTATTAAGGGAGTCAAGAAGTTCTGACACTACATCTTACGCAACAAGGTCTTTGCCATAGTTCCCAATCCCATAGTGAAAACATTACTTATGCAGAATGAGTTGGGCGAACGAAGGGCTAAGTGGATCGTGTTGCTACAAGAATATGACATGGAGATCCAACTAATGAAGCTAGTAAGAGGACAGACACTCACCCAAACAATGGTAGAGGTGGTTATGAACACAGAACATAAACTCACGGTACAACAGTACCAGTTGGAGGATGTCTCCCTAGGAGAGTGGTATGATGACACAGCGTACTACCTGCTGAACCACAAGTGCCTGCCTCACCTACAAGGAGTCCAGAGATGAGCATTGAGGCTGAAAATTAGTAGCTATATGTTGCAGGGCTCTATATTGTATAAGAAAAACCATGAAAGTATCTATCTACGATGCCTAGGAAAGGAGGAAGTTGATCGTGTTCTTAAGGAATTCCAGAGCAAATTTAAAACTGGCAACGACTCAGGTCTATCAACCGCACATCAAGTATTGAGAGCTGAATATTATTGGCCCACCATTTTTAAGGATGCTCACGGTCACGTCTATACCTGCCACATGTGCCAGACTGCTACTGCCAGAGAAAGGAATGTTGATGTCGCGCTACAACTTGTCCTAGAAGTAAGGCCTTTTGCGCAATGGGGTCTTGACATCATTGGTCCAGTAAGTCCTCCATCGTCTGCGGGACACAGGTACATTCTAACCGCTTCTGATTACTACACTAGGTGGATAAATGCAATAACTTGTAGGCAATGTACAACTGAAGTAGTGACTAATTTCTTAGAAAGTTTCATTTTGAATAGTTTCAGTTGCCCATATGATCTAGTACATGATAACAACCCTACGTTTGCTTCATTGAAATTCACAAGTTGGGCCTCTGATTATGGTATCACCCTCAAATTCTCCTCTAACTATTACTCTAAAGGAAATGGCCTTGCTGATTCCACCAACAAAAACCTGGCCATGGTGATTAAGAAGCTGCTAGATATGAATCCAAAGGATTGGCACATCCAACTTCATTTCGCCTTATGGGCAGATCACACCCGCCATAAGGATGCCCTTGGAGATTCCCCATACCATCTAGTCTATGGATTAGAACCCATCTTTCCCATACATTTAAAAATCCCAACACTTTAGTTCATCAACGACTTTTTTGAAGGAGGAGACCGTAGAGATGCTCGCCTTGCCGAGCTGCTACACCTTGAAGAAGTACGGGACCGTGCACTAGAAAATTTTTCCAAGCATCAAGGCGTAGTCAAAAGATGGTTCGACTGTTGAGCCAAAGTTAAGGTATTCTGCATTTTCGATCTAGTTCTCTATTGGGACAAGGCCCATGAAAAGAAAGGGGGACACAATAAATTCGAGAAGCTTTGGCTTGGCCCCTTCCAGATTGCTGAAATTCTTGTAGATAATGCTTTTCATCTAAAGACTCTCACTGGTGAAGACATACCATTGCCAGTCAATGGGTAGCACCTCAAGTATTACTTCTAGGCCTAAGCTCTCATGAGTTGTCCATATAAATACCTGTACATAGGTTAGGATAGACTTCATGCTTTGCTCTTCGATTTTTGAACATCTTCCCGGCTATTTTGTCATAATTTTGGGAAGTGTCTCCCTATTCTGATGTGGTGGCCATGCTTGGCCCGATGAATGGTTTTCCTCGCTATCCGTTTTTGTGATGTTCTCTAGATAAGCCCTCATTCCCTACTGCTGCCCTTTCAAGGCTCCTAAGCATTAGTTTTCAACTTTCGAACTCTTCATTAACCTAGGATGGCTATCTGCTTGAATCCCTGTTCTTATCATGGAACACATAAAACACATTTTAAAATATCTCCAAAGAATGGTATGGTGATCACTGGGAAGCAGAGATAAGTGAGAAATCTAAAGTTTGTTCTAGTAACCACTGTGATTCTCAAGCCCATTGTGAACTTCGTTGTTCGCACGGTTAAAAAAGGAAGAAAAGAGAGAAAGTGCTAAAAGGAAATATCTAGCACAAGCATTAAATAAATTATAAATAACAACCGTATGGGTGTGCGAATATCTCTACTGGGGCAATGGACACCTAGTTGGTAGTAGAGCTATGTTCATGAGATTGTAGTGACAACTCCGTCAGGGCTATGGATGCCTGACTGGCAACGGAGCAATGTCTAGGTTACTTTTTGGATTAGATGAACTACATAGCTTATCTCCTTTGACCAGTGGTTACTCGTACTCTCTCTGACGAAAGGAAATAAACTCACTATGCACACACTTCCGTGATAAAATTGCAGTCTAACTCGACCCTGCCTTCCTTGAACTATTCTTAGTTCAGCTTTGAAAATTGTCTTAGGTCTGCGAAAATCAGAGATCATGGGTTCAGAATGAATATTTATCTCTAGAATGCTGGGAGTGTTCTCCCAGTGGAGTTGCCATTTGTTGTGCCTTTTGCACATACGCCCCATTCAAAACGGGGACCCTCTTTTCCCTCCTTTCGATCATCTGATCCCTTTTGTTATGCCTCGTTTTGTGTACCCTTTTTGTGCCCCTAATGGTTGGCACATTTTTGAATGCCATATTTTAAGCTTGATCAAAGTCCCCCCCTTTAAAAATTGCTAAGTCTTGGGTTAGCTTGGGTTTTCCTTATCAAAATGTCGTTCTGACGTCTGTGGCAACTTTCAGGTTTCCCCTTCCGGGTTTCCCCTTTTGGGTTTCCTATCGAGCTTTGTTGTTTCGATGGCCATGGTGGGATGGCTTCCCAACCACTAGACTCTGGATGTCTTGCCATCGACTACGATTTTCAAACCTACCAACTCAACCTATCACCGTATGAAGGAATTCAATGTTGTATTAATGGCGGGTATGGCTATAAAAGCGAATTTTTTGGCCATCATTGTCAATTGCTCGAGTGATAGAGAAAGTTGGAGAACTCCCGATGCCTAGGTTTTTTTTTTGCCCCAGATTTTGAGTGCTTTTCCAAAATCCTCCGTGCATCCGGCAATTTTCTCTTCAGCATTTCGAGGTAGGTTTTCCATCTGCGCGCCCTCCCTTTTTGTTTTGTGAAATTCCATGTTTTGATGAAGGTAAGATGTAAAATTGAACTATAATTAAATAAACCTATACCCTCCACTCAAAAACCACCTTTTAGAAAAGTAAAAATCGATCACTAAGTGGTTGGAATTTTGATCTAGAGCTTCACCACACCACGGCTATTCTTCAGAACAGCGTCGGCATCTTTCGAGCCCGGGTCTTCCCGTGGCTATCCACGCCTTGTTTTTTTCAAATTTTGCTAGTTGCATCCCCCTCATTGGACTCCGATCTCTGGAATTGCCATCCTGAGATTCCATTGCATCCACGTCATTTTAAATGGCCCCACTCAAGTGTGTTCCCGACCTCCAAATCTCAGACCCTCGAAGTTTGTCTGAAACTTGAAAACTCGTAAACTTGCCAGAATTCCACCTGCCCGGGATTCAGTTCTCAGAATTTCATTTTTGGAATTTTGTTCTGACTTCACCATTTCAACGGCTGTCCCTGAGCGACTTTTCAAACCTTGGTTCCTGACCGCAAAAGCCTTTCAGCTTCCAGGCTGAACCTTTGACCAATTTTCCCTCATCGGACTCCGACCTCCAGAATTCCCATCCCGGGATTCTGTTGCGTCATGGCCGTTCCAAACGACCTCGTCCGAACGTCTTTCCGACTCTCGGACTCCAGTCCGTTGCCCGTCGAAACCAAAATTTCTTCTCTGAGCTCCTTCTGGATTCAGAACACTAGAATTCCCCTCTTAGGATTCCACTCCACTGGCACTATTTGACGGCAAATTCGAGACAGCTTCCCGACCCCCGAGTCTCGATTCTTTGTTAGCCATCTGGTTGCCCTAAACTCTCTGACCGCTTCTGGGAACTGTCTTCCGGATTTCCCCCTTCGGATTTCCACTTCCATTTTACCATCCCCAATGGCCGACCCTTAACTGCTTCTCGTAGATAGCATCCCGAGACCCGGATTCCAACGCTCGGAATTCCATGTCCTCTGCGCTGTTTCAGACGACTTTCTTGCAGATGATACCCGAGCTCGCAAATCAAGGATCAAATGACCTCCAAATCCAAAATGGATTTTGACCCACTTGCTAAAATTAGGTTTTCTTTCACATCCACCCTCAAACCTCCAAATCAAACCCTGGGAAGTTCCCTTGGGAATTCCATCTTCATTTTCCCCTTTCAAATGACATTTCGCCAAGGGAATTCCGGCCTTGGAAGTCCAGATTGTTTGCAATACTTTCTAATGATGAAGTATCAAGTTTGCATGTTTAGTAGATATGAATTATGATTATAGGACTAATCTTGACATGCAGGGACTTGTCGATAGCCATTTTGTCAAGTTTATTGTTACTAATTCACGTCTTTTGTGCAGGATCTATGGAATCCGGTGTAGAGAGTTTCGGTGCCTCCAAGAAAGGCAAAGGAATAGCCAAGCCACCAAGAGGCAAGGAAGACAAAGACCTAATGAAGTACAAGTTCCAAGGTGTCCCTATACATTCTAGGATCACTACCCTTTGGAGGGATGTTACAGATACCAACATCAGACAAGTCGATGTTGACGAATTCACGCAAAGGGTTAGAATGAACCACAAAATAGAAAATGCAAAGCTAAAAAAGAGCAGTGGAATTGCTAAGGCTGCAAGTTTCCCACCGGACTTAGTGGCCCCAGAGCTGGTAATGGCATGCGTAGAGGCATACCAACCTAACCCTAGAACTATAGTGGACCAGGATGGAAATATCCTTGCAGATATGTCTCCGTCAAGTATAACAACAACCTTCCACATTCCTACCTTTGAGAGCATGGAGGTCCCCACCATGGAAGAATGCAAAGAGTTGTGGGAACAGGACCCGTTGGGGTGCAAAAAGCTTATCTTTGAAGGACAAATGAGGTAGTGCTAGGAAGCTTCTGAAGGAGCTCTTCCACAGTGATTTCTTCGAGGATTACCATTACCTCGTAACACTACTCAGCCAAGTAATGGGCCTCCCTAATGGGGTCTTCTTCCAAAAATGGATGTTCTATTTTATAGAGCAGATTATCTGCATTAAAGGCACCGCCTTCTATCAGGGTGAGATAATCAGCAACTACTTCCACGAGTAGTTTACCACCGTGAAGAAAATCAACAAATTCTTCATGAACTCTTATTTGGTGTATTCCCTCGCCAATCAATGACACTATTAGGGATTGACGATGATGCCCAGAAATCTATCGGGACCAGAGCTCAAACCTTATGACAAGTACCCTCAGTTACAGTTCCAAAATTTCAAGAGGGATTACTGTAGGGTGAACGATGTGTTCATCGCTCACATCATCCGATCTTTAGGAGGAGATTTTCATAGAAGGATATCTGACAGTGCCAGGGCCCTCCTCAGGAAATACACCTTTTGGTACATTCTGTTCTCCAAGTTCACCTACATGCATTCTCAAAGAATCACCGAAAGGCCAAACAAGCTGCCCTGGTACCCAAATGACTGGATCATTCTCTTGGAGCTGACCCGATAGCTACGACACGTTCATAGCATCCTGAGTGAAAAGCATTTGGTAGGCCCCAACTATCCCATTAACCTTGGTCAAGGGATGTATAAGATCCACACCTCCTAGTGTTCAGGATATTCAGAAAAAGAGCTGGTAGAATATAACTTCAAGCAATACACAACACGGCCACAAATGGATCCTTATGGTCATGTCAGAAAGGCACTGGGACATGAATACACCCACCTTCACAACATTGAGGACTTTTGGGCCAATTGCAAAGATGATCTTGAGGTGTGGTTGCGACATTACGTGCGCATGACCATCATCTATGTACGAAGGGTGAACTTGTGTCCGGTCCCTGATCAGCTAGAGGAGGATGAAAACACAATGATCAATCTAGGCTACGATGCAGTTTCCAACTTGCCACTGCCTGCAATTGACTAGAATGAACCAGAGCTTAATGACATTGGTGTACTCACTAGGCCCGTTGAAATCCGAACAAGGGCATGGATCGACAAGATGGTGGCCCAATTGAAACAGTAGGGCGTCATCCTAACATTCGATGAAGTTACAAGTGAACATGTAAGTGAACCAAGTGGCTACGAAGGTGGAGTAGCTGCTGCTACAATGGGGAGACATCTAAGACCCCACCATCGGTGAAGACCAAGAAAAGAAAGGAGGCTAGTGAATAGCTACCCAAACCGAAGGTCTATGCCCGTAAGGATTTTGAGCCTGAACCTTCCAGAAAGAGGAGGAAGACAAGTAGCAGTGCGGAGATGGTTGTATTAACCAAAGGTTCATCCCTTGGGATCAGAGGACTAGGATCTAGCTCACCAAGCTCCCTTCCTACCATTGTTATTACTGCTACTACCACTTCCCCTACCCCTCATACTTTGCTTGCAGTCTCTACTTCCTCCCCACCTGTAGTGGACATCTTGGTCCACCTTGCTCCTACTCCTCTAGTGTTGCAAATTATCCCCATGGATTCATCATCTGCCACTACCTCACCCATGTCCTCTTCCTCTATGTCTCCTTCCCTTCCTGTCATTTCTGCTACTACAACGCCTGTCCTTGGCCTTTCGGAGTCTTTTGTGAAGTACATGCAGAACATGTCATCTAAGCTTTCAGGGATGTTCACCAATTTGATGGTCCAGGCTATGATAGCTCAGGCTATGGCGTACGCTTCAACTCCCTCCCCCTCTACTAAATCACCAAAATGAAAGCAACCATGTAGATATCAGACAAGCTTGAACGATAGCAGTTTGAGGCTAAGAAGGTGCTAGAGTATGAAGAGTTTTAATATCATGAACATCCCTTGTTCGAGCATTGGGAGATTGATGAAGTGGCCTATGAGTCTTCCAGTGAGGGCAGTGAGGACCTTGATGCTGAATTGTTCTGAGAGTCAAATGATCCTGAGCTCAATGCAGAGTGGGAAAAGCAACTTAAGGAAATTGAGGACAAGGAGGTCGAGGACCGGCTTGCACAGGAAGAGGAGATTGCTGCTCCAGAAATGGAGGGTAATAGGTCTCCAACCGAGGGACATGGCCAAACCATAGAGCATGAAAAGGAAGCGTTCCTCCATGAGGGAAAACAAGGTGAGAACCCTAAGGAACATCAATATATTTTAAATGAAGAAGAGGGGCATGCTGAAAAGAAAGATCCACCCAAAAAGCAGTTGCACACCAAGTCCCCCACTAGACATGAAATGTTCGAACAAGACCCTGATGAAGAAAATTAAATTGTAGGAACAAAGGAGAAGGCTCTTTTTGTCAGAACCATCAAACTTGAGAAGGAGGATAGCGGAAATCGAAGTGAACCTCCCAGGGAAGAACCCCAAGTGCTCAATTGGCTGCAAAGTTAGCTAAAGCAAAAGACTCCCACCTTGAAGGATCCCAAGGCGAGACTGTATTTACTATTTATAATTTTTGTAGCATGCCTTTACAACAACTCAACTCTCTTAAAATGAGAGGAGGAGAGCCCTATTTATAGTTTTCAAAAAGAAAAATGAGTGGCCAAGATTCATTTTACATTAGGGTTTCACCTACCCCCAAGTATATTACATTTATAAATACTTTCTTGTCTCTTCTCTATTTTTTCATCTAGTGACAGCACTGTAGCAAATATGTCTTTTAACCATTTTCCCTCTGTTGTAGCTATTCTTCAAGGAACTATTCATCGATGACTAGATTGCCCTCTCGCTTTTTCACTGTGGCATACTCCATGAAATTTAGGATCAGGGACTGGAGCTTATCTACTTCCACGATGTCGGATTTCAGGATTTGGTAACTCCATTCTTGAGAATTGATGCAAAGATTCTTCTAGTCCACCTCATACTTAGCATCATTCTCTTTGCAAGCTTTTGATTGTGCGAAGGCTCAGGCCACAAAACACATGAAATTAGTGGTGATTTCAATGGACATCCCATCTTCCATAATCTTCAAGAAATGGGGCTTGATGTTCTCAGGATTGATCTTGACTACAGGCGTCTCATACCCCATCATCAGTTTGAGGTACTGAGTACACTCCTCCTTGGACTCCCTTTCCCATTCAATGTCAAGCGCTATCTGCTCCAAAATCTGTTCTAGCCTTCTCTTCCACCAGCCAGTGATCGTCGTCTTTGAAGGCAACGTCCTTCTCCTAGATATCACTCAGCAACGGGAGAATGGCCTCGATCTTTGGGTAGGCTGCATCGTACTTCTTGGGGAACTTCTCATAGATCTGCCTTGTGTCCTCTAGAGTTTTCTAAACCTCTAGGAACCTATTTGCTACCCAGATAGCCACGTTGATACCTGTGTTCCCTATGTCCAAAACCTGTCGGAACCAATTTTTCATAGTTTTGTCCAAGTTCCATCTCTTTTCTAGTTTGTCAATCTATTCTCTGGATAGCAACTGAGGCAGGGTTGATGATGTTGTAGGCTACTCATCTGGAGATGACCACTGTTAAATATAAGTTGTTAGATCAACCACCTGCTCTTTTAATTCCTCTTTGGAGATCTTATCCTGCTGGATAAGGTGCATTACTGTGGCGATCGATTCCTGCAGATGTTCAACCTTCTACTCCCTTGTGGCCACTCCCAGGTCGATGGTGGATATGTTGTAAGTTATGCCATGTTCCCCAACCATTGGTGTTGCTATTTGCACTGCTCTTGATCCTGAGGCATCCATGGTTATCTTTGATTTGACCCTTGGCTTCTTCTCTTTTCTAGTGCTTATTCATGCTCTAGCCATGATGGCTTCTAGCCTTGCCTTGGGATCCTTTGATGTGGGAGTCTTTTGCTTGAGTTGAATTTGTAGCCAATTAGGTGTTTGGGGCTCTTTTCCTAGTGCCTCACTTTGAGTCTTGCTGTCCTCCTTTTCAAGCTCAACAGTTCTGACAATAAGAACCTTCCCATTTATTCTTGCATTTTCCTTTCCTTCATCAAAAACTTGTTCAAATGTTTCATGCCTAGCGAGGGACTCAGTATGTAGCTTCTCCTTGGATGAATCCATTTTCTTTTTAGCATCCTCTTCCTCATTTAAAGTATCTTGATGCTCCATGGGGCCCTCTACTTGTTTTCTCTCATGGAGGAAAGCTTCCTCACAATGCTTTGGAGTCTGGCCACGTTCCTTGGTTGGAGACTTGTTACCTTCTATCTCTGGAGCAGCAGTCTCCTCTTCCTGTGCAAGCTGGTCCTCGACCTCCTTGTCCTCAATTTCCTTGAGTTGTTTGCCCCGCTCTGCATTGAGCTCAGGATCATTCGACTCTTAGATTAATTTAGTATCAAGGTCCTCACTGTCTTCACTGGACTCACTAGAAGACTCATAGGCCAACTTATTAATCTTCTGATATTCAAACATAGGATGTTCATGATATTCAAACTCTTCATACTCCGGCGCCTTCTCAGCCTTTAGCTGTTGTCGTTCATGCTCATCTGATATCTGCATGGTCGTCTTCATCTTTAGCGATTCAGTAGAGGGGGATGCCATTGGAGTGGAGGCCATAGCCTAAGCTATCGCAGCCTAGACTATTGGATTGGTGAGCATCCCCGAAAGCTCAGAAGGCACATTCTACATATACTTCACAAAAGACTCTGGAAGGCTTGGGTCTGGCATTGTGGCAGCAGAAATAGAAGGAAGGGAAGGAGACATGGAGGGAGAGGTCATTGGCGAGGTGGCAACGGATGATGAATCCACGAGAATGACCTACACTACTAGAGGAGTAGGAGCAAGGTGGATGGAGATATCCACCATAGGCGGGGAGGAAGCAAAAGCTGGAATTGAGGCAAGCGGGGTGGCAGCGGTGATCACAATGGGTGGAGATCCAAAAGAACTAGATCCTTTGCTTGTGATCCCGAGGTGCGAACCCTTGGGCATGACCATTGTCCCCGTGCCTCCTGTTGTTTTTATTTTCTTCTTAGAGGGCTCTGGCTTGAAAGACTTACAGGCATAAACTTTTGGTTTGGGTAGTTGTTGGCTAGCCTCCTTTCTTTTCTTGGTCTTTAGAGGTGGTGGGGCTTTAGATGTCTCCCCAGTTGTAGTGGCAATTTTCCCACCTTCAGAGCCACTTGGTTCACTCACATGCTCACTTGGAAGCTTGGTGTATGTCAGGACGACCCCTTGTTGTTTCAATTGGGCCACCTACTCGTCGATCCACGCCCTTGTTCGAACTTCGATGGTCTTGGTGAGCACACTAATATCACTGAGTTTTGGTGCATCCCAGTAGATAGCGGGTAGTGGTAGGTTGGAAACTGTATCGTAAACTGGATCCACAATTGCTTCCTCATCCTCCTCTAACTGATTAGGGACTGGGCATAAGTTCACCCTTCGTACATGGATGATGGTCATGCACATATAATATCGCAACCGTACCTCAAAATCATCTTTGCAGTTGGCCCAAAAGTCCTCGATGTTGTGGAGGTGGGCATATCCGCTCCCCAACGTCTTTCTGACATGGCCATAGGGATCCATTTGTGGCCTCGTTGTGTATTGTTCAAAATTATATTCTGCCAACTCCCTTTCTAAATATCTTGTGCACTGGGAAGTGTGGACCTTATACATCCCTTGACCAAGGTTCATGGGGTAGACAGGGCCTGCTAGATGTTTTTCACTCAAGACACTGTGAATGTGTCGCAGCTACCGAGTCAGCTCCAAGAGAACGATTCGATCATTTGGGTACCAGGGTAGCTTGTTTGGTTTGTTTGAGAAGCCTTTGGCATGGATGTAGGTGAACCTTGGGAACTGAATGTACCAGAAGGCATACTGTCTGAGGAGGACCCTAGCACTATGGGACATCCTTCTATGAAAATCTCCTCCCACTAACCGGATGATGTGGGCAATGAATGCATCATTCACCCTACAGTAATTCCTTTTGAAATTCTTAAATTGCAACTAAGGGTACTTGTCATAAGGTTTGAGTTATGGCCCTGATGGATCACTAGGTATCATTGTCAACCCTTGATAATGTCACCAATTAGCGAGGGAATACACCAAATAAGAGGTCATGAAAAATTTATTAGTTTTCTTCACAATGGTAAACTGCTCGTGGAAGCAGTCGCTGATGATCTCACCCCAATAGAAGGCAGTGCACTTACCTCAGAGAATCTATTCTATGAAATAGAACATCCACTCTTGAAAGAAAACCATGTTGGGAAGGCCCATAACTCAGTTGAGCAGAGTTACAAGGTCATGGTAGTATTCATGGAAATTGCTGCGGTAGAGCTCCTGAGGGAGCTTCCCAGCACTAGCCTATTTTTCCTTCAACTAGCACTAGTTGATAAGCCTTTTACACTCCAATGGGTCCTATTCCCATGCCTCCTTACATTCCTCCATGGTGGGGACCTCCATGCACTTGAAGGCGGGAATGTGGAAGGTCTTAGTTATACTCGACGAAGACATATCTGCAAGGATATTCCCCTCATGATTCACAATTGTTTTGGTACCATATTTGTATGCCTCCATGCATGCCATCACCAGCTTAGGGGCCACTAGGGCCGGTGGGAAGCCTATAGCCTTAGCTAGTCCATTGCTCTTTATTAACTTTGCATTTGTAGTTTTCGGGTTCATTCTGACCCTTTGCATGAATTCATCAACATCGACTTGCCTGATGTTGGTATCTGAGACATCCCTCCAAAGGGTAGTGATCCTGGATTGGATAGGGACCCTTTGGAACTTGTACTTCATTGGGTCTTTATCTTCATTGCCCCTCGGTGGCTTAGCTGTTCCTTTTCCATTTTTGGAAGCACTGGAAGTCTCTATGCCGGATTCCATAAATCCTACACAATGGAAGAGAATTAGTAATGATGAAACTAAAAAAATGGCCAATGACAAATACCTGCATGTCAAGACTAGTCTAGTAATTACAATTCATAATTAACAATCACGGAAGCTAGATACTTCACCATTAGACGACAGTGCAAACAATCCAGAGTTCCTGGGCTGGAAATCCCTTGGCAGAATGTCGTTTGAAAGGGGAAAATGGGAATGAAATTCCCATACACACTTCCTGAAGTTGGATTTGAAGATTTGAGGTTGGAAATGGAAGAAAACCAAATTCTAGAAAATGGGTTGAAATCCATTTTGGATTTGGAGGTCATTTGATGCCCCATTTGGAGGTTTGTGCATTATCTACAAGGAAGCCACCTAAAATGGTGCAGAGGAAACGAAATTTCGGGCGATGGAATCTGGGTCTCTGATTGCCATCGCCAGGAAGTGGCTATGAGTCGGCCATGTGGAACAGTGAAATGAAAGATGAAACCCAGGGAAGGAAACCTAGGAGGATGTTTCTAGAAGAGGCCAGGGTTCGGGACAACCGGACGGCGAACGAGGCATCGGGACCCGAAGGTCGGGAAGACACTCTGAGCTCACCGTTCAAAACGGCATAGGAGGAACGAAATTCTGAGAAGGGAATTTTGGCATCCAGAACTCGGATGGAACTCAGAGGAAAATGAAACCAAGGTTTCAGGTTTTGGCGGATAGTGGCCCAGGGTCCAGGATCTGGGAAGACGCTCGGACGGGGCCGTTTGGAACGACGAAAACATAATGGAATCCCGAAAAAGGAATTCCGGAGGTGAAAGTCTGAGGGGAAGAAAATGTCAAGGGTTTCGATAGACAGATGGAAGATTTTGCGGCCGGGAAACGAAGTCCGAAAAGCCATCTCGAGGCAGCTGTTAGAAAATAGCGAAGATTGATAGGAAAGCCGGCAGGGGAAACTCGGTGAGGGAAACCCGGAAAGGGAAACCCGGGAGAGGCAATCCGACAAAGGAAATCTACAAGGGGAAACCCAAAAATTGCCACAGTTGCCAAAATTTCGACAAGAAAAATTAGGATAACCCGAGACTTAAAATATGGCATCGGGAAACGTGCTACCCCCACCTTCGGGGCACAAAATGGGTACGCAAAATGAGGTGAAATGAAAGGGACCAAAAAGTAAAGAAGGAAAAGAGGGTTCCCATTCTGAATGGGGCATGTGTGCAAAAGGCACAACAAATGGCGACTTCGCTGGGAGAATGCTCCGGGCGTTCTAGAGATAAATATTCATTCTGAACCTAAATCTCTGATTACGCAGACCCAAGAAAATTTTCAAAGTTGAACTAAGGATAGTTTAAGGAAGGTAGAATTGAATCTGATTGTATATTTATCATGGAGGTGTGTGCATGGTGAATTCACTTTCTTTCCTCAGAGAGAGGATGAATAACCATTGGTTAGAGGAGATAAGCTACATAGTTCATTTAATCCCAAAAGTAACCTAGACATTGATCTGCTTCCAATCAAGCATCCATAACCCCGACGAAGTTGTCACTATGATCTCACGAACATAGCTCTACTGCTAGTCAGGCATCTATAGCCCTGATAGAGATATTCGCACACCCATACGGCTGATTTTTCAATTTATTTATTGCTTGTGTTGGATATTTCCTTTTAGCACTTTCTCTTTTCTTTATTTTTTTTTTCAACCGTGTGAACAACAAAGTTCACAATGGGCTTGAGAATCGCAGTGGTCACTGGAACTGACTTTGGATTTTTTACTTATCTCCACTTTCCAGCAATCACCATACCATTCTTTGGAGATATTTTCTTAAATTTGTCTTGTGTTCCATGATAAGAGCAGGGACTCAAGCAGATAGCCATCCTAGGTTACTGCAAAGTTCAAAGCTGAAAACTGATACTTAGGAGCTTTCAGAAGCTAGTAGTAGGGAATGACGGCTTATCTAGAGAACAACATGAAAGCGAACAATAGGGTAACCGCTCGTCGGACCGAGCATGGCCACCACAGTAGAACAGGGAGACACTTCCCAAAATCACAACAAAGCGGCCAAAAAGGAAAACAAAACCGAAGGATAAAGCAGGAAATCTACCTTAACTTATGTACGAGTATTTACACTGACAGCTCGCAAGAGCTCAAGCCTGGAAATAGTGCTTGAGCTACTGCCCGTTGACCGACAACGAGACGTCTTCACCAAGTAAGAGTCTTTAGACGAAAAGCATTATCTCCAAGGATTTTGGCAATCTGAAAGGGGCCACGCCAAAGCTTGTCGAATTTATTGTGTCCCCATTTCTTTTCATGGGCCTTGTCCCAGTAGAGGAGTAGATCAGAAATGTAGAAGACCTTAATTTTGGCTCAACGATCGAACCATCTTTTGACTACGCCCTGGTGTTTGGCAAAATTTTCTATTGCACGGTCTCGTACTTCTTTAAGGTGCAGCAGCTTGGCGAGGCGAGCTTCTCTGTGGTCCTCTCCTTCATAAAAGTCATTGATGGACTAGAGGGTTAGGATTTTCAAATGTATGAGGAAGACGAGTTCTAAGCCATAGACTAGATGGTACAAGGAATCTTCGAGGGTAGCTTTGTGGCGGGTGTGATCTACCCATAAGGCGAAACGAAGTTGGGTGTGTCAATCCTTGGGATTCCTATCTAGCAGCTTCTTAATCACCGTGATCAAGTTCTTATTGGTGGACTCAGCAAGGCCATTGCCTTGAGGGTAATAGTTAGAGGAGAATTTGAAGGTCACACCATAATCAAAGGCCCAACTGGTGAATTTCAATGAATCAAACATGGGGTCATTATCACATACTAGGGCATATGGACAACCAAATTGATTTAAGATAAAAATTTCTAAGAAATTGATTACGACTTCAGTTGTACATTGCCTGCAAGTTATTGCTTTTGTCCATCTAGTGTAGTAATCAAAAGCGGTTAGAATGTACTTGTGTCCCACAGATGATGGAGGACTCACCGGACCAATGAAATCAAGACCCCATTGCGCAAAAGGCCTTACCTCCATAACAAGTTGTAATGGGACAGTAGCATTCTTTTCCCTGGAGGCAGTGTCTAACACATGTGGCAGGTACGGACATGACTGTGAGCATCCTTGAAAATGGTGGGTAAGTAGTACCCAACTCTCAGGACTTGATGCACAGTCAATAGGCCTCAGCCATGGCCAGTTCTGAATTTTTCATGGAATTCCTTAAGGATGCGATCAACTTCCTCCTTTCCCAAGCATCACAGATAGATGCCTTCATGATTTTTCTTGTATAGAATAGAGCCTTGCAACATATAGCTACTGCTTTTTAACCTCAGAGCTCATCTTTGGACTCCTTGTAGATGGGGTGGGCACTTGTGGTTCAGTAGGTAGTACACTACGTCATAATACCATTCTCCTAGGGAGATGTCCTCCATCTGGTACTGTTGCATCATGAGTTTAGGTACAACATCAATAACTACCTCTTCCATTGTTCGGGTGAGTGCCTATCCTCTTACTAGCTTCATTGGCTGAATCTCCATGTCATATTCTTGTAGCACCATGATCCACTTTTCCCTTCGTTCCCCTAACTCATTCTGCATAAGCAATGTTTTTACGATGGGGTTAGGAACTATGGCAAAGACTTTGTTGCGTAAGATGTAGTGTTGGAACTTCTTGACTCCTTTAACAAGGGTGTAAGCCTATTTTTTGACATTGTGATAATGTAGTTTGGCATCCTTCAAGGGGGCACTCATAAAGGTGATTGGGTGCTCATTTCCCGCGTCATCCTTTTGTGTTAGGATGCTGGCAAAGGAATGATCTGAAGCGAAGGAGTAAATATAGAAAGGCTTTAGGTAACTCGAGTTGATCAGTATAGGGGTGTCGACAATGGATTTCTTGATTTCCCCAAAGGCCTGCTTCGCTTCAAGGGTCCACTCGACCTTAGCGTCTTGTTTTAGCATGGTGTTGAGTGGTTTAACTATTTCTACAAAGTCTATGATGAACTTGCGGACGAAGTTAATCTTTCCAAAGAAAGACTTCACTTCTTTCTTACTTCCTGGCAGCTAGATTTTCATGAGGGATTGAATATGGTCGGGGTCAATAGAAATTCTCCATTCAGATAGAACATGCCTGAGGAGTTTCCCTTCCGTGACCCCAAAGATACACTTCCTCGGGTTAAGGGATACCCCAAATGTGCGGCACCTCTCAAATACCTTGCATAAATCAACGACATGATTGCTCTGCTGCTTTGAAAACACCATTAAGTCATCCATGTAGATGATGATGCACTTACCAATAAGGTACTTGAATGTAATGTCCATGGTGCATTGAAAAGTGGAGCCAGTGTTGATTAGTCCGAAGGGAATCCTTCTATATGCAAACATTCCCCACTTGGTGGTGAACATCATCTTGTGTCAATATTCATATTGAACCATGACTTGGTTGTATCCCGAATAGCCATCCAAGAAGGACATCATTTGGGAACCATTAACTACCTATAACACCTCAACCAATGAAGGTACAAGATAGTTGTTCTTTTCTGATGCTTGTTTCAGATTGCAGAAGTCCATACACAACCTGATTTCTCCATTTTTTTTTTTGACGTGAACCAAGTTTGCTACCCAAGTAGAGTGTCTGACCGAAAAGATGATCCTAGTTGATAGCAACTTTTGTACTTCCTTATAAATGATAGGCTCTAATAGACCATTGGTGGAATGGTTTCGCATCCTACCTGAGAGGGATAGTGTGTGTGATGATCGACATGTCATAAGTCTTGAGATCATCATAGCTCCAGGCTATGACATCATGGTACTTCTGTAGTGCCTCGATGATCCTTTTTTTTCTTTTTGGAGGTCTTTCTAGCTATTCCCAGGTTGTAGGTATCACATTGACCACTAATAGTATCTTCTTTGGCTCATTGATCTTGCTCTTTGATTTGATCAAGGTCAAAGATCCACTCCAATTTGACCATGCCCTAGGGATGGTGTTGGTCTTCAAGTTAATGATCCCCTCTATATCTAAATCTGCTTCTTGGGGTTTGACTTCATTGATTATTTGAGTAGCAAACACATCCGAACTGGTGATGAAGTCTAGGATATGCTTGTCATCGTTGAATACTTGGAAATTGGCTACATTATCCGACACTGACGGGATAGAAGTGAGTTCCACCATGAATCGCTTGAGGCTAGATAGGGATAATGGCTACAGTGTACTTGTTTCTTGCACCAGGGCATTGGCGGTATAGTTCTGAGGGCACGGGATCAACTGAATATTGAAAGCATCCAAGCCTTCTAGCAGGTCCCATACATGGTGCCGGTAGTTAGTGAGCCTTCAGTCATAATAGGAATAGAGCTTCCTAACTTCCTTTATGACTAGCTCTGAGTCTCCATACACTTGGAGCATCTTGACATCCTTTCTCAATGCCATCAAGAGGCCCAAGACCAAAGCCTCGTATTCCACCACATTGTTAGTACAATAGAATTACAGTCTATGCATGGAAAAGTATGACTTACCTTTGGGATAGATTAGCTCGAAACCCGCTCCAGCCCCATGCTTGGATTTAGAACCATCAAAGTGCAACATCTAGAACCCGGGGAAATCCTCAGACACGAGGTTGATAGAAACTGCCTTGACCTTCGATGGGGGTAGCATTTTAGTGACCATCTTGGGAACTACAGGGGCATGACCTGCTCATCTACCAGATGCAAATCCTACATCCGCCTATGGGATGACTCATATTTGGGCATGCTCAATTGTTGTTGACATAAGCAACAATTAAATTCTGAATGAGTAGCATTGTGTACCTGGCACTAGTTAGGGAGCAAGAGCTCCTGAAGGTTCACCCAATTTCCTAGGTTGAGTTGGTCACGTACGCCCTTTCTCATAAAATCCTAGAAACCATCGAGCAGCCCCCGACGGTCGCCTTCTCCCAACTCTTCGTTATCAGGCTCGATGAGCATTTTGGTGCTCGGAGGAGTATTGGTCAAATTAGCAGGTGGGTTACATAATATGAGAAGAACCGCACTCATTCCTTTGACCTCAAAGTCTTCTTGCTCATTCAGGTATCTACCGGGGAATAGTTTCTCAGACTTGTTTCAGTATACAACATCTCATTCATATTGTTGTACTCGGTAATCATGAATTTCATTTGGGGTTCTCTATCAATCTGGATCTGATTAGGCATTCCCTTCCATGGAAGTCATATATGAGAGTAATTTGTGGTGGCGTATCCATTCAGTGCCCTCATGAAATCCCTACCTAGGATTATACCATAAGTATTTGGGATATCAGCCACTTGTATGTCAATAGTCCGTTGGATTCGAGGATCAGCACCAAGTTGCATTTGTATCTTGTTGATCTCCCCACTATGCTGATTTTGGTTTTATCAAGTTGTGTCACCTTCCGATGGGAAGGAGTTGGCATTATTCTGAGTGCCTTGCACACGCATAGAGGCATGACATTGGTTGAGGCCTCTGAATCCAACAAGCAATTATGGAGGTTCTTTCCGAACACACGGACGGTGGTCAGAAAGGGAGGGGTCTCGAATTTCCCTTGAAACAACCCTCTAGAAACGTCCACCTGAGCGACCTGGGCCTTTTGTTTCTCATTACCTCTATTTTGGGTTGTGCCAGATTAGCTGCCTTTTCGAACTGCTTGCTTGCTTGTTGACCTGGTGGTGGGTCTGCCTTACTGTTGAAAATCTTCCTAACAACCAGCTCATTTGATTGATCACTAAAAGAAACCCTCTTCATTGGGATCTCTTCTAGAATTGTCCCTTGTGGTGGGGTCCCATTTATCATTCAAAAAAAGGTGTTCCTGACTGCACGCACCTTTAGAAGTTTCAATGCGGACACACTTATCTTTACCCTTTTAAATTCTTCAACAATATACTCCCCCATATGTTCAATTTCTTGGTCATTGAAAATGTTCTGGGAGGGGCTAGCGTTTTGACCTTGGCTAGTGCTTGGCTGTTTATTTCGGCTGAGGTATCATGTAGGTGTGAGCAGAAAAACCAGATTAATGTTCGCACTCGGATCAGGAGGGGTGCTAAAATTATTTGGCAGGGTGGAAGTCATTAAAGGACCTCCAGCATGGCCTCCTGCTTGTCTATTCCTAAATTTATAAGGGGAAGTCCGTTGGTGAAACATTTGGACTTCATCCTCCCTAAATTCCTCTTTGTCATCTTCAGGACCATTATCCACTGAATTGAAAAGCTGAGCCAAAAGACTTTTGAAACTTACCTCTTTTACTGTATCATGATGATTTGAAGCAGTGTTCTTTAGCTCAGGGGCGTTGCATTCTGCCTTTGGGAAAGGGGGCTAATTTAGCACCAGCACTGAGGCGTCGTAGGGATCAGATGGGATGATGTCCCGGCATCCCAAATTGTCAACTGCATTATGAAATTCCACTTAGAAGATTTCGATCGTAGTTTGAAACTCCAGACAATCCAACTTGGAATGGCAGCTTGTCTTGTGTATGCGTCACCAATCGGATAATGCAGCCTCTACCAAGTAAACTCCGCTTGTGGGGTTTTCACTATTGCTGTTGTTGGGCTGATCAAGGGGTGTGGGAACGTCACCATTGTTAGGGCATGTATTCCACATCTGGTTTTGCCTTTGGAAGGGCCTCCTATCAAAGTTCTGGCTTGATTTTTGATTCCTATCATAATACTGCCCCGATGATGCGCCAGCATCCTGATTGTCCCAATTTTCACGGTGATCTTGATTTTCCCTATTAAAGTTGGCCTGAATGCTTTTTTGTGATGTCTGCAGCTGGTTGTTCTGATTTCTCAGGGGTGTCATCTCGGTTGACATTTTCTTCACCATCTCTATCAGCTCATCAATTTTATCCTTTTCTATACTACTTGGTTGTGGCATGGTATTCTGATGAGCAGGTGGGAACTCCGCTACTTGAAGGTACACTAGCATCTAGGATCCTTTTGGATGTGATTGTTGCTACTGAGGCAACAAGGAATGAGGCATTGGGTATGCCTGATTCATTAGCTATCTAGGATGCAGTACCATAGGCAGCTGAGGTACTAGATTTAACAAAGGCGTTTGATACTATAACGCTTGCGTGAGTCCTTGTATTTGCACCGAATGCGTGATTTGTCCAAGAGAAGGTAACAGGCCAGATATATTTTGTTCCAAATCTATACTAGCAATGATGGCTTCAGCATACGCGTCGACCAACCTGGCTGGTGGTGGCTTCATCCTCTTTACCAATGCTAAAGTGAGGTTGTCTAGTGTGGCATAGTAAACGGGTAGGACAGCAGCATCATTAAAAACATACAGAGCCTATAGCCGAGTGTACTCTCCATGGAATCGATTATTGAACATGCTAATTGGTTCATTGATTTCTCTTTGAACCGCCATGAAATTTCTTTACGAATCTGCGAGGCTGATTGGGGTCTTGAATTTTTGTAGAAATGCATTCTTTAAGAGATCCCATGTGCTAATAGTTCCAGCTAGAAAATTGACGTACCAGTAGAAGGCCTCTTCCCCCAAGGAGTAAGGAAAGAGCCTGCAAGCTACATCCTTGTATATGATCTACATAGTCTTCAAAGCGATTTCAAAGATCCTAACATGTTCCTCGACTATCCTCTGTGGATCTCGGGAGTTGAACTTCATGCAAAAATTCTCAAGATTCTTGGGCATGTCATGATAGAGGTTGAAAGCAAGGGGAGATGGATTGTTATCCAGCCATGCCATTGGGAAAGGTGGTGGAGGTGGCTGTGCCAGGTTGTTCTGTGATTGGGATGGGACAACAACGGTTGGTAAGGCAACAACTAGGCTGGGGACTACGTTCAACTGGGAGGGGGTATTCAACTCAGATGAAGCGGAAAATTGGAAGGCCTCGGTGGTGGGATGAGTGGAAGATGAACCTGTTAAGGAGGATGAAGAGGATAGGGGTGAAGGGGCAGTGAGCTGCTCCACAGAATTGGTGATCGATGATCCCCTTCACTTAGCTCTCTTAGCTTGGATGGGGGGCTATAATTCCTACAACTCCCCCTTGTTTGGTGTAGATTTCAGTATTCGGCAAAATCTCTCAAGGGAGAATGATTCAATTCGATCCAGCTTTACCCTTTTAAAGACCCTCCTTCTAGTGCCAGTTCTGTTGATGGTGTTTTTATGCACTTCACAACACAGGTAATACGTAGGTGCATTACCTCTCTTGAAAGACAATTTCTCACAATCAGATTGCAGAACATTATCCCAAGGTCTCTCGGATGTCGGGTCTTAATGATGCTTGGAATATATCAGTTGTTTGTGTGATTTGTTGGAATCACAAGGCGGCCTTACATGGTCTAAGTTGTAGGAGAATTGAGACAATAAATGGAGTTCTAGAGGTCTGGAATTGATATGCTTTGCTATAGGTTCAGGCAACAGTCTTAGACTCCATTATTTTATTGGATTTGGCTTTACAATGTGCAATGAACCTTGGCACAAGTTGTTTCTAAAAAAAAGGAAAAAAGAAAGGGCGAGGAAGAAAGATATTTTTTAGAACTGCAACTACCAATGAACAGAGATCATGGAGGTTCCTGTTGTGGATAGTTTCCTTAAACAGGATTTCACTTAACCAGAATTCTCACAATATCATGAAATCAGTGCTATCTTCTAGGGACTGCAGATGTTCATCATTCATTCATTATGGAAACATGAACAAGATAAAGTTTAATGAGCAGCAATGGAATCAAAGTCCAGACTAACTTTGCACAGTCATCTACCTTCAACAAATGACCAAAAGTATGGACAAGGAAAGCATACACACAACAACTATCTCCAAAACCATAAATAACATACTAAATCTACCAAGTCTAATATGAAGATACTAGAACAGCAAAATAATTTAAAGCAAAACTATAACTAAAAGGGAGAGGAATCATGAAACATATTGAGAAACCCAGAAAATACACCAAAAATGACTGTATTTGCTATTTATAATTTTTGCAACATGCCTTTACAACAACTCAACTCTCTTAAAATGAGAGGAGGAGAGCCCTATTTATAGTTTTGAAAAAACAAAATGAGTGGCCAAGATTCGATTTTATTATGTGGCCAAGATTCATTTTACGTTAGGGTTTCACCTACCCCCAAGTATATTACATTTATAAATACTTTCTTGTCTCTTCCCTATTTCGTCATCTAGTAACAACACTGTAGCAAATTTGTCTTTTAGCCATTTGCCCTCTGCTGTAGCTATTCTTCAAGGAACTGTTCATCAGTGACTGGATTGCCCTCTCGCTTTTTCACCGTGGCATACTCCATGAAATTTAGGATCAAGGACTGGAGCTTATCTACCTCCACGATGTCAGATTTCAGGATTTGGTAACTCCATTCTTGAGAATTGCTACCAAGCTTCTTCCAGTCTGCCTCATACTTAGCATCATTCTCTTTGCAAGCTTCTGATTGCATGAAGGCTCAGGCTGCAAAACACATGAAATTAGTGGTGATTTCAGTGGACATCCCATATTCCATATTCTTCAAGAAATGGGGCTTGATGTTCTCAGGATTGATCTCGACTGCAGGTGCCTCATACCCCATCATCAATTTGAGGTACTGAGTACACTCCTCTTGGACTCCCTTGCCCATTCAATGTCAGGCGCTATCCACTCCAAAATCTATTCTAGCCTTCTCTTCTGGTGATTATAATCTCACTTCCAGGTATCCACCAGCCAGTGATCATCGTCTTTGAAGGCAAGGTCCTTCTCCCAGATATCACTCGGCAACGTGAGAATGGCCTCGATCTTCAAGTAGGCTGCATCATACTTCTTGGGGAACTTCTCACAAATCTGCCTTGTGTCCTCTAGAGTTTTTTGAACCTCTAGGAATCTATTTGCTGCTTGGACAACTACATCGATACCTTTGTTCCCTATGTCCAAAACTTGCCGAAACCAATTTTCCGTAGTTTTGTCCAAGTTTCGTCTCTTTTCTAGTTTGTCAATTTATTCTCTGGACAACAACTGAGGTGGGGCCGATGATGTTGTAGGATGCTCATCTACAAATGACCACTACTAAATATAAGTTGTTAGATCAGCCACCTACTCTTTTAATTCCTCTTTGGAGATCTTATCCCATTGGATAAGGTGCACTACTGTGGCGACCGATTTCTGGAGATGCTCAACCTTCTGCTCCCTTGTGGCCACTCCCAGGTCGATGGTGGAGACATTGTAAGTTATGCCATGGTCCCCAACCATTGGCATTGCTATTTGCACTACTCTTGATCCTAAGGCATCCATGGTTATCTTCAATCTGACCCTCCGCTTCTTCTCTTTTCTGTGCTTATTCATGCTCTGGCCGTGATGGCTTCTAGCCTTGCCTTGGGATCCTTTGATGTGGGAGTCTTTTGCTTGAGTTGCCTTTGCAGCCAATCAGGCATTTGGGGCTCTTTTCTTGGCGCCTTTTTCTTAGCACCTCAATTTGAGTCCCACTGTCCTCCTTTTCAAGGTTGGCAGTTCTAACAACAAGAGCCTTCTCATTTATTCCAGCATTTTCCTTTCCTTCATCAGAAACTTGTTCAAATGTTTCATGCCTAGTGAGGGACTCAGTATGTAGCTTCTCCTTCGGTGAATCCATTTTCTTTTCAGCATCCTCTTCCTCATTTAAAGTATCTTGATGCTCCACTTGGCCCTCTGCTTGTTTGCTCTCATGGAGGTCATTTGATGCCCCATTTGGAGGTTCACGCATTATCTGCAGGGAAGCCGCCTGAAATAGCGCAGAGGAAATGAAATTTCGGGTGACAGAATCCGGGTCTCAGATTGCCGTCACCGGAAAGTGGCTACGGGTCAGCCGTGTGGAACGACGAAGTGAAAGAGGAAACCCGAGGAAGGAAACCTATGCGGAAGTTTCCAGAAGAGGCCAGGGTTCGGGACAACCGGATGGCGAATGAGGCACCGGGACTCGGAGGTCGGGAAGACGCCCCGAGCTCACTGTTCAGAATGGCGTAGGAGGAACAAAATTTTGAGAAGGGAATTTCGACGTCCAGAACCCGGATGGAGCTCAGAGGAAAATGAAACCAAGGTTTTGGGTTTCGGCGGAGAGTGGACCGGGGTCCAGGATCCAGGAAGACACTCGGATGGGGCTGTTTGGAATGGCGAAAACACAACGGAATCCCGAAAAAGGAATTCCGGAGGCAGAAGTCCAAGGGGAAGAAAATGTTGAGGGTTTCGATGGACAGATGGAAAGCCATGAAGGTGGAAGCTGTTTCAAATGGCGAAATGGGGACGGAATCCCGAGAACTGAATTTCGAGGGTGAATTTTGAAGAGAATTGAGAAGTTTGAAATTAGATAGAATTGGAATGTCCAGGATTTGAGGGTCGAGAAGATGCTCGGGTGGGGTAGTTTGAAATGGCGAAGACACAACGGAATTCCGGGAAGGGAATTCTAGAGGAAAAAATCCGAAGAAGAAAAGGGCAAGTTCAAAATACGAAGAAAAAATGGGGGGAACAGACGGTCATGGGAGGACCCAGGCCTAGAAGACGCCAGTGCCATTCTAAAGAACAGTCGCGATGCGGGAAGGTTCCAGATTGATTTTTTGGGTGATCTAACAGTGGATTTTTGGATTTTAAAACATGGGTTATGTGCGGAGGGGGAAAATTTACTTAATTTAGGTTTCATTTACATTTAACCCTTAGCAAAATCAGAGAATTTGCAAAACAAAAAGCTAGGGTGCACGGACAGAAAACCTACCTCAAAAATTCGAAGAACAGGCTGCCGGATGCGTGGAGGTCGTCGTGAAAAACACTTCAAAATCCGAGATAGGAGGGAGACCAAATTCATTGGGAGCTCTTCAATCCCTATCACTCATGAAAATGATAATGATGGCCGAAAAAATTGGTTTTATAGCCAAAAACAACCATTAATGTAGCATTAAATCTTCTGTACGGTTGCGGGTTTGGTTGGTGAGCTTGAAAAATGTAGAGGCGGCAGGAGGACCAAGGTCTAGGGTCCGGAAAGCCATCCCGGGGCAGCCATTCGAAAACAACAAAGACCGACAGAAAAGCCGATAGGGGAAACCCTGTGAGGGAAACTCGGCAGGGGAAACCCAACGAGGGAAACTCGGGAGAGGCAATCTAGTAGAGGAAATCCGAAAGGGGAAAACCGGGAGGGGAAACTCGGAAATTGCCATAGATGTCAGAATTTTGACAAGAAAAATTGGGATAACTCGAGACTTAAAATATGGCATCGAGAAACGTGCTACCCCCACCTACGGGGCACAAAATGGGTATGGAAAATGAGGTGAAATGAAAGGGACCAAAAAGAAAAGAGGGAAAAGAGGGTCCCCGTTCTGAATGGGGTGTGTGTGCAAAAGGCACAATAGGTACCTCAAGCTGATGATGGGGTACGAGCTACCTGCGGTCGAGATCAATCCTGAGAATATAAAGCCCTACTTCTTGAAGATCATGGAAGATGGGATGTCTACCAAGGTCACCAATGAATTCATGTGCTTTGTTGCCCAAGCCTTTGCACAATCGAAACCCTTTAAAAACAATGCTACTAAGTATGATGATGACTGGAAGAAGCTTGGCAGCAATTCCCAAGAATGGACTTACTAGCTTTTACGATCTACCATCATGGAGTTGGATAAGTTTCAATCCCTGATCCTAAGTTTCATGGATTATGTTGCATTCAAGAAGCAAGAGGGCAATCCTGTCATTGACGATGAGTTCCTTGAAGAATAGCTATAGCAAAGGGAAAATGGCTAAAAGACAAATTTTCTACAGTGCTATCACTAGATGATGAAATAGGGAAGAAACAAAAAATTATTTATAAATGTAATATATTTGGGGGTAGGTGAAACCCTAATGTAAATTGAATCTTGGCCACACAATAGAATCAGATCTTAGCCACTCATTTTGTTTTATGAAAACTATAAATAGGGCTCTCCTCCTCTCATTTTAAGAGAGTTGAGTTGTTGTAAAGACATGCTGCTGAGAATATAATAGAAAATACAGTCATTTTCTGGTGTATTTCTGGTTTTCTCCACATGTTTTATGATTCCTCTCCCTTTCAATTATAGCTTTTATTTAAGTTACTTTGTTGTTCTAATGTCCTTAGATCAGACTTGGTAGATTTAGTATGTTATCTCTGGTTGGGAAGATTGTTGGTGTGTGTATGCTTTTCTTGTCCATACTTTTGGTCATTTGCTGAAGGTAGATGACTATGCAAAGTTAGTCTGAACTTTGATTTCATTGTTGCTCATTAAATCCCATCTTTATTCACCCTCCCATAGTGAATGAATGATGAATATCTGTAATCCTTAGAAGATAGCACAGATTTCATGATATTGTGAGAATTCTGATTAAGTAAAATTTTGTTTAAGAAAACTATCCATAGTAGGAACCTTCATGATCAGTGTTCATCAGTAGTTGCAGGTCTGGGAAACATCCTCCTTCCTCGCCTCTTTTCCTTTTCTTTTTTTTAGAAACAACATGTGTTAAGGTTCGTTGCACATTGTAAAGCCAAATCTGATGAAATAATGGAGTCTAAGACTGTTGCCTGAACCTGCAGCAAAGCATAGTAATTCCAGATCCCTAAAACTCCATTCATTGACTCAATTCTCCTACAACTCTGACCATATAATACCGCCTTGTGATTCTAGCAAATCACATCAAACAACTGAAATATTCCAAGCATCGTCATGACCTGACATCTGAGAGACCTTGGGATAGTGTTTTGCAATCTGATTGTGGAAAATTGTCTTTCAAGAGAAATAATACACTTATGTATTACTTGTGTTGTGAAGTGCATAAAAACACCATCAATAAGTTGTCTTGTGCATTTCAACATATTCATCCTCAAATCTCTTTATATCACACAATGCATCAATAGGTGACATGGATTCAACTTTTCTTTCAGATTTCTCTTCAAATTCTTCTTAGATATGTAGATGCCTATCCTCAAATAGGCATTCATTTTTTTACTAATATTCCTTCGAACTAATCAATGAAAAGTATCCTAAGCTCATGCCATGAACATATGGAATGCATTAGTAAACTAGAAAACCAATATTGAGCAACATTTTCTAAATTTCTCACAAAAAGCTTCATGATAACATCATCTTCTTCTATTTGATAGTCCTCTATCAAATCAATGAAATTTTGTAAATTTTGTGATGTGGACTCTTCAATATCCCCTCTAAACTTGGATAAATATTCATTTATTCTTCTTGGCACAGAGTGTGGATAACCTTGGATTTTACTAAAATCTAGAGGGTTATATCTTTCATTAGAGAATGTCTTTCTTTGAGGATATGACTATGTTTGAGGCTTGACATTAAATCTTGTAGAGGGAGAACCAAAATAGTCATAAATATTTGTAAATGAGTTAATCCCTTCTACAACTATCTACTTGATATTTCTTTTAGAATATCTTATTTTCTCATTTCCCTTTTCTACTAGTACATTAGAGTACTGGATAAGGGACAATATTTACTATAACCTTTGTTGCAAACCTTCATAAAAAAATATTGTAATAGAAAAATACATGAGAACTCCTACAATAAACTCTTTTGATGATGTGGAATATTATGTAGAGTCACCACCTCTTTGAAAGAGGAAAATATCTTCAAGCAGCAAAAAGCCTCTTCCAAGATCTAGGTATTTTTGAGTTCTCTCTGCTAGTAGAGTACCAAACTTCATGAATACACCTAAACTATTGCAACAATTTTTGAACAAGATAATTGAGAGGGGGGTGAATCAGTTGTAGAAAATATTTATTTTATATCATTCACTAGAGACTAATTCAATTATCATTAAAAAATCCTTTACTTTGCTAATATGATGAATCATTAAGTGTAAATGAAAAAATTAAAAGAAGAAAACACCATACACACACAACAACACCGAATTTACGTCGAAAACCCAATAAGGGAAAAACCACGGTGAGTATTAGCTCACAATATAAAGAATATCATAATCGAATACAAAGACTCACTACCAAAATAAGACGCACTATCTAGATTAGGAATCACTACCCAACAAGGGTTAACTACCTAGAGGGCTCATTGCCACACAAATAAAAAGAATATAGAAGATATTTGTTACAAAGAGAAGAGAATGTCAATGTAATGGATATTTTCACCATAATTTGCTCACACTTGTAGACATGATTGAATGATAGAGTACACATTTAGATCACTACATTTTGAACACTTTAATTAGCTATCACACTAATCTACTTAACACTACAATCTATTTCACATCTATATTGCTCCTTTTCTTTGTATATATTCTACAAATATCTCATTTTGTATTTATACCATCTTCAATTTTGAAACATATCTAAAGTTGGCCATACGCACCACTTATATTTACAAATTCAAATTAGGCCAGTGCCAAAACATTCTGAGGTGGAATTAGAATGAGGGAAACCCAAAAACACACTTAATAAGGACCCTAAATAATTCCCAACATGCTTCATGAACTTTGCAAGTAGTGTTTAACACAAGGTTGACCAAACTAGTGTAAACAGCATAGAAAAATTAAGCACACACATCCTTAGCATGATCCAATATTTTTAGATAACAAAATTATCTTCCACATGACCTCAACAACTTATCTTAAAATATTCAAGTCATGAGATACAAACAAGAATAAATTTGGAGCAACTATATTTCTTTTAGACATCAACCAGATACACTGAAAAACACAGTTCACAATTGGTGAACATAACTCATATTGTACAATGATCCATAAACCCAAAATATGGATATAGCAACTTACAACAACCATGATTAACATATATGAATTTCCCGAACATAGCAGCAAATCCTGAAGCAAAACCCGGAGCAAACACTGAATACTTGAAACCTTTCTTCATTGCAATTTTCTCAATATACTCAACATATATAATCAATACCTGCATCAATGACACTAATGACAATAGAAACCAATTTATAACTAGTTAATTAGTTGACATCATTGACAACACCTTCATAATTGTTACAATCTCCCCCTTTTTCATTGATGGCAACACATGATGTGAAAAACCATCAAATACAACACAATAGCTCTGAACACACTTTCTCATGATTTCACTTTTTCCCCATCAGTAGATAATATTTTCACATGATACTCTCTCCCCCTTTGAAATTAATGGAAAAGGAAAAGGATATTTTCATTGACTTCCTCTTTGACATTAAAAATCATTACCAATACTAAATATCCCCCCTTAGGAGTACACTAATCATTCTGCACAATCACAACACTAGACACTACCTACTCCCCCTAAGAGGTAGCTACCAAATATCAATCTAGAAGAAAGATCCATAGACCCACCATACTGATTCATCTCCATATGCATCTAGTTCAAGAGAGGAGTGGAAATAACCCCTAACTTCTCCCGGAGATACTCAAAAGTATCTTTAGGAAGAGCCTTTGTAAATATATCAACAATCTGATCTTTCATAGGCACATACTCAAGCTTTACTTCATTCTCGACAACCTTCTCTCTCAAAAAGTGATACCTGATAGATATATGTTTTGACCTTGATTGCATCACTAGATTCTTTCAAATGTTAATTGAATTTGTATTATCACAAAAAATAGAAATGGGATCATCATACATTACTTTGATATCTTTCAATGTCTATTTCATCCATAAAAATTGTGTACAACAAGATGTAGCAATAATTTTTTTGGATTTAGTAGTAGATAAAGATACTTAATCTTAATTTTTACTCAACCATGACACCAATCTGCAACCAAGAAAGAATGCACCAACACTTGTACTTTTTTTGTCATCAACACATCCTACCCAATCTGCATTTGTATAAGAACTTAGTGTAAAGTCAGTATCCCTAGGATACCACAAGCCATAATCTAGAGTGCCATTCAAATATCTGAATATCCTCTTAATAGAAGCAACATGTGTTTCTATAGGATCTTCTTGAAATCTAGCCACAAGACAAACTGTATGCATGATATTCAGTCTAGGAGCAGTTAAATACAATAGTCCTCTAATCATAGATCTATATTTTCTCTAATTAGCCTTAGGTGAATCATCATATTTTCTTAATTTGTAGAGTCACAATAGGAGTGCATACCAATTTGGAACCATCCATTCCAAACTTCTTCAACATCTCTCTTACATATTTTGACTATGAAATAAAAATTCCTTTTTTGTTTGATTAATGTGTAGCCAACAAAAGAAATTACTCCTATTGAAACCTTGTTGAATCAAGTATCTATCCAACCTTACATACCAAGCTTTGGGAGCTTGTTTTAATCCATATAAAGCCTTTTTTAATCTATAGACCATATCTAGTTGATCTGACAACTAAAATCCTTCTGGTTGTTCCATGTACACTTCTTCCAATTCACCATTCAAAAATGTAGACTTAACATCCATCTAGTAAACTTTAGAATATTTATGAGTAGAAAATGTTAAAGACATTCTGATAGCTTCCATTATTTCCATTGGATCAAAATTTTCCTAAAAATTTATACCTTCCACTTCTGAGTAGCCCTTACATACAAGCCTTGCTTTATTTCTAGCGACTTCTCCATTTTCATTCAACTTGTTTCTGAATACCCATTTTGATCCAATTATGTTTTTATCTGTTGATCTAGAGATGAAATCCCAATTTTTATTCTTCTCAATCTAAATAAGTTCTTCTTCCATAGATTTCATTCAATTTTCATCATTACATGGTTCACTCATTGTCTTGGGTTCCACTTCAGAAAGTAGACATAGATTTATCTCACTAGCAACAACAACTCTACTTCTTATCAATACTCCTTTCCTCTTGTCTCCAATGATCTATTTTTCTGAATGATTCCTTTGCACATATTTAGGTGTCTTTGGGGACACCACTAGAGCTTCATTTTCCTCATTCTATTTTTCCTATTCTTCAACTTATTCAACTTCTATGCAATCAGGTTCATCTGATACATATCCATCAATTTCTATTGAATTCTTCAATGCTTCATCCACCTTGACATTTGTGTTTTCTACAATATTTCTTAGCATTTTATTGAAACATCTATAATATTTGCTTCTAGTAGAGTATCCAAGGAAGATACCTTCATCACATCTAGCATCAAATTTCCCTAAATTTTCTTCATCCCTTCTGATATGAAATTTGCTTCCAAATACCTTAAAATATTTGATCACAAGAATTATTCCACACCATATCTCATAGGGGGTCTTTGTACTATTAGCCTTTGCTTGGACTCAATTGAACACATAAACACCAATATGAATAAATTCTCTCCAATAAACTTTTGGTAGACTTGCCTCAGTAATAATTGATCTAGTAGCTTCCTGAATCCTTCTATTTTTCCTTTCAACAACTCCATTCTACCAAGGAGTTATAGGAGTAGATAATTATCTTTCTATTCCATGAACTTCGCAAAATATACTAAACTCATTCGAGGTGAATTCACCACCTCTATTAGACCTTAAACATTTTATTTTAAAAATTTCTTTATTTTCAACCATAGTCTTAAATGCTTTGAATCTTTCTAATGCATCAAATTTCTCTCTAAAAAAAGTAACCCATGTGTATCTAGAGTAATCATCAATCAAAAGCATAAAATACCTATCACATTGTATAATTTTCACTCTTGTAGGACCACAAATATTTGTGTGAATTAAATTTAGTAGTCTGGTTGTAGATTGTTCCTTTGATCTGAGGTTGTTTCTATCTTTCTTTCCAAATTGACAATTCTTGAAAATAGCATTAAAAAGCTTTGTAATCCTTGGTAGATCTCTTATAGCATGGACAACACTGATTATTTCTAGGTTATCAAAATTCATATGACACATCCTCTGGTTTCATAACCAACTATTGTTAATCTAAGTTATAAAACAATGTCCATCAATACCCTTAAGTTTATAAATGTTTCCTTCAAACTTCCTACTAGTAGCAATCACTATTTTGTATCCTTTCTTGATTTCACATCTTTCATCCTCAAATACAAGATTATATCCTTTACTACACATTTTTCCAACACTTAAAATATTATTCCTTAAACCCTTAACATAGTAGACATCATCAGTATTATGCTTGCCATCAAAACTAACTGAACCTATTCCACAAATCTTAGCACTAGTATCATCTTCGAATTTAACTAAGCCACCGTCATAATTTTTAATTTTAATAAACTTCCTCTTATCACCAGTCATATGATGTGAACAACCACTATCAACAACCCAATAGTTCTTTTCCTTTTTAGCATGAAGAGCAAAAATTACCGTACCTTCACTCTTTTCTAGAGCATTTTCTTTCACTTGTCTTTCAATATTAGCAGAAGTAGATTCATCTTTTATAGCCAAAAACAAGCATTCATTGTCATCAAAATCTCCATAATCAGATTCTTCATTAGAAATACCAGCATTTTCATTCACATGATATGATATGTTGATCTTCTTTCCTTTATTTTATTTGCTTAATCTAAGTTTTTTATTCTTAGCTCTTTCTAGACATCTTGAAGCATAATGACCAATTCCTCCATAACTAAAGCATTTCAAAGGTAACTTGCCTTCATACTTACTGGAGCCCTTTTTCATCCTTCTCACAAAGGTTTCTTCCACTTCATCGATGTTCTCTTTATCCAGACCTTCACTACATGTAACCTTAAAAGAATTTTTTGATTTGGATCCATTTCTCAAATTTTGTTTTCTCATTTCATAGGATGTTAGAGTACCCAACAACTAATATTTAGTATAAGTCTTATAATCCACATATTCTTCAATAGAAGATACCTTTTCACTATATTCATTAGGGAGAGTTCTGAGAATATTCCTCACAATCTTGGATTCATCAAATCTTGCACCAAGTCCTCGCATTTCACCTACCAGCTCATCCACTCTCTCTATATAGGATTTAATTTTCTCATCTTCAGACATATGCAAAATTTCAAATTGTGCTTCCAAGTTCTGTAACTTTTCTTCATTGACCTTTTCATTTCCCACATGAGTAGTTTCCAATGCATTCTAGACACCTTTATAACTCTTTTTATTTTCAAATTTAATTAACTCAAACTATGAAAGACTATTCTTCAAAATATACTTTGCCTTATTATTTGCTTCATGTGCCTTGATTTCATTAGCTGTACTCAGACCATTAGCGGGAGTAGTATATGTGATCTTATAAGCCTTGTCAACATCATATCCACAGTATTCCAAATATCCTTCCATATTTATCTTCTAGAGGCTATAATTAGTCCCATCAAACCTAGGATACTCAATAGTGATCTTGCTCGCCATCCCATACCTTCCTTAAGTAGTTAATCTCTTCTCCAAGGAACCAAGCTCTGATACCAATTGTTGAACAAGACAACTGAGAGGGGCGATGAATCAATTGTAGAAAATATTTATTTTACAACATTCACTACAGACCAATTCAATTATCATTCACAAATCCTTTACTCTACTAATATGATGAATCATTAAGTGTAAATGTAGAAATTGAAAAAAGAAAAAACCATACACACACAACATCAGATTTACATGGAAAACCCAATAAGGGAAAAACCATGGTGAGGATTAGCTCACAATATGAAGAATATAAAAATTGAATACAAAGGATCACTACTAGAGAAGGCTTGCTGCCAAAATAGGACTCACTATCTAGATCAGGACTCATTTTCCAATAAGGGTTAACCACCTAGAGGGTTCACTACCACACAAATACAAAGAAGATAGAAGAGATTTGTTACAAAGAGAAGATAATATCAATGCAATGTATATTTCCACCACAATTCATTCACATAGTTGTAGACATGCTTGAATAATAGAGTACACCTTTAGCTCACTGCATATGGACACTCTACAATTAGATATCACACTGATCTACTCAACACCACACTCTATTTCACATTTATCTCACATCTATCTTTCTCTTTTTCTTTGTATATCTTTCACTAATATCTCATCCTATATTTATACCATCTTTAATTTCAAAAAATATCCAAATTCAGCCATACACACCATTTGTATTTACAAATTCAAATTAGGTCAACGGCAAAACATTCTAAGGTGGAATTAGAATGAGGGCGACCCAAACACATGCTTAGTGATCACCTAAATAAGTCCTAATAGGCTTCATGAACTTCACAAGTAGTGTTTAACACAAGGTGAGGCAAACCAATGTAAAACACATAGAAAAATTAAGCACATGCATCCTTAGAACGATCCAATCTTTTCAGATAACAAAAGTATCTTCCACATGACCTCAAAAATTATCTTGAAATCCGCAAGTCATAAGACACAAACAAGAAGAAATCTGGAGCAACTATATTTCTCCCGGACCTCAGCCAGATACACTGAAAAACACAGTTCATAATTTGTGAACATAACTCAAACTGTACAATGATCTAGAAACCCAAAATTTGGATATAGAAACTTCCAACAACCATGATTAACATATCTAAATTACAAGAGAATAGGAGTGAATTCTAGAGAAAAACCCAAAACAAACACTGAATACTTGAAAGCTTTTTCATTAAATTTTTTTGAATATCCTCGATTTATATAGCCAATAACTTCCATCCATGACATCAATGACAACGACAACCAGTTGATAACTAGTTAACCAGTTGACATCAATGACAACACATTTATACTTGCAACAACAATATCCTTCTTCAAGTATGCAGGTCCTTGGATCATCTGACCCAAAACTTCAGTTCAACAAACTTATTGACCCTTTTCAAATGGATAATGCTAGAGTTGTTCCCAATATAGTCGCCAATTTGTTGGTTCCCAAATCTACATAAAATTGAACCCTAAAGGTGTGACATGTCTTATGCTCAGATTCAAAGAGAGATTTGGCCAATGAATGGGAGAATGATCTTCCAATTTTCTCCTCTACACTTCAAGCTCTACAAAACCTACATGGGTCTCCCTATATGGTACTAAAGTGTAGAAGTTGTCAAAACCAACTTCAGACTCCAAGATCACCTACATGCAAATGGATACCTGTCACAAGGAAGAGAATAGATGGAGAAAACAAACAAGAGTTTGAAGAAATATTCAATCACAAAGAAAAGTATTGATTGATTGATAGATGGATAATTACAAAGAGAAAATATGTCTGATTATATAGGCAAGTGTTAAACCTAAAATGCAAAGGATGTTGTCAAGTGTTCAAATCACACTTCATGTGACAACAAGAAACTCTAACCAACTACCTAGGGAATGATAACAAGATGAAGATAAGTTCTAGAAAATACAACTCATCTTCTAGAAGGGAATCTTATCTCAACAACTCTATTAAATGATTAAATGCAACTTAGGACTAATATGATTAATTAAAACTTAAGTTAACTTATGCTAGTGTAATAATTAATTACACTAACACCCCACCATAAGTGCAACTTAGAGAGACTAGATAAGCATGAATGGGTCCCGACAACAAGGCCTGATCAGGTACCCATGTACAAATGCAATAATGAAGTAGAGAAGGAAAACCCAGTGGGACAACCTCCCCATACAATGAGATGACTATAGCAAATAAGCACTAGAAGAACACTATGGAGTAACACTGGAACCGCAATCCGAAAAGCAAGGGAAGATACTTTTATCTACAAGAAACTATATCAGAATCATAATAATGCAACAACGGACCCGATGCCATGGAACACTCGAAAACATCAAACTGGAACAACCCTAGAATCCATAAAGCAATAGTAGATGAAAAGATGATGACAGAATCTGGAAGCCGTGAATCTCGATGCCAATGTCAAACTGAGACTAAAATTTTTCCATGAGAACAAGTACCATAAAGACTCAAGAACATCAACCACAAATTTAATGGCCCTCAAACTAAGATGGATCTGATGTGAATCTGATATGTGTCAAACTAAGACAAAATATGGCCAAAAGA
This sequence comes from Sequoiadendron giganteum, assembly GCA_007115665.2. Classification (NCBI taxonomy): domain Eukaryota; kingdom Viridiplantae; phylum Streptophyta; class Pinopsida; order Cupressales; family Cupressaceae; genus Sequoiadendron; species Sequoiadendron giganteum. The sequence goes on from CM021107.1 coordinate 209,769,907, forward strand.
AACTAAGAAACTAGATTACAACCCATGTGAGTTGTCATCAAAACACAATGAAGATCAAAGTGCATGCACACTCTAATCAAATTATTATGCAAAAAACCCCCTGATGGAACTTTATATTAGTTCATTTATTACAATACTCAATGATTGCAAAATGAGAGAATATGCAAAACATGCATAAATTAAAAACAAAATGCAAACCTATTGCATGCAAGCAAAAAAGAGTGCATGCACAAACCACTATTTACATCTGTCTCCATGATGAAAATAACTTCAGATTTGTGTAGATGACCAAATCTGAAAACATGGCCTACACCACTATAAAGTGCTTGAAACAAGTTTTCCGTCAATATCTCGTTTGCCAAAAACAGACATCGTGGCCAAAAGTTATGAATTTTTCAAAAACCGAATTTAGCTTGTAGGAAACAAATTTTCTAGCAAAAAATGTTTATTTTCTAACTTGATTTTTGGAAAATCTACTCATTTTTTGTAGACAAAAATAAAAACCCAGAAATATTTTGATGCTAGAAACAAAACCCAGAAATCATATTTTGATCCAACAAGCAGAAGATGAAAAATTGATTTTTATTTTAACCTTCAGCAAGGAGAAAAATGACGTGCGCTTCTTTTTAAATAGTGATTTTCTCTAGATCTGTGCAAGATATGCAAAATCTAAAAGATACCCAGTTCAAATTTTGATTTTGGCTACAAAACCCAGAAATCGTTTTTCCTCCAAATGAGTGAAAGCTAGATTTTTGAAGCAAAAAAATGACGGCTCCAATAAAACACGGCATGCAACAAACCCTTGTAGCTCCAAATAGCTCCAAACTCTTTAAACAAGAACATGCATGCAACAAGAAAACTCTAATACCATGTAGAAATTGTCAAAACCAAATTCAGACTTTAAGATCACCTGCATGCAAATGGATACCTGTCACAAGGAAGAGAATGGATGGAAAAAATAAACAAGAGTTTGAAGAAATATTCAACCACAAAGAAAGTATTGATTGATTGATAGATGGATAATTACAAAGAGAAAATATGTCTGATTATATAGGCAAGTGTTAAACCTAAAATGCAAAGGATGTTGTCAAGTGTTCAAATCACACTTCATGTGACAACAAGAAACCCTAACCAACTACCTAGGGAATGATAACAAGATGGAGATAAGTTCTAGAAAAGACAACTCATCTTCTAGAAGGGAATCTTATCTCAACAACTTTATTAAATGATTAAATGCAACTTAGGACTAATATGATTAATTAAAACCTAAGTTAACTTATGCTAGTGTAATAATTAATTAATTAATTATACTAACATAAACATGGATGAGAAATAAGGTTTTCTTTCAGCACCTAGCAAATAAACTTCTTACAAATAACAAGGGTTCATATATATGAACAATGGAAGGCACTATATTTGTTGTCATTAAAACCTAGGCATGAAGTATGCAAATAATCTGGGAATAGATATTGTAGAAACTAAATCATGGTTTTATATTTGAAATGTGCTTTTTAGTTTGAAGGAAAACCATTGAAAATAAACTAGTGCTTATCCAAGGCTACAAAATCACAATGCTTGTACACATATTTCATCACATTCTAAACACATCTTGATCATCATTAGCCATTAACACCTTATTTTAATGAGATCAACTAATAAGTAACAATCTAACTTCTACTTAATAATATATCCTACAACAAAATATTCTCATTATTTTCATTGAAAGAATTTACATTGCTCCTTGATCAAACACTAACCCTAAAAATAATCCAAATGTAGAAAATGTGCATGGAAATATTTACAACCCTTGATTGTATTACTGAAAGAAATACTTCATTACAGATTGGATACAAGAGACATCACCTTATTTTAATGAGATCAACTAATAAGTAACAATCTAACTTCTACTTAATAATATATCCTACAACAAAATATTCTCATTATTTTCATTGAAAGAATTTACATTGCTCCTTGATCAAACACTAACCCTAAAAATAATCCAAATGTAGAAAATGTGCATGGAAATATTTACAACCCTTGATTGTATTACTGAAAGAAATACTTCATTACAGATTGGATACAAGAGGCATTGAGAACATGCAAAATAATGTATCCATTTATGTTGCAATAAATATATACAATGCAACTAAAGGAATATTTTTAGAGCATTTACCTCTATTTCCCTACACAAATCTAAAAGCCTACCCCTTATAGCTTCTTCAAAATCTTAGAACTCCTTACAATGAAACTAGTTTTTCACTTAAGAGAAAGGAGAAAACACTAGATAAGCCCTAGAAATAAATCCATGGTGACACATGGTACACCTTTGCACCCTTGATCTACAACCTGATTTGCATTTAGAAGATGCTTCTCCTTCTTTATTTTTCCTCCTCTTTTTTACAACTGAAGTTGATTTGGCCCAAATATGTTTTTTGTTCCCATGCAAACCTTTTACCTACTTGTAAATAGTCATTTATAGTTGCATTCCTACTTTTAAGTGAAAAAATTCACCTCTAGGTCAAAACCCATTTATTGGTAGTTAAAAAATGCTTTTCAATCTTCCATTTTAACCTTTAAAATCTTTATTTTCCCCTACATTTAGTTTGACATTTTGTAAAACATTTATTTGGCAACCATTTGAATGCATATTCTACCCATATGCTATTTTTCTCCATGCCCAACACTCTCCATAATTGCAATAAGATTCAAAATATTTGCAAGTTGCTTTTATGTCCACTGGAATCTTAAAAAATATTTAAATCACCATTAAAGCTGCTTCCCAAGTGTTTGATTTGATTGTTGGGTCATGCTTGATTTGATTGTTGGGTCATGACAAAATATTTCTAGGTGTTTCCTACCTCACAGGTGGCTAAGAACTACATAAAACATTGCCAAAATTTCTTCCAAGGAATGAGAAATGGTTGATGCACCTTTATGGAAGCAAAAACCATGGTTTGCAACTAAAAAATGGCATTGCAATGTAGCTTCAAACCCAAAAAATGTGACCACATTTCGTTTCTAGCTCCAAAAGATGTTCATTGTAGATTATTTATAGTAATAGTGGGTAGAAAAACCCCTCAAAAAAGAAACAAAACAATTTCCATGTCATGAGGAATCATTTTTGGGTGTTTTTAATGTTACTGGCAACAAAAATTGCATAAAATGATACAAAATTGTTCTTTAAAATGTTTTAGGAAACAATGAGAAAACAACATTAGAACAACATTGATACATTTAAAATATTTTAAAATTCCCTCATTTTCTTTCCCCACATCTCCCTCTCCTCTCCTCACTTCCTCAATCACTTCTGTTGCCATCAACTTTCACTACCGTGGGCTGGCAGGGAAAGCATTTTATTAAATTTTAGACTTTAGAAAGTGTTTTCAAAATATTTACCTACCTTGGAGAGCAATAATAAGGTCATTTTGATAAATATTCTAATGCCTGGAAGGTTTGCTCGCTTCCTTGCTCACTTTGGTGATGACAACACTGTTGTGCAGTGGGCTAGCTGGGAAAGCAAATATGTAGCTTAAAACTTTTAGAAAGTTTTTAAAACATTAACCTTCCTTCTACAATAGAAAATAAATCATTTTTCTCTAAATATTATAACTACCTTTGCCCACTTCCTTGCTTGCTTCTGTTGTTGTGAGTTTTCATTGCCGTAGGCCGGTGGGCAAAGTAACTTTTAATAAAGTTTTGACTTTGTAAAGTTGGGAGAGTATTAAATGTTTCCCTAATTTATGTGCATTTTAATTACAAAGTATTTAAAATATTTCAAATATTTTTATTTCAAAATTTAAGAAATATGTTAGTTTTTAATTTTACCTACTGCCCAAATGAGGAAAATTCATTGTGCACAAACGAGGACCCATGGAGCTATGATTTTTTGTGAGAAACCATTATCAATTATTTAAAACATGGGTTTTAAATGAGATTCCACCCAACAATTAGAATTTAGGTACCTCCCTTGTAAACTGGCCTTTCAGACATGTTTGCCGCAACCAAAACATATTAAAATAATGTATCATATGGACTCCATTTTTGATGAAAATGGAACTGAAGATGCTTTAGACCAAAACAAGATATGGGTTGCCTTTAGAATTGTGAAATTTGCAACTTTTTCAGAACACCAATTTTAGCTCGATAGCAGTCAAAAAATAATTAAATATCCCATCAAAACTCATGTTGGAAGCATGAAACTGAATAGGCACACTACCATATGTACCAAGAAACATTCTACCATATGGATTTGCAATATTACCTTTGAGGTACAAAATTTTAATCAACGAAGATTGGCTCTAAGGTAGATTGAGCAGTATGCCAACCTAGCCTTTGTCAACACATTGAAAGGACATATGCACTTCAAATTTGCAAAATTTGAAGGTGTGATCAGAACATACCCCAATAGGAAATAGAAAATGGAGCTAGAGCTTGACTCATAGAGAATAAATATAAACTATGATGAGAATTTTTATGGATTTTTCTTCAAACAACAAAGAATAAGGAAATTCATTGACTCTGACTATACATGATCTAACCTAGAGACATTGGACTAGCTTTGTCCCCAACAGATTCACCAATCTATTGGTTATTTTTAATGAACCAAACTTATCTCACCAATTATCTATGAATGTACCAAATTCAATTGTCAATAACTCTAAGGGATTGACCAATGAATAGGTGAAGGATTTCTAGGATTTCCCTCTACACTTTAGGCTCTACAAAACTCGAGAAGGTGATCCCTAAAATGTATTTTCAGATACTCTTGTGCCAATTATCATATACATTGTAAATTTAATAGATAAATTCTCCTTTAATTTCTTAACAAATGAAAAACCTTAAATATTTGGCAAATCCTCATGGTGACATCTTATTTAAGCATGAAAAAAAATTATAAATTGAGCTTGACATACATTCACATAGCAAATGGAGATTAAAATTAATTTTGAATATAGTTGCTATGAAAGATCTGGGAAACTATAACATAACATTACTAGTGCCTTATCCTAGGGTGAAGAATTCTAAATACATCCTTATCCCTATCATAAGAAAGCTTATCAATGATGCCTTACACCATTGATACTAGAAACTTAACCAACAATACTTAATTATTTGTGCATACATTCACATAAACCTTCATTCATGTTAAAATAGATTAAACTCATTCTTTGAACAAGTGTATTAACAATGAATAAACATTCAAGGAAAGACAAGAAGATGAATATAAATAATCTTTGATTCATTTATATTCATAATCTATGTAGAGTGCACAATGGAGAATGCTAGCCTTGAATATTTTCCATTTATATTCCAAAATATGATAGTACGGTTATCACACTCACCATTACAAGATTCAAAAAATTCTTAGAACCTAAAATAGACTCATATTCTATTATCTAGACCTGATTACAAAACTTCTTTGAGATCAATCCTCTAACAACCCCATACAATTGCCCTTAAATTCCCTCTTATAAGAACAAGGGAGAAAAACAAGCCTCGGGTCAACGTACATGTCATATTTTCATTTGACAATCATATTTACATTCAAATGGTAGTTATATTTGGAAAAAATCAAGGGAGATGCTCGCATAAGACAAAAAAACATTTCTCATTTGTTGATGAATATTCTCTCACCTTCCAAAAGGCTCTTTAGTTGGTACAAATTATTCTTTCCATGAGCTACACACCCTTTTCCATGTGCTTCAAAAACTTGAGGATGAAAAGCATAAAATAAAGAACGAAGAATATACCCAACTACTTCCATGCATGTAGTCCATGTCATCAATTTGAATTGGCGAGAATACAATATCTTAACTTTGATATATCTAAGGTCTAATTTGTACAGAATCCAGGCCATGTATTGTACTTCTCCTGATGTAACATTTTTTGTTGCACACATAGGATCAAATTTTCAATCACCATTTCACCATTGCAGTAGCCTACTCATCCATGATGTCAACATACTTTCTCTTTCATAGCTAAAAATCTTCCTTAGAAGGCCATTCAAATGTAATAACCTGTTCTACCTTCTTTCTATATGGGGTATATTTAATTACCACTTGGTTGGCCTCTTTTTCAAACTCTTCAAGGAAGATTCCCATGTGAGAGAGCTTGTCCATACTATTCCTCAACATCTCCACATCTACCCCATCATAAATCAGATTTTCCTGAGTAGCTATCACTTTATTTTCTTGGTCCTTCCATTTGTGTAGAGGTTTGACTTCACCATTTTCATTTAGAATATCTAGGAGTAAGTTGAAACTCCACTCATCAAACCTTTTCATGAGCTCCTTGATCTTCATTTTCAATATTTCAATCAACCCTTGGAATTCCTTGATTACATTTACTAGTTTAAAAGTTAGGACAATGTTAGGTGGCTAATTGGCATCATGTTTTAATCCAATCACCATATATCTTAATTCATGGAACCTAGGGATCCATTTATCCATCAATGGGATGACAACCTCTTTATACCTGTGAAAGTTCCTTATTGCATCAAAAATAGAGGAGTAGTTTAAATGAATGGTGATTAACCTTCTTTCAATCCCTTTGTTCAAGTGCTCCAGTACCACAATCACAATTTTCATGTTGCTCAAGTGAGTTAGCTCATAAAACTATTGACACCTCTCCTCATAATTCTTGAGCTTCTCTATCAACTCCTCCTTGGTGATCTCTTCTATTGGAGGTGCATCTGATGCACTTGGAGCTGATTGTGTAATGGGCACATCCTTAGGGATAGGAGGCATAACCTCAGTTGAGATTGGAGGTGGTGAAAGAATAGTATAAGTTGGAATTTGTTCTTGTGGAGAAGGGAGAGGAATAATTGTTTCTTATAAATGTCCTAGTTGCATTGACTTAAACTTCTCATTTAACAATGCAATCTCTAATTACATCTAAGCTATTTTCTGTTGTCCCATATTGTGAACCACTATATCATTGTACTTTGTTTTGAACTTTTCCCTCTCTTGATTTAGGGACTCTACTATGGCTTTGGTGAACTAAGCTACATTAACATTAAATGTAGCTACCTCTATGGCTGGTGTATCTGATACCCTTTTAACGATTAGCCCTCCTTTGACTACAACAACAAGTTGTACAACCTTTGGCTTCTTAGTGATTAGGGCTAAGGCCCAAATGGCCAATGTGTCCCACTAGGAACTGAAGGTTGATCCTTGTAAGGCTAGGGTAGCTTCCTCTTTAGTGATAAAAATTGGGGCATCATGCCTTCTAACTATGTCAAATATAATATTTGATGCTAAATCCCATTCAAGAAATAACAATACACCACTCTTTCTAACTAACTCTTGGCCCTTAGATACAGTGATATCATGATATTTATCTCTCATGTCTTCATGGACTTGAACCTCTATTACTAATTTTTTTAACTTTGAGCTTTTACTTGCCTTCATCTCAACACCCATCACATATTCATACTTCATTTCCCTCCACACATATTCCTAAAATCCTTGTGTCTTCACAAATATATCATCATCCATGAATCTTTCATAAGATTCAGCTTTAACATCCTCTGAACTATTAACCCCACTGAAGTCAACCTTGCTTAATCTAAGACTTAAAGTCTATGGTATTGTGTCTCTTTGGGGGGAGGTCATACCTTTACTTATTTCATCCTCTATAACAAGAATCTCCTCATCTAAATCATGATCTAGATAGTCAACAAGGCTGCTTGAATCAACCCTTTGCTCCTTCATTGGTGGCAACTTTGGAGGAGATGGTCTCCTCGGTGGTGAATCAAGCTCAATTATCTTTGGGGTCGATCAATGTGGTGGTGATTTTTGTTGTTGAGGGGAGGGTGATCTGGATTGCATTGATTGTGTAGGACAAGCAATTTTCACCCATTTCCTTACAATTCCCTTTCTCCTTGCATATATATACACCTTCTTTGAAGGTTGGTAAGTTGGTCTTTCTTTTGTCATAGGGGCATTCCCCTTATTATGTTCATTAGTGACCATAGATTTTACCTTATCCTGGACCATCCTTTCTTCTTTCAAAGTTGCAACAACTTTGTCAAAATTTTGCATAACTATTTCCACTCTCAAAATTACATCCCCAATATTAGACAAAGTTGTAAATTCAAGGTATTTCACCCTTTTTTCTCTCTCCAAATTCTCAAAAACAATCCATTTCCTCATCCTATCTTCCTAAGTTTGAAAATTAAAAACATTTCTGATAATGCCTTTAAGGAAGGAAAAGGTATGAACAAACTTTTTTCCTTTTATTCTATCCATAAACCAAACCATAAAGCCCTCTAGGTCATAACTCCTATATGCTTGAAACTTCATATCATAGGGCATTAATCTATCAAGGAGATTCTTCCATCCATGAGTTACCATAAAAAATCAAAGAAAACAATGTAGGAAGGAAAAAAAATTCCTTTCCTCATCTCAAACAAAATATTATCTTCTACATCACCTAGCTGTCACATGACCTCAAGGAATTCAATCCTCAATGGTACATCCCTAGGGAGTACATGAGGTTTTTTTCTTGTTTCATATACCTAGAGAACTATGCAATCCTAATAAGGAATTGCATCCCCCCAATTGTGACTAACTTTCAAATCAAGCCTCCTTTCCACTGGTCTTAGGAAATCATGTAACTCAAGCAGAATCCTTGGCATATCCATAGTCAGAGCTCTTTTCAATTTGGAGGCAAAGATATTTGTGGCAACCATAAAACTAGTTTTCTGCTCATGTTTGTTTAACAACGGATTCCATGATTGAACAAGCATCACTACATTATCCTCCACTCTCTTCAACTCCATATTATTACCAAAACAATCTACACCCTTGTACAAGAACATGTGCATAAACAAATAATACCACCAAAATTTGACACCATACTCTCCATTATTTAATGCTACCAAACCTTTGTGCATTTATTCTAACATGTAAGTAGCAAAATCATACAAGGTGTTGATGTTGGGATGTTTAATACCGGTAGCCATAAACATTAGTGTAATTAGCATGCTTGAAGATGGATCATACCCTAGAATTTGACATAGGGAATAAAATATTTTCTAAAAATAGAGAAGTATTTGATTGGAAAAGGCTCCTTGTCATATGTCCTAAGTACAATTCTATTTCCTCCCTTTCCTACCGATGCCAATAAATGATCCAACAGTAAGACTTTGAATGTAGGTCTCACCTTTTCATATTTTTCCCTCATTTTCTTGTCATCAATTTCTTCCATGTCACCACTCCATTTGTTTAGTTTTAAAGCTTCTGCAATTTCATCCTTAGTAACCCAAACCTTTTACTCCCTAGAGTGAGTTCTAACTACCCTTTAAACAACACAATCATAATTAGCTACAACAACCTTGAGAAGGTCTATGTCCAAATACATGTTAGGGACAATCAAATTTCCCATATCTAGTCTCCATGGGTTATAGATTAGAATGTGAGCACATTTGTTACCAAAGGTCAGTCCTACTAAAGTGACCACCTAGTGTATGCTAATGTAGCATCCTTGATAATATATTGTCTATCGACAATGCCATCCTTAACCCTAGGACCATGAAACATATTTTTCCCAATACACTTTTCATTTGTTGAAGATGGAAATTTTTCAAGCAAGTCTTGGACTAGAGGTCACTTTTTAGGTTTAGAACTAGGGATTTGTACTATCGGTGCCATATCTAATGAGTGACTTGACCTAGGGTTTCACAAGTTAAGACTAGGGGTTATAGTTTCAAGGTGAAGACTTGATGCAAAGAATGACTAAACTCATAAATTTTCAACAATTTAAAATGAACATAAAACCTTAAAAGAAAAACCTAATTTGTAATTCAGATGACAACAACTAAAATTGTGTGGAAACTATGAGAAAATTGAGCTCAAGAAGTATAGTTAGCACTTAATAGTTTTTCAAAATAGAAAACCTTATTTTGAAGATTCCAAGAACTTGAAATGTGTTGCAATAATTCTTGAATACCTTATAAATGCTTTTGTAATCAACTATAAGCTTTAAATCTAGCTTTTATGGTGAAGAAAATCTTAATTTGGTAGGAAAACATCAACTTCACTATTACTGCTTGCTTGCGTGAACTAGAATGACTCAATGGTGTCCTTTTTAGTAACTTTGAATTTCCACTATAGATCTTATCATGATCTAGATCAATGTGTTGCCAAGATATAGTCAAAAAGGTTTGAACATTTTTCCTTTTTCTGACTCAACATCTACTCAACCAAATTCTTGCCATGTGTTCATTCTCCAAGCTAGTCTGATGATCCCACAACACTATGCAAGACATGAAATAGTCCATGTGTTAGCTACCTGCTATCCCTCTCAAATCTACAAGTTTTAGATCAATGGTCATGGGCTAGTGGACAATGGCCCAAATCAACCCAACAACCTTTAATGTATGCTCCCTTTAATCTCCAAGCCTAACGCTCTAATAGTTATCGTCCTTTGGTGATGAACGGTCAAGATTAAAACATCTTGTAAAACATTTTTGCATGTGCACACATACCTCTTTAGTAGCGAGCCTTTTAACATTACCATGGTCACCATGAAATATTTCACCATATACATTATAAAGTCTCACAGATGGTGGTGATGATGCCATGTGGCACTTGCCCACCAACCCTCCAAGAGTTGAGATCTGACAATGGGTCCCTCATGGGCTGGCAGGGAACGATCATGATTAAACCATAAGAGTGCACCTAATCCATCAATTTCATAATCCTTCATCAATGATGCCTTTGAAGAAGGGTAGGACCCACCACAAGGATGGATAGGTGTCACTTGCTCACTACCATGTTAGCTATTTTTTGATTATTTTATTATTGTGGGCAAGTGGGCAACCAATAGAAAACATTTGGTGGGACCTAACGACCATTTATTAAGCATTTTAAATGACATGTGTGTTAAGTGATGACTTAAAATGGTCGTTCACTAGGTTCCAAGAGTAAAAATACTTAGTTACATCACAAACCTAGACTTAGGATACAATGGCCAATAATTAAAAGATTTTCAAACTTGTTTAACATTTGATATGACTTAAAATAATTAAACGGGTAGCGATTGGTAAGTTAGGAAAGAATGCTGGTGTAAATAAAGTCTTGCAATTAGTTAATTCATTACTAGGGGACTTATTTACATGTTAAGTTTACTTAGGTCTTAGAAAGGAATATTTATAGAAGGTGTTAGTTGTCATTAATTATTATCTTATCTTTTAAATATTAACACATGTGACCTAGGTAGTTGTGATAAGTTGTCTCATGTCATATGATTAAGACACTTGTCATGATCTTATGAAATCTTGTATCCCACCATGGCTATATAACCAAGGGTCTCTCATACATTGTATACAACAACATTGAATCATAATTAATAAGAATATAGTTTATTGTTTTCATATTTGTATTCTCTCTCTTGTGCTTTTCATTTGGCCTCAAGATCTTGGCAGGCTATCTCCATAGCCAATTCTAACAAAGAAGAGCTAGTTTGGGTGCCATTAGATAGTATTTTTTTGAGATATCTAGGGAAATCTTGAATAGTTGAGTATGCTCTTCTCTTGCATTGTATGATGATCTAGAGAATTAGAAAATCTTGAAAGAAATACCAAATTTGGTGGGTTTCTCTTTTTTTCTCTTATTTTAGGTTCAAATCAAAGCTTTCTAGTGCAAATATGAGCTCACCATTGAGTTTAGAAGGTTTGAGAAAGTTAGTTTTTCCTTTTGTTTCAGCCAAATTAGATATATGAGGCGAATCTATGAGGCTTTGAAGCTAAAGAGTGGTTGACAAATGCAAAAGGTAGATGCAATTTTGGAGCATTTTGGGTCAAATCTAACGATCATGTCCAAAAGGCCCAAAAACCTTAAGATCAAGTGTCAATTCATCGAGTTCGGAGCAGTAGTCCGCTGAGGCAAAAAAATTTTACCCAAGGAGCGAAATGACCCACCAGGTCACCATCATTAATGCATTGGTACAATTTTAGGGAAAATTAAATTTTAACTGAATCAAATTTTCTTCTGAAATTTTTTATATAACTCAGTGAAATTATTTTCAAAAAAGTTATTTGAAAATGATTTTTTTTTATTTTAGTGGCTCATACTACACATAGGGTATGTAGAGTACCATATATGTAGTAGGGTACCATGGGGCCTAGAGGTTGCCATGTGGCATGGGGTAGCCCCCACCACCACCGATAGCAAAAAGTAAAAACCAACAAAAAATTCTTTAAACCAGTGATCATTCCAAATTTCCAAGCGACTAGATTAAATTTAAACCAACATTTGAAAACTTCAAAATCAGCATTGAAAAACCTAATAGTGGAAGAATATTCCTTTGGAATATTTGGGTATAGAGAATATTCTATTGAGATTCTCCTCCGCCAATCGACAAGGAATATTCCATTGTAGATTCTCTACAACTAGGGGACCCATGTTGACTGGTGATGGCTATTCGGCTATCAAATTTAAACTAGCCGACTATTAATGTCAGCTTGCATCAGCGTGATGTCAATAGTTCATAAGAATTTTCCCCCATCATAGATTTCATTTTCATTTTGACAGCTAATTTTCAAATGCCTATATATCAGTCATTTTGACTCCTTTTGTTGAGCAATTTTTTTATTTGGGCTAATTTTTCACACTCTTCACAGTGGTGCAATTAGATTTTGGTTTTGGTGTATGTAGTTTCCAAAAATTGTAGATTCTCATAGGTGTTGCTACTTCATCCTCATTTTGAGAACTTTAGGAGCTCATAACTTGCTCATACGGTAACATTTTTGGGTGAACTTTTTTTGAATGTGCATATTTTTCCATGTACTTTCTACGGGTGTAATTATTTTGATCTTATCTACTTTAAATGTTTTACTTTGATCTTGCAACCTATTTCTGGCATTTGCATGTACCAAGATCAATACCACTTTGTTGTTTTTTTGCAAGTGACATTTGTAAACACAATAAGTATAAAGTGCCACAAATCATATATTACTTGGGGTGTTTGATGATTGAGTAATTTTGGGGGGTAATCTTGTAGTGGTTCGTTGCATTCTTTTTCTTGGTTTGTGTTCTTGCAATGGAGAAATCTCAAATTGAACTCCTAACTCCACATAATTATGCTACATGTCGAAAATTAGTGTAGAACTATCTCATGATGAAATGTCTAATAGGTCATCTAAAGGAAACTATTTCTCAACCTACTGATGCTAAAGAATTGACAAAGTGGGAGCTTTATCCTAAAACACTTGGATGCATATGTTCATTAGTCTCATTTGATTTACAATTTCATTTTGAATCATACAAAACACCTAAAGAGGCTTGGGAGACTTTTGAAAATTGTATGGTAAAATAGATAAGATTAGGGGATATTAGATTGATAATGATTTGATGAATCTTTATCCTAAATTTTTTTACCACATCCAAGACTACATCTCCAAAGTTAAGCAACTAAGAACATAGTTGAAAGAATGCAACATTGATAAGGATGTTTTACAATTGATTCTAAATAGCTTCATCCTGAGTATTCAGTGTTTGTTTCTAGCTTTCACACCCATCAACTTTCTATGGGAGAATCATCTATTGATCCTAAGTTTGATGACTTTACAAATATCCTAATCCAAGAGGAAGCTAAGTTAATGAACACGGGTCTAATCAAGTATTCCAAGTCACAAGCATTATTGGCTAGTGATTCTAAGGTATAGAAAGAATCAATGAATATTGATAAGAAGCAAAAGAAGAAAAAGAACAAGCCACATAAAGAATCATAATTATAAAAAGTGGAATCATCTAAGGAGAAGCCTACTTGTGCATATTTCAAGAAGTATGGACATAAAGAACCCTATTATTATAAGAAGGATATTGATTAGTTGAAACATCTTCTCAAAAAGAATCACATTGATTTTCCTTCTAAAATTTCTAAATCACCTCCTCCTCCTTCTTCAAAACAATCTAAAAAGGACAAAGGTCAAGCATCTACATCAAGAAATAAAAAACACACTCTTTGTTCTTCTTGAGGTCATAGATTAGGGAGATGGCTTCTAGATTCAGGAGTATCTCATCATATAGCATCTTCATAGTCTATATTCTCTTCTTTCAACCTTGTACTAGGTCTCATATCTTGATGGGAAATAATACATACATGAGTGTAATTGGGAAGAGATCTATTAGTTCTAGGGACAACTCTTTTTAGGATGTTTTGTGTGTTACTCATTTGACGACCAATATTCTTTCCATATATCAGATTACATGTGGTGGAGATGGGAGGATTATGGGGCTCACTTTTGAATTAGTCATCAGTCATCATTCAAGATTTGGATAGTAGAGAAATCATTGCTACTAGGATGGTTGATCATTCATCTCAGTTGTATACCTTTACATATTTTGCTTTTGATGGTGACATTTCTCCTTCAGTTGTTGATCACACTTCAAGTATGAACCATGATCCAGATGAGACATTTGGGTTTTCGAACTTGGGAGTTATCACATCAAATCTAGTTCTGGAGTCATTCATTTCATCTTCTCCATATACTATTGTACCTAAGGATGCTTGTGTTGACATAGTTTTGATTCCTTGTGATTCATTACAATAGGACATACCACATTTTCTTTCAGATTTGGCTACTTTGGATGGATTCTTGACAAGTATTTTAGACTTTTTTGTGGAGTCTCATATTATAGATTTGGGAGACCATGATGAAATTCATATGCTCTTTGATGGAGAAGATCCTTCTTTAGTTGTTGTGAGGGAGCACTTTGACCCTCTTGTTCAATCTCTACATGATCATTCTTTGCAATTTGACATGACTGTGGATACTTTTGGACATCATTTGGAGGAGATTTCTTTGTCTTTAGAGGGAATATCATTGTCTTTTGATTGTGCTCTACATTAATCTCTACAAGATTCTGTATTTTCCTCTTCAATAGTGTGGCCTAGAACAGCTGTTTGGAGTGTGTAAGCTTTTGGAATCGACATGGAGATACTTGAGAATGCTTCAGAGACATCATCCATCTTCCATCTTCCTGACATCTTGCATACTATCTTGTTTTTGTTTCTTCCTAAGGGGAGGAATGTAGTTCCATGCTTTTGGATCATCTTCAGCATTCAATGTCGAGCTTCTACCATCATTTTAGACAACTCAACATTGAGGGGGGGATGCATTGTCTCTCTTCTTCTCTCTTATGAGGGGGGTATTTTTTCTCACATGGGGTTTCATCCTTCTCATGTGTCATTGAGATTATTTTATTTTTTCATTTCATCTCTCTTTTGCGGAGGAGTTTTGTCCCACTAGGTTTTCTCCTTTTCTTTGTTTGTGGGAGATTTCATTTGTATTTGTACATGGGTACCTAACATGGCCTAGTAGTAGGGACCCATTCTTGCATATTTGTTTCATTTTCATAATAATCTAATATTCCCTTTCACTTAAGGGGGGGTTTTGGTGTAAATAAATTCTTGTACCTAGTTAATTCATTACTAGGGGACATATTTACATGTTAAGTTTACTTAGGTCCTAGGAATGAATCTTTCTAGAAGGTGTTAGTTATCATTAGTTGTTATCTTAACTTTTGACTTGTGATACATGTCACCTAGGTAGTTGTGATAAGTTGTCTAATGTCATATGATTAAGAAACTTGTCATAATCTTATGATATCCTGTATCTCACCTTGGTTATATAACCAAGGGCTCTCTCA
The DNA here is from genome assembly GCA_007115665.2 of Sequoiadendron giganteum. NCBI lineage: Eukaryota > Viridiplantae > Streptophyta > Pinopsida > Cupressales > Cupressaceae > Sequoiadendron > Sequoiadendron giganteum. The sequence continues at coordinate 209,785,563 of CM021107.1, forward strand.
TACATTGTATACAACAACATTGAATCATAATTGATAAGAATACAGTTTATTCTTTTCATATTCACATTCTCTCTCTTGTTCTTTCCATTTGGGCTCAAGATCTTCGAAGGCTATCTCCATAGCCAATTCTAACAAAGAAGGGCCAGTAAGTGAATGAATTTGATGACTCAGGTTATAACTTGAGGAATTGGGAATAGGCTAGCACAAGTCAACCACAAATTAGAATGTAGGAAAAGGGGTTTCGATACTTAGGATATTTCAAGGATTTATGGTATAGACAAAACCATAGAATAGAGGTAAAACCAGAGCTCTAAGCCACAAGACACATCCCAAACTATAATAGATAGCCAAATATGCATCAAATATCAGTGAAACACAAAAAATTGGGGGGTTCCACCAAGATTATGGATGGATACTTATTTTCCTTAATTGATGGATGGAGAGGAAATGGATTTCCTCTAATGGAAAATTTATTATTTCTTGAATTATTAGTAATAAATTAAAATATTGAATGAAATAGCCTATAAATTTGATTTTGGATTCTTTCAAATATGTTTATGATGCACATTCTTTATGATCACTTTATATATGTGGAAATTGGATACAAGGCTTACGAAATTCCTTATTATTGATGATAGTTGTAGTATTTACCCCTTATAGATATTAATTATGTTTATATTGTATTTATTAAAATACTTTATATTTGTACTTGGTAGATGATAATTATTATTTTCCATGGTATTTTTATATTACTTGTATCATTTTCCTAATGTTGTAATGTTGAAGTTGGTAGAAAATTTTCATAGCCACACATTTTGGAGGTTGTTATAGAATCTAAACATGGCATGATAAAATAATTTGACATACAAAAATAACTTTTTTACAATGACTTTTTTATAGATTTCATTGGTTGGAGTGGAGCAAATAGAATGCTCTATTTCTACCAACCTATCTTTCACAACTAGGGTTTACCCATTATTTTAGCATTGTTTATAATTATCACTTCTCAATGTGTATGACCATAATAAATCAATTGTGAAATATTGAAAGAAATAATCATAATCAAAATGATAACACAATCAAATGATCAAAACAATCGAGTAAAATAATAGAAATTGAATTAAAAATGATACAAACCTTGCAAGCACACATACAATTTACCTTAGCACAACTCCATTTCTCTCCTCTAATTCACCTTGGGAGAAATGGTGTAAAATCTTTTCTCTCAAATTTGTATTTAAGCACAATAGCATCAAGCACATGTAAAACATGACTATATTTTTCTTGTGTGATATGAGATGAAAAATGAATGAGAGGATGGTTTCATTTATAGATATTCCATGAAATTGGTCAATGGTTGAGATTAGATGAGAGGTTGAGAAGATCAATGGTTGAGAATTGATGAGAGGAATTGATTGTTAGTTAATTAACTCCATGATTTCAAATAACTGATGGCATGATTCAGTTAAGAGGATTGATTGGATTGTTAACTCAAAGTGATGGTTAGTTGAAAAAATTGATTGCTTATAGGACTCAAAGTGAGCAGGAGAGAAGTGGGTTTGACTGAGGAGTTGACTTATTTTATTGATTAGTGAACTCAAAGTAAGTCTCTGTCAACAAGTGAGGTGGTGTTCGTGTAAGCTTTTTACTAATTAAATAAATTCAATTATTATTTGAGCGTGCAAGATTGGATTCAATAAATAAAAAAGATGTTTTTATCTATTTTTGAAAGAAGATATGTTGAGAGATAAATTAATTAATTAAACAATTAAAATAATTATTTAATTTAGGAAGTGGAGAATGGATAATTAATTAAATAAAAATGAATTCTTTAATTTAAATTTAGAATAGAAGAATAATTAGTAAATCAATTAAATAACATTTATTATTTAATTGATATAAAGGAATGTATAATATGAATTTAATTAAATAATATGAGATTATTTAATTATCAAGATGAAGTGAAAATGATTATTAATTTAATCATTTAGTCAAAATTAGGTGTCTACATTTTACCTCTTTTTTGTGATAATGTGTTTTTATAGTATTGTTTCAAAGAAAGTGATGACATGACTCAATTTGCCCCAACAACATGAAGAAATGAATGTAGGATGCCCCCCTCAAGAGTTTGAGAGAAGAATGAAATTGTTAGGTTAAACTCTAGAAAATGATTAGAAAGATGTGATAGAGATGAAGGAAAAGGAAAGAGTAGAATATGAAATATGTGGAATAGGAAGAAATTTAATATGAGGAAAGATAGTGATAAGATAGCAAATGTTGATCGATTTCACACGTTGGAATGAATGAGAAAATAGAGCGTTGTAGATGGAAAGATATGGATTGATGTAGATTGTGTCTTCTATTTTGTGTTTTTTTTTTATCATCATAGAGTATTTTATTATGATGGAAGTGGATGTATGCACAACAAGGCATGATTGTCATAGCTGTGTCTATTTCCTTTTTTCTAATTTTTTGATGAAAGAAAAGTGGATATATGTACACCAAGTTGACAAAAACCTTAGTGACTTTAGTATCCTTTGCCTAGACAAATACATGACAAACAAGGATTGTTATTAAACATACTAGACATGATAGAACCATGTTGGAATATATAAGGGAACATATCTTCACAACATGATAACCCTAATGCATAAAGGTAATTGATGGCCTTATATACATAGGGTAATTTTTTAATGCTTGAATCTAGACCAAATTTACACAAGGAAACATACCTATGATAGAAAGGCTTAAGAAAATTACACAAACATGACATATCAACGAAATAAACTTGCCCCATTCTTGCTGCCCTAATCATTTTGAGATATCCTTGAGGAACATTGGAATATAATAATAAGATAAATCAAATAATAAAAAGACTCAAAGATCAAATAGATCAACAACTATAAGATTTTCTTGCCAGAAAAGAGTTGCTCAATAGTAAAAAATGTTCATTGTAGGAAATAAATATCCATTAGGACATGATTTATTTGATAAGGTGTTAAAAGAAAATTTGGTAATAGATCCATAGTTTTGTAGATAGTTTATCTAGAGTCTCCTATCCTTGATTGTTCCAGGAATTCTCAATATGTTGGGAAGTTGCATAGTTTGTATTTTCTAAAATCTCATCTAGGCAATGGAAAATTTATTGTGGACATGGTAGATGATGCTATGATTTGAATTTTTGGAAAATTTAAATGTATTTTGGATTTTTTGAAATATTTGATGTTTTTGGATTTTTTGAAATATTTGATATTTTTTTCGATTTTTTGAAATATAGATATGTAGCGATATTAGTGTTCTTCTGGAATCTTGTTGAAAGTCAAGCCAAAATTTATTGATCTAATTGATTCATTATTGATAATGACAACATTTTTGAGGATACACAACAATGCAAGGATAATGTTGTCAAGATAACAACACAAGGATTGAGAAGGATACATCCCAAGATGATGATGGATTGATCAAGTAAGATTGATCAAGATTTGTAGCTATGATAGGAACAAAATTTGCTAAATATTTTGATACCATGTTGAAGCATTTGCAAGATGCAACTGATATGGATTTTTTGGACTATTGGATGATTCCTAGATCACAATGTGAGCTAGAGGAAATATATCAAGATTTATTTTAAGGCAATATGTAAGTACCTACCCCTAGTGTCTAGCAATGTATGGGACACTATGATTGGATGAATAAACTAATGTGATGGGAATAGATATGTGAAGGATAGGGATTGTGTAAATAGATCTAGGATAAGGTATTTTACTTCGAAGGAATTATTGATCATGATGTTAGTCACACACCAATAGTGTAGATAAGTCCTCATAGACAGACTGCAAGAACCTATCTTTACTTGAAAGATTGAACTAGGACAACCTAAATCTTAGGCCAACTCAGCTTAATCCCAAGGCTCATTTATGTTAGGTCTTGACCATACTAGGTTTGCATCAGGCTTCATTTTGATAATGTTGTTAATCACAAGGGGTAAACAATTTTTTCAAGTAATCAAACGAATCATATGGATAGGTAAAGGGTAATATCCATCTGGTTTTAAACACTTTCATGAAATCGATAAATTTACAATAACATTTCATGAACTTCAAATAACTTACTTTCACTTAAGTATATTTAGCTTTAATCATTCAAAAATATCATGGAATCGAAAGATTTGCAATAAAATTTCCATTCATTTATCTCTTTTTTGAAACATTTGCTAAAATTTAAACCTTTATTCTAAAATAAAACATCAAAAATACTGAAAAAGTAAAGCTTCTCCCAAGTATTATCATGCATGGCTCAAGAATTTACCAAACCATAGAAAACCATTCCATACATCACTAGATTGGTTCACAACTAGGAATAGAATGATGCGAGATTTAAAAGAGAGGGAGATTATTTGACATTAGATAGGTTATGTATGCACCCTTAAATAATGAAACACATAGTCTTGTCCAACAAGAACAAACAATCAACTATGTAAGATTTCATATCATGAAGTAGCTTTTAAATTGGCTCTGATATTGATTAGCTTCTATGTGTATACAAGTTTTTAATCTGGAATGGAACAAAGAACAAGAAAAATAACAAAACTTAAAGAAGTTTTGATTATCTGACATCCACAAATTTTGAACTTAACTTAAAATGAAACATCTCCTGGCCTTTTATAAGAACAAGACACTTGAGAAATTCAATCAATACATGAGAGGGAATCTAAGGGATGAATCACAACAAGACATATGGAATATGACAACTGGTAGGAGAATTGTTGATGAAGTCAATAGAGGTCAACATTCTTTAGTACTTTAAAATCTTCCGGTATCTTCATCTTTGAAATATCACCAAGATAGTAACTTGAATTGGAATAGATTTGTCAAAAAAAATGTAGGGGCTTCCCAGATATATGGAATGATCAGGTGGACATAGAAAAATATAAGGAAATCTACATCCACCAACTTTATACTCCCACATTTTGGTTCTACCTTGAGCTTAAAACTCCTAGGAATGAGTTGTATCAGAGGTTGGTGGATTCTTTCACCTCATTCTTAATACCAAAATCCCCAATATTCTGACAACTCAAACTCCTTTGCATAGACTCCTAAAACATTCTGCTTGATTTGGATATGATTTTATTCACGATCCAAATTTTCCTGACTGTCCATACTTGAATATTGCATCATAATTTATTCCTCTTGCAAGTACAAATTCCACATATTAAATCCATTTTAAAAGAATTCATAAAACTCTCATGAAAGTAAAACCATCATTAAAACCATTATTTCAAAAAAATTATGAATATCATGCTTTAAAATACATTCTTGTGTAATTATCTTTTAGGGTGAGCTATGAGACCTTTTGGACCATCGGGAAAACTTAAACATTTAATTTTAAACTTAACACCTGGTACTCAATACTTGGTACTCAACACTTCAAATTCTACAAAAATAAAACTTCTTGAATCCCAGATTTTATCAAAATCTTCACACTTTCCAAGACCTTCACTCCTAGACCAATAAACTTTACCAAAACCTTGCATTAACATCTTAACATTTCTGGCCTTCCAATACCCAGTATCGGGTACACTTGAATGATGAATTATCCCAAAAAATTCCTTTTAACTTTAACTTCTGGTGATCCCTTTCAACTATCCATCACTTTCCATAAGTGTTAGTTTTCACTTAGTTCCCCAAGCCTTACAGTCTTGAGGCATGTTGTGAGACCACACAACAACTTGCAATCAATAAAACCAAATTTAAAAAAAGTTACTTGAAATCAAATAGCCTACTATAAATTATAACATATATATTTTTCAACAATAACTCCTTACCTTTACCTGAATTCTAGCATAAAGATTATAAAACTTCTTTGGAAGGTATTAGTGGGTGTTTTGATTACTTCCAATTTCTGGAACTTGGTGAAAAAATTAGTTCATTGACATTGAACTATATAATGTAGTAATCCTCCAAATAAAAACTTAGATAGAGCCTTGTTGCTAGTCAAGCATCCATAGCCCTAGAAAGGTTATCTCTGAAATTCCCCCAAACATAGCTCTACTACTAATTAGGCATCCGTAGCCCCAATAGAGATATTTTGATAGCCTAAAGAGTTTATTTTTTCTCTTTTGATATTCATTTTTTTCTTTCTTGATATTTCTTTGTAAGCTCATTTACTTCAACTTGCAGGCAATGAAGCTCCACTATTGGGTTGGGAATCATAGTGGTAGCAAAGGTTATTTTTTTATTTTTCATTCAATGCAAATCCCTACATCATTTCACCAATTCCCAAAAACTCATTTAATTATTCCTTGTAGGTGTAACTTTTAAGCTAAACTTTACCACCCTTATGCCAAATTGTAGCTAACTGCAATTCACTATCTACAAAAAAGTATGCATAAGTTAAAATTTAGTAGCAAGTAATCCAATCACCAAATTAGTTCTAAATTTAGAACTACCAATCACCACCCTTCCATTTTAATTTTTCTATGGCAACTGCTAAAATACTTGGCTAGAAATTATAATTTGACAAAACTACACTAACATTAATGCATCAAATTTGTCATAATTACACTTAAGCCTAACCATAATGCTTTGCATTTAAGTTGCATGCCTTAACATGCATCTATTATTTTCCTTTAATTCCCAGATGCTGACATGTTCCACCTTACTAGCTTAATTTTCTTTTCTACATTGCACACATGGACACCTTCATGATTAATGC